>CAXHUL010000047.1:0-90524 GCA_964019695.1 Loripinus fragilis | reverse complement strand
CACTTCTCCTTTACCTTTTTAAAGCTGCAAAGTCTGTAACTTTTGATCTTTTAATTTTTGAAATAAAGTTTCTATTTTTCAAAAATACAGTAAAATACTCAAATTCAGGTAAGCATTTCACCTTTTTCGTAAATCTAAACAAAATAACACTATCAAAACAACAACATTTATGTTAAAAATCAACTGTCTATAATTATTGGAGGGACGCAAATAACTACCAATAAGAGACACAACACCTCTTTTAATAAGATAATTCACTTTTCCTTGCAGTTTTCGACTGTACTGACCATATTTATTGTGATAATATATCTTAATTCTATTTTTACAAATGATTTAAAAAAGAAGTATTTTTTTTTCGAAAAATGTTAATAGTTACAGACCTAGTCTCTTTAAGGGATACTTCCTTTAGTCTTTTTTCAAATGGTTCTCCAAGCCTGATAATTGACAGCAGTAATATGACAGAAAAAATTGTTGATAGTGTGATGTTGAGCAATAAATGCAACGTCAACGAAATGAAAAACAAACCAATGAATAAAAAAAAGACCAATAAAATTTTATGACGCTCTAGACAGCTCAGCTATTCGTCAATAAATGCAACATCAACAAAATGAAAAACACATAACCCTCACAGCTTTATGTCAGATCCTACTTCTACTATATACTTCCATAACATGTCTTGTGGTTTATCGAATAAAATATTGTTTAAACAAAAATGAAAAACAAACCAATGAATAAGAAAAAAAAACAATAAAAATATTATGACGCTCAAGAAAACTCAGCTATTTGGTCCCATTAATCTATAAGTCAATAATCATAACTTTTACATTACTTTCAACTGTTGTAGAAGTAAGAAAGAATGCAAAGATCAGGAATCGATACAATCAAGTACCGCACCTGTCCCAGGAATTCGTATTATAAATATTATATGGGTAAGTGACAAAAACACAAGAAACATCACATACAAGAGAGCGAAGAGGTCAGCCCTTTTCCAACAGGTAACCTCAAGGCTGCAAGAAACAGACATGACAGTATGGCAAAGACTAATACAAATAAAAAAACAGATCCACAAAAGAAGCACCGCCTTGGAACGGTCAGTAAGAAAACTACTGGAGGGCTTAAACTAGTTTCACGGTACCAACCTCACCCTTTATTCTGAAAACTCCTTGGGTAACCAGAAATAGAGGATCTTACATGAGTGCTCATGTTTTATTGAATTTATTAAACGAGTTGGGGAAAAGTGATAAAATGCGAGGCTTGTCGAGCATTTTATTACTTTTTCGCAACGAGTTAAATAAATTCAATAATACAGGAGCTCGAATGTTAGATTCTATTTATCATATGACAAATACTTTGAAATCTAATTTCTGGTGTAAAAACGCTATGATTTTGTCATCATGTACGCAATGTTGTTATGGACGTAATAACGTTTCCCGTAAATCGATAAACCACTAGTGGTTTACAGATTTTATTGCATGGCGTTATTTCACTCCCAGACGCGACGTCATATGATAATTAGGCTTTCTATGCATGCTGCTAATTTATATTCCTTAAACACAGGCTCTAGAATACAGACTTCAACTTTTTCGTACTTAGTACTTAGTACTATATATACCTTGCATACATCAGATGTCATATTCTGATTGGACTAAGGAGTTCTGCATGACATTATACATGTAATTCTCCATGAGGTTAACTGTATTTGTACAGTTCAAATATTGCAGCTCTACATAGTCTAATTGAAAACTAATGTAACAAGTGTAATATATACTTTTGTTGATATCTTCCAAAACAGCATTGATTAGTTTTTTTTCTTAATTTTTAATATGACAGGTTTCGAACCTGTCCCATGAGGGTGTTATGTGCTGCTATCTATGCATAAGACTGACGCTCTGGACCCCTCAGCAATTTGAGGATACACAATGCACCAAAATAGCACAATAGGAACAAAGGGACATGCTTCATTATTAAGGAGTGGACTTTTTGACTCAGTTGTTATAGCATTGGTCTTGTACAGGGGCAGCCATGGTTTGATTCCAAGCTAGTGTGTGGGAATATTTTCAGCTATGCTTCGTACATGTTGCGGCTATCATACAAAAAGTTGTGGCACACAATTTGAATAGAGTTTAGCCATAGGAACAATATGATTGCTGTGCAGGCTTTGAATATTTGTTTTGAGGTACTAGGGCTTGATCATTCAATTATGTTTATCATTCTGTTATTGCAGATGTAGTCATGCATATTTTCAAATGAAATATCTTCCCAACAGATGGTTGGTTATTTTGATATACAACGAGCTTCTAATTTTTCAACATACCATACGAGTATTGTTTTTATTTAATATTTGATTTTTGAATCCTTTTGCATGCATGAGCTACTGGTGAAAACTGCTGGAATGCCCTTAAACAGCGGTTTTCAGTCAGTGTTTGTATTGAGGTTGATGAGAAATGATTTCGTAACATCACCTCTAATAAACTAAAATGCACAGTACTTCACTCTTTAGCATGTCCTATGGTCAAAGGGGAGCCACTCAAACCATCAAATCTTGAATTCTGTCAAACAGGTCACTGTTTCATGTAAACTGATACACTGACCTCGTATGTAAACGAGACCTCGTTACATACGTGTTCAGTGAAGCAGCCCATGTTTCATGGTGAAAATACGAGGTATCATTTTTGCCAATTTGGAAGCTACCAATAACACGTCATGGAATTCTTAGAGTGAGGAAAGACAATAAAAATAATTATCTTGCTGTCCAGCGAAGCACCAATGTGTGTATGGTGTTTTCGGAGGGTTCTAATTGATCCTTTGAAACATAATTTTTTATCTAAACCGAAGCCCACCCCCTAGTTCTCTGATTCCTCTAATTGCAATTGATGGCAGATAGAACATCAGAGAACTTTACACGTCTGTTAAAGTTTTGTTTGGCTATGCGTTTCCTAGGTTCTTGTTTTCACTGCCATCTGTACTGACTGATTTTATACCTACTTTTTTGTGGAGGTTTATTATTACAAAATTATTCATCAGTTTGTAGGAGTATGCGTGGATCCTGTTATGTTTTAGGAGATGGTGCATTGATAAGTTAGGGGTCTTTCATGCAAACCAAATATCTATGTGCCTTGATCCACATCTGAATTAAGGATGAGGTTGGCGCCGTTAAACCGGTTTAAGCCCTCCAGTAAAATATTTAACTGACCGTTCCAAGGCGGTACTTCTTTTGTGGATCTTTTATGTTTTGTTCTGTCTTGTGTTTGCTATGGGAAAGGGCTGACCTCTTGGCTCTCGTTTGTGGTGTCTGCTGTGAGTTTGTCACTTTCCCATTGGTATCCTGGGTCAGGTGTGGTACTTGAGTAGTATCGATTCCTAGTCTTTGCACCCTTACTTACTTTGTAAGAGGGGGTCTTTTTTTAATTATGAGCAATTGAGAAGCCATTATACTATTCATGCAGCTCTGTTAAGTTACTCTAAGTTAAACTTATATAACCTACCTTTACTCTCTTTACACTTTCCAAGCTTTCTTTCTGTTTACCATTTGAAGTAGGAAAGAAGGAAAGTATCAGGAATCGATACAATCAAGTACTACACCTGACCCAGGACACCACATGGGAAAGAGACAAAAACGCACGAAAACACTACACACAAGAGAGCCAACAGGTAAACCATTTCCCAGCAGGTGACCACAAGGCTGCAATAAACAGACAAGACAGCATGATAGACACCAAACCTCAATATAGTAATAGTTAACTCGTTGTTAATCCATAAAGATTGTTAGCATCATTATACATTAAGTAATCATTATCCTTCTCAAGACCATTATCATTAGTATAAGGAGTGTTTGTTTTTGAAACCATGCTTATACATATGAACATGTGCATGTTGGTGTCTTTTGACAATTCTAGGTTCATCCCTCTGTGTTAAAGTAAAGCATACCAAGACAAATCACGCGCAGTATAATCGTGTAATGGGTCAAATCAGGGGACGCAGTGGTTCAGTGGTTGAGTGCTTGACTCAAGACCGATGGGTTGGGTGTTCGAGCCTCAACAGCGTCACAGTGTTGTGTCCTTCAGCAAAATACATGTACTGGTTCAACCCAGGAAGACCCATCCTGGAATAACTGAAAATTGTTGACTGTTAAAGAATCAAAAAAATGCGTCAAGTTTATATGTATCAATACATGATTTTTCTGAAAGGTTGAGATACATCAGGCAGTTTATACAAATCATGATAATCTCTCAATAATTTACAATTTTATTCTTTTCAGATTTTGTTTTTGCTTGATATGCATAGGTGCCATATTGGTGTCAAATTTTGTGTGTTTGTTGATGAGGATCATAGTAAGCTTCCTACGTTATACTCGCTTCTCAAAATGTCATAAAAGATTCATAAGTCACGTTTTATTGCTAATTCTAGTCCATGTTCCACTACTGAGTTCTCTATGCCTTTGACTTCTTGTCTCACTGCGATCAAAAACCTTATTCATTAAATATTGTGGAACAGTTTATTAGAGGAATGTTAAAAATCTATTTCTTGTTAAAAAATCTGGTAAGATTCTTAGTAAATTAAAATCTAAAGGTTTTCGAGCATCTAGTTTGTCTACATATGATTTATCTATTCTCTGTTCTACATAACCTCATAATCTTGTGACAGAAAAAATGAATTAATTGAACACATTCTTGACTGAAGAGGATCACATTATTAGGCTTGTAATGAGAAACATGCTTTTTCACTTCTGAAAACCCTAAAAGATCCAATTCGTGGTCATGTCAGAAATTTGTGATTCTCTTTATTTTCTTTAGGACAGTATGTTTATAAGATTTGGCTCAACACTTTATTGACAAGTTGTAGGTACTCCCATGGGTACTACATGTAATTGTACTCCTCTTAGTGCAGATTTGTTTTTCTTTTGTTATGAGAGAGACTTTATGTTGTCTCTTTCTGGCAATAATTAAGCTGGTGCTATTGAAGCGTTTAACTCTACCTTAATATATTAAGATAACTTGCTTATTATTGATATACCTTATTTCGAACAAATGATAGGTCAGATATAATCTACTGAACTTCAGTTAAATAAGGCAAATTCCTTTGACACTGACGACCCCCTTTGTGGACTTGCCCACAACGAAAGGCATAATTTTATCAAAAATATATGATAAACGGTTTGAAAATAACTAATGCCCCATTTCTTGATGGAGCTATTCCTCGTTATTCTTCCTCTGGTGTATATATTTTGCAGCTTTTTCATTGGCGAGAGTATGTTCTAATGTTGATGACTTCAAAAAAGAAATCAATCATTGACTGCTAATTTATTTAAACAATGTTGTCAGTATCATAAATTTCACTAAGCATTTTCCAAATTTTACCACAGACACTCGGAGTTGATTGCTAAATACAATATTGTTTTTAAAGCTCTTCTGTAACAGGACATGTAATGAAAAACGTGCTTGTTGACTTCTGAAGAAGAATAACTTTACCAACGTGGAAGTGACATATTACGGCGTGAATGTTTGAATGTGCTCCTTAAATCGGAAAGTGTTAAAGCATGCATATTTTGGCATTTTAGATTTCTATATTTACCTATACATTGAGATCCAATATTGCATTTATGAATATCTAAAAGAGAAAAAAAAACATCAAAATCTGTTGATATAGAGATATTACCATCATGGTAAATATGGCCATTGGATGTGGTGTTTTTAATATATGTATTTATTTATTTTGATTCAAACTCATACCTGAGAATATTCCTATATATTTAAGAATAATTGCCATCATAAAATACTTTTCAACAGGCTGAATAGAAATACGACTAGGAGAATGATTAGTGTGTTTAAAATGTCTTTAAAGATGATTATCAAAGAAGAGAGGAGTCAAAGATCAAGATTAAATAAAATCAAGCACCATACCTGGCCTTGAACACCACATAGTAAAGCGAGTAAAAGATTGAAAATAATTGTACATGCTATACTGGAGGATTGGAATAATAATGACATTAAATGAATGTGCTGCCAGAATTTTAGGGGTGTTACACAGCAAAGACGCAACAACTTTGACAATCAAAGTAGAGTGGAAGGCGGCAAAGATTGGGAATCTATACATAGTACCATACCTGACCCGGAACACCATATGAGAAAGTGACATAAGGATATCCAGTGAAAAGAAAAATGGAAAGTGATTGTACATGCAATCGCTGGGGATTGGGATAATGAGAGCATTAAATAAATGTGCCAGCAGACGTTTAAGGGTGCCATACAGCAAAGACACAGCAACTCAGGTAATCAAAGTAGAGAGGTAGGCAACGGTCAGGAATTGAAATAATTAAGAACATTACTTGACCCAGAACACCAAATTGGAAAGTAGCAAAAACACAAGAAAACACAACACACAAGAGAGGCTAGAGATTAGCCCTTTCACAGCACGTGATCACAAGGCTGCTGGGAACAGACAAGACAGCAAAAGATAAACATGAAACATAAATAATAAAAAGGATCCACAAAAGAAGTACTACCTTGGAATGGTCAGCAAAAAATCAAATGCTTAACCGTACCAATCTTACCCTTATTTCTGATGTGAATCAAGACAAATAAATGTCTGGTTCAAATGAAAGATCCCTTGAGATATAAAAAGGAGATAAAGCAAAGATAAGGACTCAACAGTACATACAAATGCA
This sequence comes from Loripinus fragilis, assembly GCA_964019695.1. NCBI lineage: Eukaryota > Metazoa > Mollusca > Bivalvia > Lucinida > Lucinidae > Loripinus > Loripinus fragilis. Next base: position 83,860 of record CAXHUL010000047.1, on the reverse strand, counting down.
TACCAGAATAAAATAGATCCAACAGTTAAACCCTGTGGGCCGGACCACAGACATAACTTCAGGGCCAGAGATATGTCTTTAAGTCAGAACCGTCATAGAGTCTGGGGTCCGATCCACCAGCGTGCAATAGAAGAGGAAACCAAAGTTGCCAACCGTGAATGGGTTGACCACCAAGCATGCAGTCTGTTCCAATGCATTAATGCTATAACCAATTTTAATAATGAGAAAGTATTTTAATAGACTGTACTGATAAAATTCATCTTTGCAAGCCAAGGGTACTAACTCCACTTCGTCCCTTGCGTAAGGAATGAAGTGGAGTTAGTACCCTTGGCTTGCGAAGATGTGATAAAATTATTAGAGCCAACAATTTTCTCTAATATATATTTTCTAAGTCGCCATAAAACTCTGGTTCCGAACGTCTCTGGTGCAAGAGAGATTTAAGTGCAACATGTAATTTAGATATCAAATCATAGTATCAGTGTAAAGTTTTGAAAAAGTTTTGCGAAGTTTATGATACCAATAACCTTATTTAAGAAGTTTTTATGAGGTGACAGTTTATTGCTGGTGGGTCTGACCAAAACACCACCATCCCGTCTAGATATAAGTCTTTAAGTTGGAACCGTCATAGAGTCTGAGGTCCTACCCACCGGTGTGCAATCAAAGAGGAAAGCAAAGTAAGTAAAGGTGCAAAGATCAGGAATCGATACAATCAAGTACCACACCTGACCCAGGATACCAATGGGAAAGTGACAAACTCACAGAAGACACCACAAACGAGAGCCAAGAGGTCAGCCCTTTCCCAGCAGGTGACCACAAAGCACATATAAACAGACGCGCACAGACATAGCAAACACAAGACAGAACAAAAACATAAAAGATCCACAAAAGAAGTACCGCCTTGGAACGGTCAGTAAAATATTTTACTGGAGGGCTTAAACCGGTTTAACGGCGCCAACCTCACCCTTAATTCAGATGTGGATCAAGACACATAGATATTTGGTTTGCATGAAAGACCCCTAACTTATCAATGCATCATCTCCTAAAACATATAAATCAAGATTTAACAAGGAGATAAAGCAAGGATAAGGACTCAACAGTAAATTAAACTGAATACCGGAGCAAAAGAAATCCAACAGGTAAACCCCGGTGGGCCCGACAAACAGCCAAAGCATCAGGCCCCTACCATCTCATAAATAGATAAGTCTTTAAGTCGGAACCATCATAGAGTCTGAAGTCCGACCCACCGGCGTGCAATTAAAGAGGAAAGCAAAGTTGCCAACCGTGATTGGGTTGACTACCAAGCATGCAGTCTGTTGCAATACATTAATGTTATAGCCAATCTTTTTATGATGAGAAATTATTTTAATGAACTGCGCTGAAAAATTATTAGAGCCAACAATCTTCTTCAATTTATACACCAAGTCACCATAGAAATCAGGTTCCGAAAGTCCTTGGCGCAAGAGAGATTTAAGTCCAACTTGGAAATTAGAAATCAAATCATAGTATCGTCTATAAAATTTAGAAAATGTTTTGCGAAGTTTATGATACCGATAGCCTTGTTTAAGAAGTTTCTGAGTTAACAATTTATTGCGAGTGTTGAAGTCAGCAACATAGCTAGATGCTCTAGCAAAACGAATGAGTTGAGAGATATAGACTCCATAGGATGTAGAACGAGGAACATCACCATCTAAAAATGGGAAATTGACAATTTCAAAATCAAAGTCGTCACGTTTATCATAAATTTTGGTAGAAACAATATCATTAGAAATTGACAAATGCAAGTCTAAAAATGCGGCTTCGGTATCAGAGGCATTGGCTTTATTAAGTTGGAGCTCTGAAGGGTATATTTGACTAACCATATTATCAAAATAAACATTATTAATATTTAAAATATCGTCCAAATATCTGGAAGTAGTGTTAAACGCATCAATTACATCAGCCTGCTTATCATCAGAAAGAGACATCATAAAGTCCCTCTCATAACAAAACAGGAATAAATCTGCAACCAGGGGAGCACAATTAGTGCCCATAGGAATCCCAACTACTTGTCTATAGAGCTTGGTGCCAAATCGAATAAAAATGTTGTCCAACAAAAAGGTCAGCGCATCACATACATTTTGACACGACCATGCATGATATTTCTTAGGTTTTTCTGAAGTAAAAAATGCATTTCTGACATTACATGCAAGGTAAGGAGAGCCTTCTCTCTGGAAGGTTCTTTCAATAAGATCAATAAGTTTATCTTTAATTAAATTATGAGGTAAAGTAGTGTAAAGAGTAGAAAAATCATAAGTAGACAAACTGGTCGCATTGAAATCTCTAGCTTTAAGTTTATCTAAAATTTCACCTGAATTTTTAATAGACCAAAATAGGTTTTTACCGGATCTCTCATATATCTTTTCACAATATTTGATAACATGTTTTTTAACAGCTGTAAGACACGAGGTTAACAATTTAGAAAGTTCTTTTGTCGTACAAGAACTAGAATTAGCAATAAATCTTGCTTTATAGGATTTTTTATGGAGTTTCGGTAACCAGTACAACGTAGGAACTTTGTCTTGATTTTCTTTAGCTTTGACACCAAAATGTAGGGCTGTATGACAACCATGCCCATCAACAATCACCCTTTCACTTAAAGAAGGCTGCAGTTTATAGGCATTAGTGTCAACAAGCTCACGCTTAAGAGTATTAATATAATACAGTCGTCAAACAACTACAACATTGTTAGCAGCTTTATCTGCTGGAACCAAAACATAGTTCATATGAAAATCCTGGATACCTCGTTTAAGATGACGAAAAGAAGACTTAGGTTTAGGGGGCAAAAGATGTGTATTACGAGAGTAAAATGAAATACGAGTATCAATAATTTTAAAAATGTTAATCTTCCATTCCTTCAAGGCATCAGGTTCAACATTTTCCCGTTTGCACCAACGATTACTAAAGTCATTTAAAGAAGCAGCGATCTCTCTACGACATTTAGAGAAATCAATATTAGAGGGAAATCTATATTTAGGACCTTTAGAAATGATATTGCGAACTCTAGCGTCAGGAATGACATTTAAATTACCTGTAATAACATGCCCTGCAGAGGGATATAAATAATTTGAATTTTTACAATCTCAGGAGGCAGGAGTATTGGAATCTATATCTAAATCATTTACAATTTTATTAAAGTTAAATATCGTAGGCCTAATTGGTTTGTTATATTTATAACAAATGATAGGGGTTTCAGAATTATTAAAGTAATTTGGAATAGATGAAATCACTGAATTATCCTTGAAGATACTATGTAAATCAATAAACTCACTCCCTTTGTTAATGAATGGAATTTTGATAAAATGTCAATTATGGTTGACCTCAGAATCGATATAAGGACTAAGGAAATGTTGAACATAACACCTAGTGAGGAGTGCTGCTTTATATAATTTGTTAGCTCTATCGTAAAGTTTATTAGCCTCTAACTCTAAATTGCGTAAAACTGAGATAGGCAAGGAACTTAAAAATGAAAATAAGCCATGCCGACCATGATTAGTTAAAGCCAAAGAAAGATCCTTTAGAGAAGTATTTAAGCGTTTTTCAGTACAAATTTTGCGCTTAATGTTGCCATTTTTACGTTTACCATGAGATCTACTTTTACGTTTTTTACATTCCAAAACAGAAAAAACATCAAAATCTGGCATTTTAGAAATGTTGCCTTCATGGTATATATTATCATTAAAGCCTAAAGGAAAAGGTGATTGCAAAAATTTAATCCATTTAAGTTCAGTTTCATGTCTCTTTATATTTTTTAATTTGTCAACTGTGATTGGGTTGACCACCAAGCATGAAGTCTAACACAATACATTAATGTTAAAACCAATCTTTATCTAATGAGAAAATTTCACTGAAACTGCGTAGAATTTTTTTGAAAACGCATATACAACAGTCACAGAAATATATTTATATATGCACTTTTTTTTATATAAAACAAGTCCATATATTGTAATCAGCCCCATCCTCCCATCCTTACATTTGTCAGTCAAATTTGCTTGAAATTCTCCCTTCATTTTTGACTGAGGATGTTCATATTTGGCACAATTGTTGCATATGGCATGCAGATAACAATAAGCTTTTAATGTCATCCATTGACCTTGGGGTCAAAGATCAAGGTCATATATATCAAATTCTGTCTTAAAGCTTGAAGCACAAACTTCTTTTATTTTTGGTGGAGGGTGTTCATGTTTGGCGCAAGGATTGCCAATGGGGTGTAGATTACAGAAGACTATTCAGATCACAGGTATGACCTGGAGTCAAAGGTCAATGTCAAATATACTAAAGTCTGTCACAGCTCATATCGAAAGCTCCTCTTTTTTTTCTTTGACCAATGGTGTTCATACTTGGCACAATGATTGCTAACGGTTTGCAATTTACCACAAATGTCCCAGAATACTGATGCAAACTTTGAGTTAAAGGTTAAGGTAAATTGTTTTTTTAAATATGTCTTATGGCATGTTATGCGAACTCCACTTTCCTTGTTTTGGGCCCCCAGGGGTTATGGGGATCTGGGGAGAATGGATTTTTATTTTCAGGGAGCTAGGGAGCACTGGTAATTATTTTAGGGGAGCAAGCTTAGAGTTTTGGGGATTTAGGGAGCTCTGTCAAAAAGCAAAAAAAAGGAAAGGCCTCCATTTTGTTTGATTTTTAAAATGTCTTCTGCTTCTAGGGGCTTATCCCCCAGACTCTTCTTGTAAAATAAATTTGTTTGTTGTTGATTTGTTATTCTTAAAATTGTTGGTTTTAGGTTGCTAATAACATACTTTGGAGCGCCCAGATTGCACCATATGGCACCATTTTATCTTTTTTTTTCCAGGGGAGCATGCCCTCGGACCCAACTAGCATGAGTGTGATTCCATATTGCCACAGAGCTACCTACGCACCTGCTATGTAATTCTCTCTTTAGATAATAAGCTCATTTTTATTAGAAAACTTTGAAGAATGCTGATCAGATATATACTTACTTGATGGAAACTGTAGGTGTATATGGCTGATAGCAATTGTAGAAAAGACTGTTTATAGTTGCAAAAAATAAATGATTTCACTTTGTCTAAAAAAACTAGTTTAGGTTGAATAAGTCAGCCCCTGTCCCCAACCAGAAAAACAAATGGTCTGTCTCTAATTAAAAAAACTCAAATCTAGACAGCAATTCTCCATGCCTATTCTACCAGGTACAGCAACAGCATTTTAAGGATGGCCTCATACTTTGAGTCATGTATCATGCATTTCATTGAAATAAATTATATGTCATGTATTTCATGGCTAAGCCCTGTCTTTACACGTATAAGGCAAAATATTAAGTGATCATTATGTCATGCGATCTTGTATAGCTTCATCGTTTTTAAGTATATGATTTTAATCCTACGGAAAAAAATACATTTTAGGGAGAATTGGCTTATATTTTTGGGGATTTAGGGAGAATCTGAACTATTTTAGGGATTTGGGGAGCAGAGGAAAATTACTTTTATGGAGCCAAGAAAATCATCTTCGGGGATTTGGGGAGATCAGTGCATCTTTTTCAGGGATTAAGGGAGCACAGATCCCCCTGGGGGCTCATTTCTGAACGAGTGTCTTATATTTCTCACTGTGGTGTAGATAACAAAAGACAGTATGGCTTTGGAGTCAAAAGTCAGTGTCACGTTATCTCAGGTCTGTCTTATGGCTCATAACGCAAACTTCTCTTTCATTTTTGACGGAAGATTACCACAACAGTCTCAGAATACGAACATGACTTTCGAGTCAAAGGCCAAAGTCAAATGTGTTTAAAATCTGTGTTATGGACTATTACTCGAATTCCTCTTTCATTTGTTATAGAGTGAGTTTATTATCATAATGATTGCTTATGGGGTGTAGATTAAAACAAAAGTTTCTGTTTGTCCAATATGACCTTTGAGTCAAATCTCAAGGTCATGCATATTTAGTCGTAATGGGAATTTCATTTTAGATCGAGTGAGTAAATATTTGGCACAATGGTGTGTAGATTACAATTAAAGTTCAAGGCCACTATGCCATTGAAGTAAGAAGTAAGTGAGTATGACCCCGGGTATGACCAGGAAATGTCACTATCACATAAGTTACAGACCAACCCATGGCACCGCAAGGAAGAGTCAAAAAACAATAACAGCGACGTTACATTCAGAACACAACAAAAGTAAAGCAACCATCTCTCACTTTCCCAGTGAGCGGATTGCAAAAACTAGACAAAGCACAAAGTACTGCAAAACGAAGCACATTTTACTGGCCAAATCTTCAACCTAGTTTCCTTTGCTGTAAAAAAAAACCCCAACAAAATTAGTTTAGCTCGCATGGAGGTTTCCTAACATATGCATTGTATCATCACAGGGAAACAACCAAATCAATTGACAACCTGTGATGAAAAAATAAAAAGGCTTTCAACACACAGGCTTTTATCAGAGCTAAAGACCCCCCCCCCTCCTAGGTGGGGTACTCTGATATTTCCATACATACGTAGGCTCGTGCCATTATTGGGGTTCAAAATTTAGAATTTCAATATTTTGGGGGGATTTCAGAAAAATGTTTATGCATGTCATATAAGACACAATGATTGTCTGTAACTTGTGAGCTAAAACGGAAGTTCCTGATCACTGTTAAGACATTGTAGTCAATGGTCAAGGCCAAATATATTTGACATCTGTGCTATGACGCTTTAAGCAAATTCCTGTTTCATTTCATTTTTTGATCGAGGATCTACATATTTTGCACAATTATTGCTTATGGTGCGTATATTACTACAGGTTTCTATTCACAGATTTAGCTTTGGATTCAAGGCTCAACGTCAAATATACTTGCCTTATTATGTGAACTTCACTTTAGGATAGTAGTTTTACTATTGAGCTCTATCACTTGCATGTGCGGATCAAGGAATGTTCGTCAGTGTGTGTGTGTGTGGGGGGGGGGGGGGGGGGTACAGGCCCAACTGACAGAAAAAGTTCTGACAACTTTTTTTTAAAATCCTCAACTTAGAGGTATCCAGTAGTTTATCTCAAGGAAAACTATAATTTTCTAAGGTTCCAGGAGGTGGTCCGAACATATAGCAGGGTGGGGATCCAACTTCTCCCATTCTATCTCAGTTAAACTGTTAGATTACAAGACGTTTTTCGTTTAAATAGGCAGACATTTGGATGTTGCATGAATCTGGACTATTGTGATTAATTTATTTTTGTTGACGAGCTTGACGATGCACAGTATTTCGTTTTTAGACCTATCTTTTTACATTTTTCTCATTTCAGTCTTTTCTTCTCTATGTTATGTTTTAACATGTATCCCTCCCCCCCCCCCCCCCCCCGAATATCAGGTCTGCGCATGTTTTGTTATCTGAAGATCGACTTGTCTGCTATGGCACACCATTATATATAGGTCCCTAGTAGGCTTTGTGTTAAAATGTGCTAAGATCAGATTGGCAGAATGCCACCTATCAGAAGATAATGTACATTTGGTTACCAGTTAATGAAAATCTGGCGAATAATAATAATAATAGAAAAAAAAATATTATTAATAATAATAATAATAGAAAAAAAATATTATTAATAATAATAATAATAATAATGATGATAATAATAATAATAATAAAAATAATAATAATAATAATAATAATAATAATAATAATAATAATAATAATAATAATAATAATAATAATAATAATAATAATAATAATAATAATAATAATAATAATAATATTGATAATAATAATGATATTGATAATAATAATGATAATAATAATAATAATAATAATAATAATAATAATAATAATAATAATAATAATAATAATAATAATAATAATAATAATAATAATAATAATAATAATAAAAATAATAATAATAATAATAATAATAATAATAATAACTTAGGCTTAGAAAACATAAATAGGGTCTAAGTTTAGCCATGTGTATATGCCATGTGCAATGACAACGTAACTTAATAATTGCCAACAATACCAGGCCCCGAGACTATAAAGCTTTTTCCATGCTCAACTCAGCTGAGCACGAAATTGTTGGCATTTTAACATTTAATAGCATAATAAATACAGCATCTGGGAGACGTAGAGCAATACACTTCTTTATTTGTCTGTAATTTAGATTATGAGCAGTTGAAATTTCATGCTCACTTGAGTTGAGCATGACAAACGTTTTATAGCCTTGTCGGTGAACTGTCTTGTCGGTGAACTGTGTCCGATTCCAGCTAAAATTAGACTGGGGAAATCCGAACATGGAATTTCGGATTTCTGTGACGTCATTCATGAAAATTATTGGTCACGTGATCAAAACGTAAATTGACATCCGAGATTCGTGATGGAGTAAACTATACATGGAAGCAATTAATACTGTGTTTGTGCACGAATTTAAAGTAATTAGAAGATTTGCGATATCGTCATCGGGTAATTGAAACGTGGTCCGCCTAATTTGCCATAGAAACAATGAGGTATTTGAAGCTAAACGCATAATTCGAGGCGGAAACTCAAAGGTGTGGTTGAATGCTCCTTTTTGCAACATTCTGGCATCTAAATAAATCTGACTGCCATTGTGATCATAATAAACATATTTTGCACATGTCAGTTCGATCATGCTTGCAGACATCTGAAGGATTTATTTATGTTCTATGAGAGTTGTTTTGTATCACCGATCTTGAGTTGTTTTTTGGCTGACCCACTTTTTCTGAGCTATTTCCTCCCAGCCTCCTAATTTGACTTTTTCCTAAGTGCAGGATCTGAATAGAATAATCAATTTCTGTGTTGACACATTGTGGAATTATAGCTGTGTATTTTGAAGTGACACTATGGCTAGTTCCGAGGGACAGAATGGCCCGCTGGATAGTGAAACAGACTCGCAGAAGAAACAGGGAACACGGTAAGCAGTTAGTGTGGGTGGGTGTTCATTATTGACGTTAATCTATTCCTAAATGTGACATGTCTTTCAGGTTCTGACAAATCAATATTGCAGATTCTCAACCAAAAGATCTTGCCTTTCTACCTCAACTGTCTCATTTAGACTGTTATTTTGAGCACCCCAAACTTATGTTTAAACAGAACAATAAAAAATAATCACTATTTTACTCGCTCAAATTTTTGTTTTAAATCGATGGCAAAACATCATTCATGTATCTTTCTCATATTTCAATGAAAACAATGGGAGTACAGAGGCTCAGTGGAGTGGTAGAGTGCTTGGCTCGAGACCGAGGGGCTGTGGTTTCGAGCCTCACCGGCATCACTGCGTTGTGTCCTTGAGCAAGAACATTAATCCTAGCTTAGTACTGGTTCAACCCAGGAAGACCTGTCCCTTTATGACTGAAAGATTGTTGATGGGACGTAAAGAATCAAATCAAGCAAACAAAACAAACAAATGAAAATATTGTCGAAATTTTAAGTGTACATGATTAGTAATAGTTTCTTTTAGACAATGTCCATTTCTTGGATGCCCTATATTGTGTCACTTGGATTGTCTACAACTCCATTACAAAACCAACAAAATTAAAGATGACTTAATTTGCACATTACATGTTAGTAAAAACGACGATATATAAGCTTAGACAGCATAGGCTGGCAGCAGTACTCCGTCAGATCAGAGTGTTCACTTTGCTGTTGTTTCTTTATGTTGACAATGAAGACTGATCAGTGGATGTCTCAATATGATGAATGCAGTGGCTCTGCAGGGGGCAAAAATTCAACTCGTTTGTTCGTAATTACGAGTGAAATCTATAAAGGACAAGTAATTCTTCCCAAAGCACTCGTCCTGTAGGACAAGTGATTTTGGAAGAATTGCTTGAGGAAGTCGTGTTACATATTACTCCCTTGTGTTCTAAACGGCATAGGCTTTTATAGGACAAGTGCATGTGTTTGCAGGACAAGTGAAAATTGTAAGTCATTCGTCCTGCAGGACAAGTGCAATATTGAAATATTTTTGTCCCCTGCTCAGTTTGAAGAACTTCCTACATGTGGCGCCAGTTTGAAACCCACGTGCAGGCACTGTGGTGTGTCCTTGAGCAAAACAGTTAATCCTTTGCTTAATAGTACTGGTTCAACCCAGAAAGACCTTCCTGTCCTGACACGACCGTAAAATTGTTGACTGGGACATAAAGCACCAGCTCAAACAAAAACAACCGATCAGTAGGCTTATCATAGTGTTCACTAGGTGCTGCATGGCTGCCTTATACTGGTTCCATTTAATTCTTTGCTGTCAATTTGTTGGTTGGTTTCAGGGATTTTTTTTTTCAATTTTGGTAAGGGGCCCTACTAAGGCAGTCTAAGGGTCTTTTAGACTGGGAAAATTAGCGGGTTAAACCCCTAAATTGGGAAATTTGTTAATAGTACACAAAATGTCATTTTGGTCACTAAAAAAATATTAGCTATTTCACATACTTTTGTCATAAAAAATGAGGGAGAATTTGAGAACTAAGATGTTATGATTGTAGACTGCTTGCCTCTGTGGTGACTGAATGAAAAAAACAAACCGGTGTAATGCCCAGGTCACATATTCATGGACTGGACGCCGGATTAGCCACTGATACACTCCGGCATCATTCGTGGCAATCAGTATTGGTCAGTAGTTTTCCGTATTGCATCCATAGTCATACGTAGTAGTACTTAATCATACGAATATAGTGCATCCATATCGGACTACGGAAATTGGCATTTCCTTGGTCATCCGTGAGATTTTATCCGTAGTAGAACCGGCGAGGTGATTCGTGAATGTTTGACCTGGGCATAAAGCACCCATTACCTGGATTAGTTCATATTTGTTTACACCTGTTCTCATCTATCTTTGAACCGACAATACATGCATTTAATATGTGTGAAAAACAAACGAGCAGGCAATTTTATCAGTGAGTTTATTCAGTGTCAATAAGATCTGTGTGTTTGAATATCATGAAAAATATCTTCAAAGCAGAGATTTATTGTTCTTTATAGTAGGTAACATTACTACCTGTAAAGTGACTTCTGTTGACCATCATTCTATAAATAAGCCAGCTCATAAAAAATTGGTCGGATTGGCCAGGAACAGTTTCGCTGAGAGACAGAACAAAAGGACAAGCGATTTTGTTACCTGCGCATCCTGCATCTTTTGCGCATAATTTTGTCTCTGGGATGCAAAGTTTTTATTTCAGCGAGTCCCAAGTGGACTTGTCATTAAAAATAGTGTTCTGGACTCATAAGTTTGCAGTTGGACTCATTGATATGGGAAACAGTGAGTCCCAGAACCCATAAGCCCAAAATTGTAAATGAATCAACGAAGGACAGGTCCTTCTTTGGTCCTGTCTCTATGAAACTGCTCCTGCAAGCTGTTAGCCTCCCTTTAAATGAACAACCAAAACTGAATTTCTTGTACATTCTCAGGACAAAATCGAAGTCTACTGAGCAGCTCATCTGCTTTCCTTGAGTTTGTGTGACCTATGTCAGTATGTGCCTTATGTGGGCTACCACTGGAGGATATTTGAGCCTCTGCGGGTTTAGTGGTAAGAACAAGCATCTTACTTGGCAATCAATAACCCATATAAGCCTAGTGTCCTTTTTGTGGGACATAGGCAAACAGTGCAGACCCAGATCTGATGCCGCAATATGCGGCATCGGGTCAGGGTCTCCACTGTTTGCTCACAGAATGTTCTTTAAGAATTTGAATAAAATGAAAATTAACACCCAACACCCCTAAAATTTCGATTGACTCGTCCTACTGATAATTATAGGAAAGTTAATTCGGCTTAAATCATTAAGCATCCTTCTACTAGGCCCCTTGTGTCTGTGTGGTGACAGTTGAAAATGAGTCTCCCTAAAAAATTTTTTCTAGGGAGACTCCCACTTCTGTCTGGTTCCCATTGAGGGCAAAATTTTGCCCCCTGGCGCCACTATTTCACCCTCGATTTCGCCCTAGTTGCCCCCTAGATTATTCCCTGTGCATTTAGCATACATACAGGCAATTGCACAGGTCTACATCCACTTCCCAGCTGTCTGATCATGGTACAGTGCATTCCATATTCAGATGATGCAATAGCTTGACATTACTTAATCTAAATTTCTAGATAATTTCTGCAGCTTAGCAAGCCTGTTCATGAGCGGATCCATAAAGTTTTGTCAGAGGGGTCCAACTTTGACAACGTTTTTATTTAATTTTTTTTTCTTTTTAGTTCGATGAGAGGAGGAACGATACATGTACAAATACCGCTAGTAGCGGGCTATCAATGGCCTGTCAGCGAAACGCCATTTAAATGGCGTTTTGCTGACGGGCCGAGGATGGCCCAACATGGAATGCTTGATTTGTAGCTTTGTGATTTTAAGGAGATCCGGACCAGTATTGCTAAGGAACCCTATCTTTTTGTAATTTTCCAGGGGGGGGGTCTGGACCCCCTGTCCCCCCCTCTGGATCCGCACATGCCTGTTTGAGTCCTACATTAGTGACAAATTGAAGGCAGGTTTTCATCTGATGGAGGTCAAACCTCTTCCTGTGATACTTGACTTGTCATGTAGATATTCTAAGTACATCATCTCTGCAGATAAGGAGGCGTATTTCTCATTTATCTCCCTTTCTGCTCAACATTAACGTATGTTGTGGGTACTCAAAAGAACGTCTCAATGAGACGGTTCTTTTGAGCACCCACAACATATATTTCTCTTGAGAGATAAGAAAGTTAGCTGACTTAATATACATACTCTAAAAACTAAGTTGAGCTGCAGTACTATTCTCAATGAAATGCAAAAGTAAAGACACTAATTTAGCAGTGTTAATTAGACAATTACTATTACATATGTATGAATTAGCAAGTTAATTTACTGCAATGCATGTGCAAGCCTGCTAGTGTCATATGCTGATAACCTTTGCTAACTGTGTTTGGACCCAGATCAGGCCCAAACCAGGCCACATAGCGCAGTCAGTAACATGTTTGACTGCAGATACGTGTATGACTGCAGAATGCAGATCCAGGGGTTGTGAGTTCGATCCCGGCCCTGTCCGATGCATTGATAATGCAATAATTTCTACGGCCATTCTCCTCCCTCCCGCTGATTCAAGAAGGGTTGTTGTCAGTTACAAGAGAAAGTGCATGTATGTGCACGAAGTACTGGTTAACTGCTTAGTCAAGCTTGCCCAGCAAAAAAGTGTGGTTTGCCGGGCCTGATACTACAATAAAGTGTGTGTTTCAAAGAATATTAATTTTAAATGAGTGTGACATTTTACACTGTTCACCAAAAAAACAAGTGCATACAATAGGCCAATGCCTTAACCCTTTATATTTGGGAAACCCCAAACGAGTATATTTGCAAACTGTGAAGACCCAGATGAAATGCAGCATAATCATTTCGTCAGTGTCTACACTGTTTGTAAAGGTAAAAAAAGAAAGAACTTCAGACAAAAGTTTTTAAAATTATAACCTGACACCCCTAGATATGTACAATGGACTATCCCAAGTTTATTGTATCAAACCGAAAGAAGAATCCACTAGTATACAAGGGTAAGTAAGAAGACTCACAGATTACAAAAAAAATACCTAGGTGATCTATAACATTTATGATTTACGATCATCGTTTTGACAATTGAAAACGCTGTTGTTGGCGATCAGAAAATGCAGTTTTGCTGTAGATACATGTAAGCATGGCCTGGGTCCGCAGCTACTAGTTGTGATACTCACTGTACAAAAAATAACCAGCATGCATGGAGACGGTTTTTAATATTGATCTGAAACACTGTACTATATAATAATGCTAAACTTTCAGACAAATTAAACAGACTTTGAGAAAGAAATTTCAGACAAGCAAGGAACTCTAGATAAATCTTCAGCTCACCTGAGTTGAAGGCTGTGGGTTGAGCTAATATTATAGTCCCTATTATTGTCCCTATGTACAGTGTAGTCCATCAACATTTCAAACATCTTTTCCTCTGAAACCACTGTGCCAATTGAACTCAAATTTCATATGGAGACTTCTTAAGATGGGAGAACGAAGGCTGTTTAAATGGTCCTGGTCACATGACCAAGATCATTAGATGGCTGCCATGCCTATATCTATAGGTAATATTCGGCTACTGACCGAACAGTATTTGGTAGTTTGTAAGCTTAAAAGGAGGCTGCACAGGCTCATGTCAACATTCCACAATGTTGGAAATCTTATGTCATGGCTCAATATAGGCTGTAACCTAAGAACATACTGTAAATCCAGAAATTTTTGCGAATAGCGTTAAAAGACATTAAGCGACATTAAAAAATCACGACTAAGGCATGATTTACCTATATCTGTAAATGGCAGAGTGATTTCCTGATTTCACGAGGATTTTTATGTCCCGGCCATGACAATGGCCAGGGCATTAAGTGTTACCCCTTTCCGTACGTACGTACATACTTTGTATGTCTGTCCCAATGACGTCCGCTCTCTAAATCAAATTTTGATCAGAATTTTATGAAACTTGGTCACATTGTTTAGTACCATAATGTCTTCTTCAAGTTTGATAATAGTCCATATCGCACCAGGCTTTCAGTAGTTATGGCCCTTTGTTTATGAAAATTCAACGTTTTAAACGATGTCCCCCTTCAACTCGAATATTTTTATCAGAATTTTATGAAACTTGGTCACATTGTTTAGTACCATAATGTCTTCTTCAATTTTGATAATGGTCCATATTGCACCATGCTTTCAGCAGTTATGGCCCTTTGTTTATGAAAATTCACCATTTTATACAATGTCTGCTCTCTAAGTCAAATAGTTTTGATCAGAATTTTATGAAACTTAGTCACATTGTAAAGTACCATGATGTCTTCTTCAAGTTTGATAATGGCACCATGCTTTAAGGAGTTATTGCCCTTAGTTTATGAAAAATTATCGATTGAATCAACGTCTGCTCTCTAACATAAATAGTTTTGATTATAATTCTATGAAACTTGGCCACATTATTGAGTACCATAATGTGTTCAAGTTTCAGTATGGCCCATATTGCATCATGCCTTCAGGAGTTATTGCCCTTTGTTAATGACAATTCCCTATTTATACGATTTTGGCAATAGCGGGGGCATCAGTGTCCCATGGACACATTTCTAGTATTTTAATGAAACTTCACATATATGCAAAGTTTCGCGAAAATAATATGCGATGTTTCATGAAAATATATCCCTCACAAATATTTTCGAACTAACAGTATGCAGAGAGCATAATATGACAAACTCGTGACTGGCGGGGAAAAGGTTAAATGAATGTCTGAGGCATGTTACTTCTTTCAGATGGCACAATGAGCCCGAACAATGTCCACCTACTCAAATACAGACGTGTCAGATTCAATGTAATTGCCTAACTGTATGCGAAGAAATATCATTTTTATCCCCAATATAATATCTGCTTCACAGAACAGCTGTGACAAATCAACCATGTTTAAACCAACCGTGTTTAAACCAAGCTAGGCTAGCTACATTGAAAGAAACTAAATATTTAGTCAAATCTATTTTCACAGAATTGTTCCTCATGATGCACTCTACCAAAATTGCACAAATGGTTCTGATCTACTGAACAGAGGGACTGCCAGAGCTCTAGATAAAAAATCTCTTTAAGCAGCATTTCCTCTTGAACCACTGTTCCAAATTCAAAACTGTTTCACAGTAATGTTCCACTTACATGTAAGGCCTACTACCATAATTGAACAAATGGTTTGGAAGCACTGAACAAAAAGGCCACCAGAGTTATAAATAAGAAATATCCTTAAATGACCCCTCCTCTTGAACATCTTGTCCAAATTCAAAATAAGTTCAAAACAATATTTTGCATGCCTTCTACCAAAATTGATCAGAATGTTTAGCTCAGTTGACCAACATGGCCACCAGAGCTAAAATAGAAATATCTTTAAATGATATCTCTTTATCCACAGGCCAATACACCATCTTATGTGCCAGGACTCAGGTGAGCGATCCAGGGACCTAGGGCCCTCTTGTTTATTCATGTCAGGACATTTCCTGACCTGAACCAGTACTAAGCTCATTGTACCAGCATAGTATTTGACCTTTGATCTTTGGTCAAGGTCACATGAAATGTAGCCTAGTACCCTCTACATCATGTGACCTAGAGGAGATGCATTTACAAGAAAATACATTATTTGACCGTTGACCTTGACTGTGGGGTCAAGGTCACACAAAATGTAGCCCAGTACCCTCTATATCATGTGACATATGCAGCTGCAAAGTTTGATGTTGCTATTACTAACGGTTTAAGAGGAGATGCATTTATAAGAAAATACATTATTTGACCGTTGACCTTGATCTTGGGGTCAAGGTTACACAAAAATGTTGCCCAGCACCCTCTACATCATGTGACCTATGCAGCTACAAAATTTAAAGTGACTACGCCTAACGGTTCAGGAGGAGATACATATACATGTACAAGAACGGTGGACCGACTTTGGTACGAAACTAATACATATTTACCATTTTTTCTTAAACTATAAAAAGCAGGTAAAACAAAAAAAAGTGGAATAACAGTGAAACAATTCCAATAGCAAAGCCACTGGTACATTGTATATTCATTTGAATAACAGTAAAACAATACCGGTGGTAAAGTCACAAGTATTTTCATTGGAATACCATTGGAATAACAACGAAATGACACTGTTATTTTAAATTCTATTGACTTTCAGTAGAATAACAGTGACTTTGACAAAAATCATTGGAATACCAATGGAAAACACTAGTATACCACTGTTATTCCTGAGACATTTTCTATTGGGTGTTGCAATGCTTAGTATTCCCAAACGTAAGCCCTGCCAACCATGCCCCAGGTGTCCAGATTAGCCAGTCCATGGGGGTCATTTGCTCCCATAGAGTCGTAATAAATAAAAAACCATGATGAGGCTAACTACTCAGGTGAAGGGTATAGGCAGGCTCATTGAGCCTCTTGTTGTGAATTCCGACCCTGATAACCAACGTTTTATTTGAGAACAGAACGAGAAATTGGTGTTCGAAATTATAAAACATTTACCATACACAAAGTGGAAAAGGGGGAGCGCAGTGGCTGAGTGGTGGAGTGCTTGACTGGAGACCAAGGGGCTGCGGGTTCGAGCCTCACTGGCGTCACTGCATTGTGTCCTTGAGCAAGAACATTAATCCTAGCTTAGTACTGGTTCAACAAGAGCCGTCCCTTTTTAACTGAAAGATTGTTGATGAGACGTAAAGAATCAAATCAAACAAACAAATATGGAAAAGGGTTGTTTTTCTGGAATGAACCACCTACACTGTTTCATGAAATTTGATGTCATTATGACGTAACAGTTATAGTAAGTATAGGTTTTGTATGACTTGTTAATCTTTTTTATCTGCCTATAATGAGAATATAATCCGCCAATATTATAAATAGGAACCTGACTTTACTTGTCTGACATTGAGTAAGAAACTACTCTTTGCCTGCTACATGTATATGGCATGCTAGTGATGAACTATAGATTCAAACTGTTTGACATTCAGCAGGTGTTCTTGAATGGTTTCTTTGGATAAGTTATATATTCTTTTAACCCTTAATGCCCCAATTGCAACAAAAGTCGTCTGCTTTTCTCGTCTGCTGAAATGTTTAAGAAGCCTCTATGGCAAACAGTGTGGACCCAAATCAGACTGCTCCATAGGAGCAGTCTGTTCTGGGTCCACACTGTTTGCTTCTATACTTAATTCGTCAGTAATTTTAGGCAATTATTTGCAGCAGACGACTTCAGCAGATGACATTTTCAGATGCATTTTTTTCTTGGCGCTTTAAGGGTTAAAAATCAGCAATTGACCGAAAAAGCATGAAAAATTACGCAGCATGCAAAGATTCTGTGCATGCTGCATGATTGTTCATGCTTTTTAATAAACCAGCTCATAAAAAATTATTACCCCTTCCAAAGCATCTCCTTCATAGCATAAAATCAGTACTGTGTTATGAAGAAGAGGGCCCTGTTTCCTATGAATGAGATGGACACTGAATGCAAAAAGTCTTTGCATGCTGCATGACTTTTCATGCTTTTTAAGATTTAACAAACCAGCTCATATAACCCTTACCAATGCATCTCCTTCATAGCATATATCAATACTGTGTTATGAAGAAGAAGGACATATGAATGAGATGGACATCGAAGTCAACAAAATAGTGTTTTTGTTCATGTAAATTAATAGAAAATTGAAATTTTAGAATTCTGAAAATGCTATTGAATGTTTGCAGCATTTCATCTGGGTTTCCACTGTTTGTCAAAGTTTCTGTTAAAGGGTTTCCAGTATACAAAGGGTTTAAAAAACTGTTGTTGGTACACTGTACATGTATTACCCCTCAAGATGTATTATGGACCATTTAAATTCATTTTATGTCATTCCAATTCTCTCCAGAATCTAGGATTAAACTACATGTATTTGGCATCTTTTAAAATAATTTGTGACAAAGGTCTACGCTACTATAGATTCCGTATTATGTGCTTTGTGGTATTGATCATGTCGAAAATGAGACTGCTAGATACAGGACTTGGTGGAAATTATATTGCATTGTGATTAATTTTTCCCTAAGGACTATCGTTCCATCATGATTTACCCTGTGTGTTGTCATTTGCTTTGTAGAGTTTTAAGCAAGACCCAGTGATTTATTAAATTAAAGAAATGTGACAGTTTTCACCGACACATCTTTGACTTTTTCTCGGAGAGCCAATGATAGACAAGCTATTAATATGGCGACAATGTACGTTTTTATTTCATATTGGGGCCATATGCAGGGCAAGAGATTTCGTAACTTATTGCATCAGCAAGCAGTGAAGGCTCTGGCGAGATATGCGCAGACTCACCAGAGTCTTTGCTGCTCACATGCACAATGTATGGATGAAGATGAAGTAAGGCATGATTTACCTATATCTGTAAATGGCAGAGTGATTTCCTGATTTCACGAGGATTTTTATGTCCCGGCCATGACAATGGCCAGGGCATTAAGTGTTACCCCTTTCCGTACGTACGTACATACTTTGTATGTCTGTCCCAATGACGTCCGCTCTCTAAATCAAATTTTGATCAGAATTTTATGAAACTTGGTCACATTGTTTAGTACCATAATGTCTTCTTCAAGTTTGATAATAGTCCATATCGCACCAGGCTTTCAGTAGTTATGGCCCTTTGTTTATGAAAATTCAACGTTTTAAACGATGTCCCCCTTCAACTCGAATATTTTTATCAGAATTTTATGAAACTTGGTCACATTGTTTAGTACCATAATGTCTTCTTCAATTTTGATAATGGTCCATATTGCACCATGCTTTCAGCAGTTATGGCCCTTTGTTTATGAAAATTCACCATTTTATACAATGTCTGCTCTCTAAGTCAAATAGTTTTGATCAGATTTTATGAAACTTAGTCACATTGTAAAGTACCATGATGTCTTCTTCAAGTTTGATAATGGCACCATGCTTTAAGGAGTTATTGCCCTTAGTTTATGAAAAATTATCGATTGAATCAACGTCTGCTCTCTAACATAAATAGTTTTGATTATAATTCTATGAAACTTGGCCACATTATTGAGTACCATAATGTGTTCAAGTTTCAGTATGGCCCATATTGCATCATGCCTTCAGGAGTTATTGCCCTTTGTTAATGACAATTCCCTATTTATACGATTTTGGCAATAGCGGGGGCATCAGTGTCCCATGGACACATTTCTAGTATTTTAATGAAACTTCACATATATGCAAAGTTTCGCGAAAATAATATGCGATGTTTCATGAAAATATATCCCTCACAAATATTTTCGAACTAACAGTATGCAGAGAGCATAATATGACAAACTCGTGACTGGCGGGGAAAAGGTTAAATGAATGTCTGAGGCATGTTACTTCTTTCAGATGGCACAATGAGCCCGAACAATGTCCACCTACTCAAATACAGACGTGTCAGATTCAATGTAATTGCCTAACTGTATGCGAAGAAATATCATTTTTATCCCCAATATAATATCTGCTTCACAGAACAGCTGTGACAAATCAACCATGTTTAAACCAACCGTGTTTAAACCAAGCTAGGCTAGCTACATTGAAAGAAACTAAATATTTAGTCAAATCTATTTTCACAGAATTGTTCCTCATGATGCACTCTACCAAAATTGCACAAATGGTTCTGATCTACTGAACAGAGGGACTGCCAGAGCTCTAGATAAAAAATCTCTTTAAGCAGCATTTCCTCTTGAACCACTGTTCCAAATTCAAAACTGTTTCACAGTAATGTTCCACTTACATGTAAGGCCTACTACCATAATTGAACAAATGGTTTGGAAGCACTGAACAAAAAGGCCACCAGAGTTATAAATAAGAAATATCCTTAAATGACCCCTCCTCTTGAACATCTTGTCCAAATTCAAAATAAGTTCAAAACAATATTTTGCATGCCTTCTACCAAAATTGATCAGAATGTTTAGCTCAGTTGACCAACATGGCCACCAGAGCTAAAATAGAAATATCTTTAAATGATATCTCTTTATCCACAGGCCAATACACCATCTTATGTGCCAGGACTCAGGTGAGCGATCCAGGGACCTAGGGCCCTCTTGTTTATTCATGTCAGGACATTTCCTGACCTGAACCAGTACTAAGCTCATTGTACCAGCATAGTATTTGACCTTTGATCTTTGGTCAAGGTCACATGAAATGTAGCCTAGTACCCTCTACATCATGTGACCTAGAGGAGATGCATTTACAAGAAAATACATTATTTGACCGTTGACCTTGACTGTGGGGTCAAGGTCACACAAAATGTAGCCCAGTACCCTCTATATCATGTGACATATGCAGCTGCAAAGTTTGATGTTGCTATTACTAACGGTTTAAGAGGAGATGCATTTATAAGAAAATACATTATTTGACCGTTGACCTTGATCTTGGGGTCAAGGTGACACAAAAATGTTGCCCAGCACCCTCTACATCATGTGACCTATGCAGCTACAAAATTTAAAGTGACTACGCCTAACGGTTCAGGAGGAGATACATATACATGTACAAGAACGGTGGACCGACTTTGGTACGAAACTAATACATATTTACCATTTTTTCTTAAACTATAAAAAGCAGGTAAAACAAAAAAAAGTGGAATAACAGTGAAACAATTCCAATAGCAAAGCCACTGGTACATTGTATATTCATTTGAATAACAGTAAAACAATACCGGTGGTAAAGTCACAAGTATTTTCATTGGAATACCATTGGAATAACAACGAAATGACACTGTTATTTTAAATTCTATTGACTTTCAGTAGAATAACAGTGACTTTGACAAAAATCATTGGAATACCAATGGAAAACACTAGTATACCACTGTTATTCCTGAGACATTTTCTATTGGGTGTTGCAATGCTTAGTATTCCCAAACGTAAGCCCTGCCAACCATGCCCCAGGTGTCCAGATTAGCCAGTCCATGGGGGTCATTTGCTCCCATAGAGTCGTAATAAATAAAAAACCATGATGAGGCTAACTACTCAGGTGAAGGGTATAGGCAGGCTCATTGAGCCTCTTGTTGTGAATTCCGACCCTGATAACCAACGTTTTATTTGAGAACAGAACGAGAAATTGGTGTTCGAAATTATAAAACATTTACCATACACAAAGTGGAAAAGGGGGAGCGCAGTGGCTGAGTGGTGGAGTGCTTGACTGGAGACCAAGGGGCTGCGGGTTCGAGCCTCACTGGCGTCACTGCATTGTGTCCTTGAGCAAGAACATTAATCCTAGCTTAGTACTGGTTCAACAAGAGCCGTCCCTTTTTAACTGAAAGATTGTTGATGAGACGTAAAGAATCAAATCAAACAAACAAATATGGAAAAGGGTTGTTTTTCTGGAATGAACCACCTACACTGTTTCATGAAATTTGATGTCATTATGACGTAACAGTTAAAGTAAGTATAGGTTTTGTATGACTTGTTAATCTTTTTTATCTGCCTATAATGAGAATATAATCCGCCAATATTATAAATAGGAACCTGACTTTACTTGTCTGACATTGAGTAAGAAACTACTCTTTGCCTGCTACATGTATATGGCATGCTAGTGATGAACTATAGATTCAAACTGTTTGACATTCAGCAGGTGTTCTTGAATGGTTTCTTTGGATAAGTTATATATTCTTTTAACCCTTAATGCCCCAATTGCAACAAAAGTCGTCTGCTTTTCTCGTCTGCTGAAATGTTTAAGAAGCCTCTATGGCAAACAGTGTGGACCCAAATCAGACTGCTCCATAGGAGCAGTCTGTTCTGGGTCCACACTGTTTGCTTCTATACTTAATTCGTCAGTAATTTTAGGCAATTATTTGCAGCAGACGACTTCAGCAGATGACATTTTCAGATGCATTTTTTTCTTGGCGCTTTAAGGGTTAAAAATCAGCAATTGACCGAAAAAGCATGAAAAATTACGCAGCATGCAAAGATTCTGTGCATGCTGCATGATTTTTCATGCTTTTTAATAAACCAGCTCATAAAAAATTATTACCCCTTCCAAAGCATCTCCTTCATAGCATAAAATCAGTACTGTGTTATGAAGAAGAGGGCCCTGTTTCCTATGAATGAGATGGACATTGAATTCAACAAAATAGTTATTTTTTTCATGTAAATTAATAGAAAACTTTAGAATTCCAAAAATGCTATTAAATGTTCTGGGTTTTCATGCGCTGTTTGTCAAAATATGGCGTGCTAGGGTGCTAGTGATGAGCTATAGATCTATTCAAACTGTTTGACATTTGGCTGGCTTTCTTGAATTTTAAAGATCAGCAAATGACAGAAAAGTATGAAAAATTACGCAGCATGCAAAGAGTCTGTACATGCTGCATGTTTTTTCATGCTTTTTAACAAACCAGCTCATAAAAAATTATTACCCCTACCAAAACATCTCCTTCACAGCATAAAATCAATACTGTGTTATGAAGAAGAGGGACCTGTTTCCTATGAATGAGATGGACATTGAATTCAACAAAATAGTTATTTTTTTCATGTAAATTGATAGAAAACTTTAGAATTCCAAAAATGCTATTAAATGTTCTGGGTTTTCATGCGCTGTTTGTCAAAATATGGCGTGCTAGGGTGCTAGTGATGAACTATAGATCTATTCAAACTGTTTGACATTTGGCTGGCGTTCTTGAATTTTAAAGATCAGCAAATGACAGAAAAAGTATGAAAAATTACGCAGCATGCAAAGAGTCTTTGCATGCTGCATGATTTTTCATACTTTTTTAAAGTTAACAAACCAGCTCATATTACCCCTACCAATGCATCTCCTTCATAGCATATATCAATACTGTGTTATGAAGAAGAAGGAACTATGAATGAGATGGACATCGAAGTCAACAAAATAGTGTTTTTGTTCATGTAAATTAATAGAAAATTGAAAATTTTAGAATTCTGAAAATGCTATTGAATGTTTGCAGCATTTCATCTGGGTTTTCACTGTTTGTCAAAGTATCTGTTAAAGGGTTTCCAGTATACAAAGGGTTTAAATAACTGTTGTTGGTACACTGTACATGTATTACCCCGCAAAATGTATTATGGACCATTCAAATTCATTTTATGTCATTCCAAATCTCTCCAGAATTTAGGATTAAACTACATGTATTTGACATCTTTTAAAATAATTTGCGACAAAGGTCTACGCTACTATAGATTCCGTATTATGTGCTTTGTGGTATTGATCATGTCGAAAATGAGACTGCGAGAGAACCAGGACTTGGTGGAAATTATATTGCATTGTGATTAATTTTTCCCTAAGGACTATCGTTCCATCATGATTTACCCTGTGTGTTGTCATTTGCTTTGTAGAGTTTTAAGCAAGACCCAGTGATTTATTAAATTAAAGAAATGTGACAGTTTTCACCGACACATCTTTGACTTTTTCTCGGAGAGCCAATGATAGACAAGCTATTAATATGGCGACAATGTACGTTTTTATTTCATATTGGGGCCATATGCAGGGCAAGAGATTTCGTAACTTATTGCATCAGCAAGCAGTGAAGGCTCTGGCGAGATATGCGCAGACTCACCAGAGTCTTTGCTGCTCACATGCACAACGTATGGATGAAGACTCAGATCAAAAAGACATCTACATGTAGCTTTGCAGGATATATCAACAGGGACGTTTATTATAATCATTTGTGCAGATCTAGATATATATGCAATAAGTACAAAATTTTAGTGTGCTGCATGGCTCATTTGTCTAGCTACATATTTTTGAATTCTAGAATTATTATACCAATTCAAGATCAAGCCTACATTTTTTAGTTGGGGAGTGTGGTGGCTCAGTGGTACAGTGTTAGACTTGAGATTGAAGATCCCTTAGGAGCAGTCTGATCATGGTTCATTATGTGTTAAAGCTTCCATGGTAAAAGTTTTCTTAGTGAATAAATTTTGAATATGTGCAGCACACATAATAAGCAGACAACATTTTCTGGATAAAAACAAGAAATGTATCACACTGTGACAAATGCCCCCAAATAAAATGCTCAGGACAAGATTTTTCTTGAACTGAAGCCAGAGGTCAAGGTCAATAAGACAGTGACCCAGAAACAGCACAACAAAATCTGACACTTAGTTTGGAGGTCACAGAGTGTCACTTACTGTTTTCGGATCCCTGTTACCTTGACCTCTGGCCTCAGTACGAGTAAGTGTCTGGAGCATAAATGGTCCTTGGGTGTCCCTCTACTGAAGTTGTTCAAATAATTTTGATTGGTTGAAAAACATGGCCGAAAAACATAGCCACCAGGGGGCGTGGCTTGTTTTCCTATGTTAATATAGGTAAAACATTTTAAGGAAGATAACATTAGGAGTTGTGGTTGACTTTGACTTACCAGTTATCTTGAAACTGTATCTGACACTCTGTGACCACAAGATGTATTCACACACCAAATTTAGTATTCCTACCTCTGATAATATAGCAAATGTATGCTCCAGACACAATTTTCTAGTAATGAGGCCAGAGGTCAAGGTCACAGTGACCAGAAAACAATCTGCACTCAGTGACTCCCAAGATTTACGATTGTTTTTAGCTCACCTGAGCCATTGGCTCATGGTGAGCTATTGTGATTGTTGGATGTCAGTCGTGCGTTGTCCATCGTCAACAATTGCTTCAAAGGACATCTTATCCTAAACTTTATGTTGGATTTTGACCAAACTTGGTAGAAATGATCCTTATATGACCCTAATTAAAAATTGTTCAAATGGTCCCTGTCCATTGCATATCTAGGTTACACAGGCTAAAAATAGATTTTCAAGATGAAAACTTTAAAAAAATCTTCTTCTCTGAAACCGCAAGGCCTAGAGCTTTGATATTTTGTATGAAGAATCACCTAGTGGATCTCTACCAAGTTTGTTCAAATTATCCCCCTGTGGCCAAAAATGGCCCTGTCCCAAGGGTCACATGTTTTACATAGGCTTATATAGGGACAAATATGGAAAAATCTTCTTGTCTGTAACAATAAGGCCTAGAGCCTTGATATTTGGTATGTAGCATCACCTAGTGGTCTTCTACCAAGTTTGTTCAAATTATGCCCCTTGGGCGAAAAATGGCTGGGGTGGGGGGGTCACATATTTCACACTCGCTTATATAGGGAAAAACATGGAAAAATCTTCTTGTCTGTAACCACAAGGCCTAGAGCCTTGATATTTGGTATGTAGCATCACCTGGTGAACCTTTACCAAGTTTGTTCAAATTATATCCTTGGGGCCAAAAATGGCCCCGCCCCGGGGTCACATGTTTTACAAAGGCTTATATACGGAAACACATTGAAAAAATCTTTTTGTCTGAAACCATAAGTCCTAGAGCCTTGATATTTGGTATGTAGCATCACCTAGTGGACCTCTACCAAGTTTGTTCAAATTATGCCCCAGGGGCCAAAAATGGCCTGGCCCTGGGGTCACATGTTTTACATAGGCTCATATTGGGAGAACCTTTAAAAAATTCTTCTTGTCAGAAACCACAAGGCCTAGAGCCTTGATATTTTGAATGAAGTATCACCTGGTGAACCATTACCAAGTTTGTTCAAATTATATCCCTGGGGTCAAAAATTGCCCTGCCCCGGGGTCACATGTTTTACATAGGCTTAATATAGGGAAACACATTGCAAAAACCTTCTTGTCTGAAAGGAGCTCTAGCGATAAGGCGTATATTTTCCATAGTTGACATGATTACAAAACCTTAATTTTCAAATTGCCCTAATATTTTTTTAATTTGGTCTGTTCCGGTAGTAAAATTTACATAGAAAGCATCAAAATAGGTTTCAAAGCGATTCATCATTTACAAAACCATTCTACTCCCACCCCTCATTTTACGTCTTCAGACTGGGTGCCTTTTAGACGAGAGTTTTAGTAAATCCTTTGCAGGTTTTCAAAAAGTAAAAGTGCTAAAATATTAAGGATATAAGTGCCCTTCATTTTCGTAACTTTGCGGTATTCCTTCTGCGCATGTGTACGAAATATACTTAAAATTGTGACGTTTGTCATTGAAAAGATGAAACTGGCGTCTTTCAGTTTGTTTTTAGATGCTTTCCCCCCTAGACCCAAGATGCCCTTTGGGCAATTAAATGTCGCTATACAAATATATAACATATGTAAAGGGCGTCTTGGGTCTAGGGGGGGAAAGGGCTTGTATAAGCGAAAGAAGACATCAAATATCTGACAAAAAATAGACCACTATGCAAGATGGTCGTTTTTATTGTACATCAACTGTATAAATAGTTTTACTGTACATAGCGTGATAGGACGATTGGTACCCTTGTTTAACAGTCTAGTTCCCATATATGTTACTGAATCACAAGTACAGTTGATGACCGAAATAAATTCTCGTTCAATAAGAAGTAGATTTATTTCATGCATTAAAGAAATCCCGTTTTAAATATACAAATTCGAGGGCAATGGTGCATCGACGGCCCGTCTATAAATATTTGTTGAATGTGCCTAGTTTCTCCAGTCGTTATTTCAACAAAATAAAACGAACGTCTCGTTTAGGGAGATTGCTCGCCTAATCGCTTATGTCCTAGAGCCTTGATATTTGGTTTGATGCATCACCTAGTGGACCTCCACCAAGTTTGTTCAAATTATCCCCCTGGGGCCAAAAAAAAGCCCCATCCCAGGGGTCACATGTTTTAAATAGGCTTATATAGAGAGAACCATGAAAATATCTTCTTGTCTGAAACCATATGGCATAGAGCCTTGATATGTGGTATGTAGCATCACCTAGTGGACCTCTACCAAGTTTGTTCTAATTATGTCCCAGGGGCCAAAAATAGCCCTTCCCTGCGGTCACATGTTTTACATAGGCTTTTATAGGGAGAAACATGAAACAATCTTCTTAATTGTCTGAAACCACAATGCCTAGAGCCTTGATATTTGGTATGGAGCATCACCTGGTGAATCTCTACCAAGTTTGTTCAAATTATGCCCCTGGGGCCAAAAATGGCCCCACCCCAGGGGTCACACGTTTTACATAGACCTCTATATATAGGGAAAACATGAAAAAATATTCTGGTCTGAAACAATAAGGCTTAGAACCTTGATATTTGGTATTTAGCATCACCTAGTGGACCTCTTCCAAGTTTGTTCAAATGATGCCTTTGGGACCAAAAATGGCTTGCCCTAGGTGTCACCAGGGACATGGTCAGCTTTCAACAGATTCCTGTATGTCAACATTAAACAAAACTCAGGTGAGCGATTTAGGGCCTCTTGGCCCTCTTGTCTGTAGGAATTAGCACTGTTGATAGCAACCTAAATCAGTATAAAATTGTTATGCCTTTATTTGGTGCACCAAATAAAAGCACAACAATTTTATACTAATTTTCGCCATTTTCCGGTACTAATGTCTCTATTATCAGTCTAGCATTTCTGAAGTAGAACTTTAACGCTTAGATCTGTAATTTTCATTAACTTTAAGTCCTTGAAAACTGTTAAGTAAGTAAGTAAGTAAGTAAAGACTTTATTTATAGAGGGTGACAGCATTTAGCACATACAAAAATACAATCAAGTACATGTAGTAACTAATCTGTTACTGTTGGAGAGGCTTTTAGAAGTCCTGGAAAAGTCCTTGAATTATATACTTACTTGTCCATTATAGGAACCCTGTTCTAGGTGGGCTTCTCAGGAACAATACTGCCTTGAAGTTACAAATTCTGTCTTTTGCAGCTCATTTCATGGATAAAGTAGCACTTGAAGATTTGTGAGAGCAGCTCTGGACGACAATCAATACTTCATTTTCATCACTTCATTGACCAGAGTTTGATGCCTCTCATCTGTTCAGTGCTGCATAAATTGTCCAATGGGGACTTTTTATGGATTTAACTGTAAAATGCTTGAAGCCAAGTGTTTGTTTAACATCAGTCAACTGCTGTATTGAGTCTCCACATGCTGGTCAACATTACATAAGTCTAAAACTAATATTTTTCACAGTCTGATCAATTCTGATTAAAACCCGAGTATGGCATAGAGGAAACCTGTCTAAACAAGACATTCAAGGGAGCGCAGTGGCTCAGTGGTAGAGTGTTTGACTCGAGACCGAGGGGCCGCGGGTTCGAGCCTCACTGGTGTCACTGCGTTGTGGTCCTTGAGCAAGACACATTTATCCTAGCTTAGTACTGGTTTAACCCAGGAAGACCCGTCCCTGTTTAACTGAAATATTGTTGATGGGGCTTAAAGAATCAAATCAAACAAACAAAACAAAACAAAACAAAAGACATTCATGCAATGGATGAATAAGTTATGGAGCCATTTATTCAAACATACAGTAGATGTACATAATTATCACATATGGCATTTCAATACCTTAACAGGCCGTAGTTACGAATGTGTAACACAATATTTTTCTGATTTCTCAGCCAAAACTTATGTTGTGGGTACTCAAAAGAACCGTACATTTGTAGTAATGAGACAGTTCTTTGAGCACCCAAAACATATGCTACAAATTATGGGTAAGAAAATATTCATTTGTTAGGTTATTAACCTAGGCCTGGAATTACAATGCCTTCTTAAAGTTAAGGAAGACTTAAGTTAAGTACGTATTGATATTTCAACATGCTATATTATGTAGATGCTGAATAAATTGCCTTGATTGATGCAGTACTTGTGGTCAAAGATATCATTGTGGTCTACAGAAAAAATGAAATTATCTTGATTTTAATCTGTTTAAAACGTTATTTTTCGCATCCTGAAAAATCAATACTTAACTTTCGTCTCCCTTAACTTTAAGGAGGCATTGTAATTCCGGGCCCTGTACATGTACTTTATTAAGAAGTGTCTATAGTTGTAAATGACATTTAGCCAGCGCCTATTAAAGTACCCTTAAACTAATGTGTATTCGTAAGCGTAAATACAATGTATAGTAGGTATGCTGTACTTTATACAGAAGTGTCGCTGACAATATGCCATTTACAGCTATAGACAAAACAGCTGTAAATGGCATAATAGGCAGCGCCTACATGCATTAAAGTACCCTAAAGTGTATAAAAGTAAGTGCATTTGTTAGGTTAATATGGTATACTGTACTTTATTCAGAAAAGTGTCTATAGATAGAATTGAGCCGTGACATGTGATTTCCAACAATGTGGTATTTTGACAAGTGTAGACTCAGATGAGCCTGTGCAGCCTCCTTTTAAGCTTAGAAACCTAAAATAATGTTCCGTCAGTAGCTTAATATTCATATAATATTCAAGTGACTAGCAAAGGCTCTGATCAGACTGCGCGTATGAGCCTTTGCTGGTCCCACATACCACATTGTTGGAAATCTCATGTCACGGCTCAGATGTAAATGGCATGCAGTGATTGATCTGTTCAAGTCTGGATACTTGACTTGTTAATACCATCTATATCATTCTGTTGCAAACATGTACTGGAAGATCCAGAGACACTTAGCATAAGCTTTGTGTGGTATACTGCTTTGCAAAGGTATCTTACAAAGAAGCGCTTTGTAGCGCTACACAAAGCGCTACATGATGATGACTCTCGAGCTGACTGGCGGAAAGTGCTTTGTGAAACAAACAACACTATGTGGCACTTTTTGTTTCAACACCATGATCAATGAAACAACTATCATTATGCAACAGACAGCTACAGAAAAATGCTTTTTTGAGGCATATTAAGTCGTTGAATAATGTTAAAAAGCGCTACAGAAAGCCAAGTAAAAGCGCTTGCCTTATGCAACTATGGTCTGGTCTCATTAAGACAGTTCTTCTAGTACCCACAACATACGTTTTGGTTGTGAAATAAGGAAAATGATTTTCAAACATGCTTTCTTATCTGTAGGCCTGGTCGGATGGGAGTAAGATGGAATTTCAATGTTGGCTTGAAAATGGAAGCAATAAAACTTGACTAGATGCCCTTGCGAAAATGAAGTGGGATTTATTGGTACCGTTCTAGAACTTTCTGGAACTCACTTTAATGGTACTTTCTGGGATAACCACTTAATCCCAATAAATCCCAACGTTGGGATTATTTGGTATTAAATGGAATGTTAAATGGCATATGGGATTAAATGGTATTTTCTGGTACTGAAAATACCATTTAATTCCAGAAAGTCCCAATTGATCAGGTTCCACTAAATCCTAAATAATCCCAAACGGTTCATTTATTTAAATACCATTTAATCCCAGAAAATCTCAATTCTGTATTGACAAGAGTCCCAAATATTTCCACAAAATCCCAATTCAGCAATTTAGAAGTTCTAAATAGTAACAGATAATTCCATTTCTTTTCTAGCTAATGTATAGTTTTCACGGAAAAGTACCAAAAAGTACCAGTACCAAAACCTGAAAGTACCATAAAATACCATATAGTACCATTGCCTACTAAAAATCTGAAAGTTACATAAAATACTAAAAACTGCCAAAATATGTGAGTACCACAAAATACCAAATAGTCCCAATGCCAAAATCAGAAAGTACCACAAAATACCAAATAGTACCAATACAAAAATCTGAAAGTACCATAAAATACCAAATAGTACCAATACCGAAATCTGAAAGTACCATAAATACCAAATAGTACCAATACCAAAATGTGAAAGTACCACAAAATACCAAATAGTACCAATACTAAAATCAGAAAATACTGAATAGTACTGATACCAAACCTGAAAGTACCATAAAATACCAAATAGTATAAATACCAAAATCAGAAAGTACCACTAAATACCAAATAGTGCCCATACCAAAATCTGAAAGTACCATATAATACCAAATAGTACCAATACCAAAATTTGTAAGTACCACATAAATCCAAATAGTACCAATGCAAAAAACTGAAAGTACCAGATAATACCAAATAGTACTGAAGCCAAAATCTGAAAGTACCACCAATGCTAAAATCTGATAGTACATAGTACTGATGCTAAAAATTACTTTAATACTACTTTATTGAATTATTTTGTACTTATATTGGCACCCAGAAGACCTGGCTAGCACCTTCAGTGTGCCCAATTTCTGATCACGCAGTAATAATTGTTTGATCACAGGTCCATTTATATAACTTTCCTGTATTAACTCCCTGTGGGTTCACCATATCCAAAATTAAGCAGATT
This sequence comes from Loripinus fragilis, assembly GCA_964019695.1. Classification (NCBI taxonomy): domain Eukaryota; kingdom Metazoa; phylum Mollusca; class Bivalvia; order Lucinida; family Lucinidae; genus Loripinus; species Loripinus fragilis. The sequence continues at coordinate 52,340 of CAXHUL010000047.1, read as the reverse complement.
AGGGGATAGCATAATAAGTAAATGGACAGATAAACAGACACTTTTAACTAGTAACTTTGCAAGGTCAATTGGCTGGAAGGGTAAAAAATGAATATTCTTTAGCACTCCCCACTTGTGAGAAAGTTGTCCTTTCATCAGATTAGGTTGAATTCAGCCCAGCAAGTTTGGATTAGCATAAAAGAAGAAAGGGCATTTTTTGACCCCATTATAGGGCGCCTCTGAGTGGGGTACCCAAAAATAAGCTCTTGTATACAAAATTTGTTTAAGTTGCTCACAAATTTGGTTGAGTTCTACCCAGCAATTCAGCAATTCAGAAAGAGACAGCAAAGCCAGAAAATGCACACTCACTGAGGCCCATGCAAGGGGGATCCAAAAAACAAAAAACGGTAATGCTCCTGCCCACAGACTTGTGTAAGAAAGTCACCAAACAAATTTGGTCGGTTTCAGTATGACCGTTTGCACAGTCGGTAATGTGTCTGGCAAAAGATGTGAGTCTGAATGCAGATCAAGGGGTCGCGAGATTCGATCCTGACCTGGTCCCGTACTTTTGTGGAGATGGATCATGAAATAATTTCTACGGTCATTCTCCTCCCTTCCGCTGAATCATTCAAGAAAAGTTGCTGTCAGTTACAAGCGAAAGTATGTGCACGAAGTACTGGTTAACTGCTTGTTAAAGCTTGCCCAGGAAAAAGTGTGGTTAGGTGAACTGACCGTCCCGCCATGACCATAGCTGTTGACTTGGGACGTAAAGCAACAAAACAAACAAACAAACCCATTTGCAAGGTGATAGTATTGCAGGCAAATGGGCAGAACGAAGGACACTTTTGACCTACATCCCAAATCATTGGGGTATTGGAATTTTGCTGTTGCATACACCAGTTTCTCAACAAATTTGGTTGGATAATCTGTCCAGTTGTTTAGAAGATAGCATAACAAACAAAAACCTGATATACAGACAAAGGCAATCACAATATCTCCAACACCTTTTAAAAAGAGAATGGTGATCAAAAAATCAAATAAAAATAAGCCCCAATGATCAGCTTGATTATCCTGTAAATTCAGTAATTAACCTACCTATTCACTAATGTAAGCTTACAAGTACCACACTAACTAAATGTTGTACTGCCACAACTGCTGCTGTAAATAATAATGATAATGGTAAAATAGTATAACCATAATGAACACAATTCAGTAATAAGTGTCTTTCATCAGCATTTAAAGAAAGAAACAACTACAAATGGCTTTGTTTCTGAGAAACTCAATTATATGAAGAAAAGTCTCATGCAAGTATAATTTATAAGCATAGCAGTATGTTCTATTTACTCACATTGTCTGTTGTAGGATTTATTTTGTGCAGTTTATGCAGTATCTATCCAAAATTTACACAGAATTTATCAAATAGTTAGAGCCTTGCAAACCATGAGGTTTATTTGAATCTTTTTCTGGTTTCCTGCAAGATTAAAGAATTTCAGCTTGAGTCATTAAAATGAGAGAACCAGGTTAACACAGTTATATCATATTTCAAGGTCAGACTGAGTTCAGATTATAATGGTCCAATGCAAATCTAGGTTGGGATTATTTGGTATTAAATGGAACCAAGGTATTTACTAGTATTACCAAAAAATTCCATTTAATCCCAATAATCGGTCATGGAAGAAATTATATGGATGTGCTGAATTGATGAAGTCCCAGAAAATCTTAATAAATCCCATTTAAAGTACCTACTGGGACTTTCTGGGATTAAATGGAATATTTATCCCAGAAAGTAACATAAAATCCCACTTATATTTTAAGCAGAATTATTTGAGACTTTCTGGGATTTTCCAGTTCCAGATAGTGACAGAAAATACCAATTGTCCCAACTTTTGGGATTTAATGGAATTCCATTAAATACCATATAAAATGAAGTACCACAAAATCCCAGAAAGTTCTATTCAAGTAGAATTGGAACTGGACTGAGACTTTCTAGAACATTCTAGAACATACCAATTATTTGGGATTATATGGAACAATTTTTCGCAAGGGTAATGAGGTGGAACTGAATTAACTCTTTGCATGCTGGGTAATTTCTCATGCTTTAATTGTCGTCTGCTGATTTTTAAAGTCGACTGTTTCTATAAAATTCTTTCAGTAGAATCAGGACTATCATCAGAGTATGTGGCAAACAGCTTACCCTAGATCCTGATGATGTTTAAACTCTTTTGAAAAAAAAATATTTGAAAAAAAAGTCAGTAGATGACAAACAAGTAGCCCAATGGGCAACGATCGCTCACCTGGGAGCCAACATAATGTATGGAGACACCATAATTTATGATGCTCAAAGGCAGGTAACTCTAAACTTGAAGCAGTGATCGGGAATAAATTAAAAACAGATATTGTGCCAGTTCTGGTTATCTGCAAGTATTAAAGTGATCTGAATAAAAATTGCAGAGGAAACCTGGTGAAAGTACATTTTCAGATGCTCAAGGGCAGCTAACTCTGAAGTCAGTGATGGGATCTGACCAAAATTCAAACTCATCCATGCTTTTATGTATGTCCTGGTAACCTACATGTACAAGCATGAAGAAAATCAAATGAAAAAAAAAAAGGGGGCTAGAGTGGCCACAACATTCTACAGCTATATTTTAGACACTCAAGGGCAGCTAACTCTGTAGCTGGTTGTCGAGTATGGCCAAAATTCGAACTCATTCAAGCTTTTATGGGTGTTCTTGTTACCTGCAAGAATGAGAAAGATCAATTCAAAAGTGGTCACCTAAGTCTATGCAAATTTTTTAAGATGCTCAAGGGCAGTTAACTCCACAGTCTGAGGTTGGTTCTATTTGAAATTCAAGCTTTTATTGTTGTCCTTGTTAGCTGCAAGAATGAAGAAGATCCAATCAAAAATGAAGGCGCTAGAGTGGCCACAACATTATCCATCAATTTTTAAGATGCTCAAGGGTAGATAACTCCATAATAAGTGATGGGATCTTGACGAAATTCAAACTCATCCATGATCCTAGCTTTAATAGTTGTCATTCTTATTTGCAAGAATGAAGAAGATCCATTAAAAATGAAAGGGTAAGAGTGGTCACAACATTTCTTCCATTATAAGTCTATGGGGATTTTTCCAGATGCTCAAGGGCAGCTAACTCCACAGTCCAAGGTCTGATCTGGCTGAATTTCAAACCCATCGGAGACTTTATAGGTGTCCTTGTAACCTGCAAGAATGAATAAGATTCTATCAAAAAGGAAGAAGCTAAAGTTGTCAAAACATTATTCGTTGATTTTTCAGACTCTCGAGGGCAGCTAACACCGAAGTCAATGGTGGAATCTTGCTGAAATTCAAACTTATCCAAGCTTTTATGGTTTGTCTAGTTACCTGCAAGAGTGAAGAAGATCCAACCAAAAATAAAGGCACTAGAGTGGTCGCAACATTTATCCCATTATAAGTCTAAAGGGATTTTTCCAGATGCTCAAGTGCAGCTAACTGCTAAGTTCCTGATCGCATCTTGTGGAATTTTGAACTCATCCAAGATTTTAGTAGTTGTCCTTGGTACCTGCAAGAATAAAGAAGAACCATTCTACATGTGTGCTAAATTCCTTTTAGTCATAACGCATAACTAAGAAAAAGACAGTAACGTTTCTGTATTTTATCATGAGTAGTCCAAAACCAAGTTTAGTCAATCCTCCATCCCAATGATACTCCAGATGAACTTTGATCTTGCTTGGCCAGCTGGTCTCAGAGATGTTCATGTTTGAAAGTGTGGACACACAGATGGACGCATGGACGGACGCCGGCTCAAGTCCCATCCTATAAGCACACTGGTCGGCTCTGGTGAGCTAAAATCATTAAAAATTACCCAGCATGCAAAGAGTTAAGCCCTTTCAAATTAATACCTTTAACCCTTAAAGCACCAATCACGACTGCAGCAGAGTACAATTCTTGCGACATCTTTACTAATTTTCATGAGAAATAAGGTATGATATTTCATGAGACCAGCAGACAATTCTCATGAAATCTCATGCCTATTTGTTATTTATGAAAAAGCGGCAAAATTTGAAATTGTATTCTGCTGCAAATTATAGGTGGCACTTTATGGGTTAATTAAACATGTGCATGCCCAGGTCTTCATTGTCTGCTTTTTTTTTAAAATTTCCAAATTTCCCTTTGCATTATAAACTGAATATTTGCTAAGATGGTTGCAAAACGGCCCTTCGATCCAGACCTTGGTCTTAGAGAATTGGGCATGGATTATTTTTCCATTGTATTGCAGGCTTGGCAATCTAATGCACCATCAGCAGATTTTTTTATATGAACTTTTTTCAGGAATACGGTAGAGTGTCAGTTTGGATCCATAATCAGGTCAGGAGTTTTATCTTGGACCTCTGTTGCCACTAACATTGAGTTTTGTAAATCTGCTGATAACCTATGCAAGCAGTTTAGACCCAGATCAGGACCGATAGAACATCATCCTGATCTGGATCCAAACCATTTGACACTCTGATTGTGTTCCTGAAAGATTTTTTTTCTGAAAAAAATCAACAGACAAAACAAAAGCATGAAAAATTACCCAGTACACAATGAGTTCAGCATTGATTATAGATCTAGAAGCTTTCACATGTTTGGACCAATTGATGATAATTGTCAATTAACTCATTAGTGTCTGTCAATTACCCTAGGGATAGTGAAAATGGATGTCACATGGATAGAAAAATGTGATAAAATGTATTATCTAAAAATGTTAACCCTTTTGATAATATTTTGTCAGCCTTATTACCATGCTTAGGTCATTAGTCAAACCCATGGTAGACCATGTCTAAATCATGGTCAACCATGGTTTAACCATGGTTGACCATTGCCGGTAATTTGGTCAACCCACATTTATGATAACCAAGATGGCCAATCACGTGGTATGCCTGATTGGGTTCAGGGACTTTACGAACCAGAAATCGGATATCACAGGTAAGGAAAATCGTTCATAACTTTCGTTTTACTAGTTAAGTCAAATTTCATGCAGTAAAGTGTAAAAAACCTTAGATATTTTTCTGCGCAAGACTGTGTCAAAGTTTCTCCTGGGTATGCTGCAGTTTTCCAGATTACCTTGAACAACTGAAGTGTGTACCTAATCGCGGAGATTTTTCCGTTTTTTTCTTCAGTTGTTCGAGGTAATCTGGGAAACTACAGCAAACCCAGTAGGACCTTCTGACACAGTCTTGTGCTGAAAAATATGAGGTTTTTTTTTTTTGCACTTAATCGCATGAAATTTGACTTAGTAGTACAAAAGTTATGAACGATTTTACTGGTTCAGGAAATCCATGAACCCAATTATGTTGACCATGTGATTGGCCACCTTGGATAACCATGGGCCAAACATGGTCAGTTTGGAGGGGGGAAATAAAAGAAACTAGTTATCAGTATGAAATGAACCCGGCGAGTCCTTAAAGTTTCTGGAAATCACTCTTACTATTACACTACCAAACATATTTCGATAATTGCCATCTTTCAAGTAAAGATGGCGTATATTGGTGGAGTTCACGCGTTAACCATAGACACTATAGTTGCTCTTCCGACTGTCAGTGTTCCTCAGCGAAGTATTATGAATACTTCGCGTCTCTTGCAAGAGACCCTAAGTACGTATTCATGATTCCATGAACATTCCAAAAATTGAATTTATTGCCTATTGTATTTAGCTCACCTGAGCCGAAGGCTCATTGGTGAGCTAATAGTATACCAGTGACTCCGGCATCCGCCGTTTGCCTGTCGTCCGTCAACATTTTCAAACATCCTCTACCCTGAAACAACTGGGCCAATTGAACTCATATTTCAAATGGAGACTCCTTAGGATGGTGGGAACAAAATTTTGTTCAAATGGTCTTGGTCACATGACCAAGATGGCCACCACGCCCATATATGGTAAAAACCCTTCAAAAATCTTCTTCTCCAGAACCAGAAGGCCGATGACCTTGGGACTTGATATATAGCATTGGGGTTGTGGGGCCTACCAAGTTTGTTCAAATGATGATCCTAGGTTGACCTTGACCTACTTAACATCAAGGTCAAATTTGCTTCCTAATGCATTTAAATGTTTTTTTTTTTTTTAAAATTTCATTTTTTGAAAACTGTTGAGGCCAAAGTCATTATTCTCACTTGATATGTTGAACCAAATGAGACAATGGCTATGAATAAGTTTCAAAGGTCAAGGTTGACCTTGAACTTTTCAGCCAAGGTCGCTCATATTGGGAGTCCCATCAACACATCAAAACATAGTATCCTCAGAAATCACTAGGCCATCTGAACTCAAATTTCATATGAAGACTCCTTATGATAGGTTAGCCAAAATTTATACCAAGTGTACTGGTCACATGACCAAGATGGCCACCACGCCCATATATGGTAAAAACCCTTTAAATGTCTTCTTCTCTGGAACCAAAAGGCCAATGGCCTTGGGACTTGGTATGTAGCACTGGGGATGTGGGCCCTACCAGATTTGCACAAATGATTAATCTAGTTTGACCTTGACCTACTTTATGGCAAGGTCAAATTTGATTCTGGGAAAAATCTTGTATAAAGGACCAAAAGCCAAGCTGACCTGTGACCTTTTATCCGAGGCCACTCATTTGGACTGACACACACCTATCTAAACATCTGTTTCTCAGAAATCACTGGGCTGTTTGATGGATTATTCATTAGATGGTTTAAGTCACTTGACCAAAATGTCTGCAACCCCAATATATGGTAAAACAAAATTTGTTCCATTATAAGCTGTAGTTGACCTTGACCTATTTTAACAGTATTAAGGAGATCAGGTGAGCGCCTCAGAACCTTCAGGTCCTCTAGTTACATTTTATCATAAATATCTATAATATAGAAATTATTTATAATTCAGGAAAAAATAAACAGTTTTGTATTTAATATGTAATTGTATTTAGGGTTTAGTCGGTGTGTTAAACGGAACAGTAGAACAGCCAGCGTGAACACGGACATCCAGAGGCTTGTTTTGCATGTGCGACTCAGGTGTGGCTCGCTGTCAATCACAACACCAGTGTCATTTCTGGCGAATGAATTTGATGTTGGAAGTGATTGCACGGGCAAGTGAGCTTGGTAGCTGTCAATCAAATTTATGTCATTCACGAGGCTATGAACGGTGGCAAAAATCTAAAGATTCATTAAAGGTTTGCTTTGAAAATGTAAATCTATATGTTCATGTACTCAATCTGCTGTGTTTTTGTGTGCATTCATCTTGTAGACGAAAACAGTGTGGATCCTGATTCCTGATCAGCTGGCTTCACCAGAATTACGCCAGCTGATCAGATCTGGATCTACACTGTTTTAAATGGGCCTTGACGCTAGAAAACCTGTCTTTGGGGGATACGAACAACACAGGCGCAGACCAGCCTGCGCATCCCCGCAGTCTGATCAGTGCCTTTGTTATTCTCCTTTTTGGAAGTATCATATGTAAATTTGCTACAGGTGAAATTTCAATTTTCTATTATCTAGCTAGTCTATGTAGCTGAGGGGACTGGTTTGAAACTCGCTTTGTCGGAAACCCCAAAGACAGGTTTTCTCATGTCAAGGCCCATATAATTTTGAAAATGTAATGGGCACAGTGGGCTTATTTGGTTAAATACAGTATGTAATATTGTACATGTACATAAAACGAAATCCGTCATCTTTGTGAAGCTGTGGATAAATGCTCTTTTTATAGTAGAGCTCTCTACATCTTAATTAGCCAGCCAAAAAACTTATAGATTTTCTTTTGTTTTATTTGCCAATGTCTGTTGATTTTATTATCATTTTCTCCAAAGCTATCGATAAATCTGACCCTTTGATTACAACATTACCATATTCAGTGTGATAATCAAACACCACAGGAGTCAAGGAGTCAATCACGAACAAAATGTTTTCTATAAAATACTTTTTATTTCCAAAAAAATGATGGACAACAGGAGTACTTTAGGGTTTTCAGATTACTGGGTTAATAATTTAGATCTCTTGTCAGGACTTCAGTTAAGAGTGTGTAACAGAAAAATAATTTTCTTATTTCTCAACCAAAACATATGTTGTGGGTACTAAAAAGAACCGTCTCAATGAGACGGTTCTTTTAAGCACTCAAAACATATGCGAAAAATTATGGGTAAGAAAATATTAACAATTTTACGCTGAAAATGTTTGTTTATCTAAACCGGTGTGTTGTCTAGGGCCTTATTTATAGCACCTTGTATGTCAGTTATGACAACTTGGCCTGCCAAAAATGACAGTTTGATGTCTCTTTCAGACCATTTTCTTGGTTTAACCAGATAAATTTTTGTTGTCACTGCGGTAATGGTATATATACTATAAATATTTGGACACATTAAAACCATATTTTATACTTTTAAAGATGCATGATAATATGACTGCTATTGTTCAATTTTATTGACCTGACACAGGTGCATAATTTCACGGTTAGTGCACATGATATTTTTACCTTCCGTCGACTTTAGGTATTAACCGTAAGTTTTACAGGAATTTCGCAAGTACCAATGAGCTAATGAAACGTTTTTGCACTGTCCTACTGACTAGTCAATTGGTTATGGTAATTAGTTTACAACCAAAAGGTTGTGAGTTCGAGTCCACGCATGTTCTTGTTTTTTTTTTTGTTTTTTTTTTTGTATTTTTACCTTTTTTGATTCGTTTAACTCCATTTATTATTGATGTACCACGACCTCTGAGTAATTTCCTTTGGATCATTTATTCAAAAGGTTGATGCGTAACGCATACACTGAACCAGTCTGTCTGGAACATCTGCGTGCTTCAAAATAGAATGGTATACGTAATAAAACGCCTGAAACCCCTATTTCTAGATCAGTATTTTCAATTTTGTAAATATAGACACGCTTCAAAGTTATTTGTTTATCTATACTTGCATTTGTTATTGTTATTTTTGTAGGATCCTCACCGAGAGCGTTCACCGTACGCTCGATATGTGAAATTGATTCTCTGTGCTTTTGACATGCCTTAGTGCCAAGACTTGCCGCATACTTTTCTTCAGACGTTTTCCCACTGAACTTAAGTTCAAACAACATGTATAGCGAATAGGCCTAATTTTCAACCGTATGTTTTGGCTATAATATGGAACAATATTTTCACGTAAATCTCTGTTTCGGACAGACTGGCTTGTTTTAAGCGTTATGCATCAACCTTTTAAAATAGAATGATCCAAAATTTCATTCGTTAAAGGTCGTGGTACATCTATAATAAATGAAATTAAACGAATCGAATAAAGGTAAAAAAAAAGAACACACGTGGAGTCGAACTCACGACCTTTTGGTTGTAAAGTATGTGTCATAACCACTTGACTAGTCAATAGGAGGGTACAAAGCGGTTCATTACCTGCATTGGTACTTGCAAAATTCCTGTAAAACTTACGGTAAATACCGTAAGTCGACGGAAGGTAAAAATGTCTTGTGCACTAACCGTGAAATTATGCACCTGTGTCAGGTTAATAAAATCGAACAATACTTTTCATAGAAACGGGTAAATAATGGTAAATATGTTTTTACAGGTAAAGGCAGGTACAGTTTAAATGGCCTAATATACACCTATAACAAGGCTGTTGTTTACAATGCATGAAGTTCTCTTCTATCTTTAAGAAACTATCAATACTTTACTTTTAAAGATGCATTAAAAAAGCTAGGACTATACCAATTTTCATAGAATCAGGTAAATAACTGTAAATATGTTATTACAGGTAAAGGTGGGTACAGTTTAAATTGAATGGCCTAATGTTAAATACACATATAACAAGGATCTAAACTATCAAATACTTTACTTTTAAACATGCATAATATAATCCCCTGCATCTCGCCTAAAATTCTGCTAGAAAGTAGGAGCACTTATCTTAATATAATCTGACAGCTCTGAGCATTCATTATTTTTACAACCTCATTGAAATCAAGTTTATCTGTACTTGTACCACTTTACACATTAGAAAGTCGGCTTTAACTAATTTGATATAGAGAAAAAATCTCTATTTAACAGGTCAATAATTGTCGTCTGCATGTGTATCTGATTATCATTTTTCGAACATTATAATCCGTAATTGTCGTAGTCTGATCAGGGTCTATAGCGTTTTCTTCCATGAAACAAAAGTTTAATATTTGAATAAGTACCAGTGTCAAACTGTTTGGATCTAGACCAGGACCATTGGTCTGTATCAGTATCAAACTGTTCGAATCTAGATCAGGACCTTTGGTCTGTATCAGTGTCCAACTGTTTAAATCTAGATTAGGACCATTGGTCGGTATCAGTGTCAACATGTTTGGATCTAGATCAGGACCAATGGTCTGGTCCGTAACAGTGTATAACCGTTTGCATCCAGATCAGGACCATTAGTCGGTATCAGTGTCAAACTGTTCGGATATAGATCAGGACCATTGGTCCATATCAGTGTCAAACTCACTGTTTGGATCTAGACCAGGACCATTGGTCTGTATCATTATCAATATGTTCAGATCTAGACCAGGACCATTGGTCAATATCAGTGTCAGGATCAGGGCCATATCAGTGTTAAACTGGATCTTGATCAGGACCATTGATTGCCAAATTGTTTGTATCCAGATCAGGACCATTTGTGAGTACCAGTTGCAAACTGTTGGAATCTAGATCAGGACCATTGGTTCGTACCAGTGTCAAACTGTTTGGATCTAGATCAGGACCATTGGTCTGTACCAGTGTCAGACTGTTTGGATCTAGATCAGGACCATTGGTCTGTACCAGTGTCAAACTGTTTGGATCTAGATCAGGACCATTGGTCCGTACCAGTGTCAAACTGTTTGGATCTAGATCAGGACCATTGGTCTGTACCAGTGTCAAACTGTTTGGAACAAGACCAGGATCATTGGTCTCTGTTCGGATCTAGATCAGGACCTATGGTCTGTATCAGTGTCCAACTGTTTGAATCTAGATTAGGACCATTGGTTGGTATCAGTGTCAAACTGTTTGGATCTAGATCAGGACGTCTGGTCTGTATCAGTGTCCAACTGTTTGAATCTAGATTAGGACCATTGGTTGGCATCAGTGTCAAACTGTTTGGATCTAGATCAGGACGTCTGGTCTGTATCAGTGTCCAACTGTTTGAATCTAGATTAGGACTATTGGTCGGTATAATTAGTGTCAAACAGTTGAGATCTAGATCAGGACCAATGGTCCGTATCAGTGTCTAACAGTTTGCATCCAGATCAGGACCATTGGTCCGTATCACTGTCAGCTGTTTGGATCTAGATCAGGACCATAGGTCCATATCAGTGTCAAACTGTTTGGATCTAGACTAGGACCATTGGTCCGTATCATTATCAATATGTTCATATCTAGATCAGGGTCATTGGTCCATATAAGTGTCAAGATCAGGGCCATATCAGTGTCAAACTGGATCTCGATCAGGACCATTGATTGCAAAACTGTTTGTATCCAGATCAGGACCATTTGTGAGTACCAGTTGCAAACTGTTGGAATCTAGATCAGGACCATTGGTCCGTACCAGTGTCAAACTGTTTGGATCTAGAAAAGGACCATTGGTCCATACCAGTGTCAAACTGTTTGGATCTAGACCAATAACATTGGTCCATATCAGTTTCAAACTTTCATATCTAGATCAGGACCATTGTTCCGTATCAATGTCAAACTGTTGGATCTAGACCAGGACCATTGGTCCATATCAGTGTCAAACTGTTCAGATCTAGGTCAGGACCATTGGTCCGTACCAGTTTTAACTGTTTGTATCCAGATCAGGACCATAGGTCCCTATCAGTGTCAGACTGTTTGGATCTTGATCATGACCATTGGTCCATATCAGTGTCAAACTGTTTGAATCCTGATCAGGACCATTGGTCCATATCAGTGTCAAACTGTTTGCTTCCAGATCATGACCATTGGTCCGTATCAGTGTCAAACTGTTTGGATCCAGATCAGGACCATTGGTCCATATCAGTGTCAAACTGTTTGCTTCCAGATCAGGACCATTGATCTGCATCAGTGTAAAACTGTTCGGATCTAGATCAGGACCTTTGGTCCATATCAATGTCAAACTGTTTGGATCAAGACCAGGACCATTTGTCCGTTACCATTATAAAATTGTTCAGTCTAGATCAGGACCATTGGTCCGTATCATTGTGAAACTGTTTGTATCCAGTTTAGGTCAAACTGCTAGGATCTTCATCAGGACCGTGTCAAACTGTTTGTATCCAGATCATTAACATTGCTCCATTCAGCTGTCAAACTGTTTGAATCAAGATCAGTACCATTGGTCTGTATCACTGTCAAACTGTTTGGATCCAGATCAGGACCTTTGGTGCATATCAGTGTCAAACTCTTTTGATGTAGGCCAGGACCATTGGTCTGTATCAGTTTCAAACTGTTTGGATCCAGATCAGTACCATTGCTCCATACCAGTGTCAGACTTATAGGATCCTGATAAGGACCATTGGTCGGTATCAGTTTCAAACTGTTTGGATCCAGACCAGGACCATTGGTCCGTTTCAGTGCCAAACTGTTTGCACCCATATCAGGACCATTGGTCCATAAATGTATCAGTCTCAGACTGTTTGGATCCTGATAAGGGCCATTGGCCGGTATCAATGTCAGACTGTTTGGACCCAGATCAGAACTGTCAGTACATATGAATGTCAACCAGGACTGTTGGTCTTTATCAGTGTCAAACTGTTTTGATCCAGATCAGGACCGGCATTCCTGATCTAGGTTTAAATTGTTAAAAGAGGTTATCAGCAGACAACAGCACTCACTGCTAGCAAGGAAAGGGATAGGAGTATGCATGCACACATTCTAATGGTCATTATAGCTGTTTACATTCCTTATAAATCATTTTTATTAATCATTCTTGCTGCAACCCGCAATAAGTTTTTTGTAATGCAATACTACTGTATAGTCAATTTCATAAATTAAAATTGATGTGGACTCATCTTGTGGATGACACGGTGTGGATTATAATACTCTGACTTCTAATCTAATGAAGCCAGCTGATTAGGTTCCACACTATTTTAAAAGAGTATACAATTTTGAGAACACATTGTTAGGTCAAATGATAAAGCCATGGCCAAGCACCTTGATTTCACTGAAAGGTGCTAGAAAGGGTTGTTCTGCAAGCATGTATTATCAATATTGTGGGGGCAGTATGATAAAATAATTGGATCTATGTTCAGTTTGTTGTTTTAATCATTAGGAGCTGTCAGAATAAATCAACACTATCAGAGAAGTTTACTGTTATAAAGTTTTGGTTATTTTCTGAAATCCTGGCGAAATGCAGGGAATTAAATAATATGACTATACCATTTTTCATAGAAACAGATTTTATAAAAACAATAATATTACCAATTTACCCTGGAGTTTTTTAGTTTTTCAAAATCAAAATAAAAAAATATTCCTTTAAGGAATACCATCAGAGTTTTAAACAGTTGAGATCCAGATCATGCCAGACATTTTGTCAAGCCTGATCTGGGTCCAAACTGTTTGCAAAGGTTATCGGCAGACAATACTTTAATGGCTGGATATGTTGAAACATGCTGTCATCAAAATGAGAGAAATTTAGGAATTTCTCCAGAGAGTAGATGTGACCTTTACATTTGATCATCTTCCATAATGCTGTTTCATCCTGGATAATTAACCCTTATCTCATAGAGGCGCCTTTTGGTGCTTTTGCAAACAGAGCCAACCAAGAGCTGGCAGCTCTTACATTTTTAGATCACCTGAGCCGAAGGTGAGGTATTGTGATTGGTCCGTCATGCATCTGTTGCCGTCGTCCGTCTTCCGTCATCCATAAACTTTTTCTTTAAAAGACATCTCCTCCAGAACCACTGGTCTAATTTTCATATAACTTCACATGAATGTTCCCCATGATGCCTCTTCAAAAATTGCATAAATGGTTCCCCTCCACGGAACAGGAGGGCTGCCAAAGCTCCAGAAAAGAAATCTTTTGAATGACATCTCCCCCTGAACTACTGGCCCAAATTTGAAATAACTTCAGAGAATTGTTCCCCCTACCAAAATTGCACAAATGGTTCCGCTCTGCAGAGCAAAAGGGCTCCCAGAGCTCCAGCTAAGGCTCCTGATTCAAAATAATTGCACAGAATTGTTCTTCATGATACCCTCTACCAAAATTGCACAAATGGTTCCGCTCCACTGAACAAATGTGCCAGCAGAGCTCCAGATAAGAAATATCTTTAAAAGGCATCTCCTCCTGAACCACTGGTCCAAATTCAAAATAATTTCACAGAATTGTTCCTCATAATACCCTCTACTAAACTTAAACAAATGGTTCCACTCTGTTGAACAAAAGGGCCACCAGAGCTCCAGATAAGAAATATCTTTAAACGACATTTCTTCCTGAACCACTGGTCCAAATTCAAAATTCTTTCACAGAATTGTTCCTCATGATGCCTTCAACCAAAATTGCACAAATTGTTATGCTGCACCGAACAAAGGAGCTGCCAGAGCTCTAAATAATAAATGTCTGAATGACATTTCCTCCTGAACCACTTGACCAAATTCAAAACAATTTAACAGAATTGTCCCTCATAATGCACTTAACCAAAACTGCACAAATGGTGCCACTCTGCTAAACAAATGGGCCATCAGAGCTCCAGATAAGAAATATTTTTAAATGACATCTCCTTTTGAACCACTAGTCCAAATTTAAAATTAAAATTATTTCACAGAATTTTTCCTCATGATGCCTTCTACCAAAATTGCGCATATGGTTTTGCTCCGCCGAAATATACTTTTGCATGACCTCCAGAGGTGGTGCAACCAGTTTACTCCAGGAGTATTCATACTTACGTAAGCAAGTGCGTTCACATGACACCGTAAGTAAAGCTGCTTACGTAAGTAAATTTACTTACGTAAGTAAATGTGTGCATGTGAACGGGGCTTAGAGGAAAGAATTTGCTCCCAGAGAGAGCAAATTCTTTACTATAAGAAAAGTTCCTAATGATATGGAAAATCACTTTTACCACATAAGGTGACCTCCCTTGAATGTTATTTTTATTACGCATGTGCGTAACTGCATACTGGGAGCTATCATAAGCAACCTAGATTTGACCTCCATCCGTGTCCAATGGACACTTTTCTGGTTCAACACGGCATCATAACTTTACAGTTTCAATTTCTAATGCTACGTTTACACTATGTCCCCGGCGGCCACGGCAGTCACGATTTAGGCCACCGTGGACGAAACGGGGTGACCGTAACACAACGTAGGGGAACGGGGTCGACAAACGTAGCTCACCGTGGTCGCAGTGATCGCCGGGACAGATTTTTAAACAGTCAAAAAATTTGCCACGGCGGGATTGACCTACTTAAATGTGCCGTAGTAGAACGGGGAGAACGCAACAAAACGTGACGGAACGTAACATACCTTTGAGTATGTCCGTAGCGGGACGGCTTGTTACGAGACGGCAACCCAAGGTCTGCCAAGGTCTGTCAATGTCTATCAAGTTCTGTTGCGGTCTGCCACGTTGTCCTAACCGGACTCCACAGCTTGAACCTGAACATGGAGTCTAAGAATCTCAGACAGATGCATCTGAGGAGGAAAGTAGTGACAAGGGTAGAAATAATCATTTCTGAATGGACCTGGGTAGTTTCATTGTATTATAGAGACGACACGTAGGTTATAATTTCCCGTGGCAGAATATTGCATTTATTTCTGTGAAGCTCAGTCAGTGTAGACATTGATAAAATGATGCATTGTGCGCTATTTCATTAGAATCTTCTGTGTGTGTTTTTTTTTTAAAAAAAATACTCATAAATTAGTCACTAGAGTACAAAGGGTTAATGCTGATACCAATGGCTGGTGTTATTGTTTCAAGACTCTCATCGAACAGTTTCGAAGAGCTTTGGAGGCCTGAAATGCGTTAACATCTTCGATGCGAAGCTCTCTTGCTAAAAAAAGTGAGAAAAATCCCAATTGTTGCATTAGTTCTTCCGAAAACCGTGTCCGCACTTTGCATCAGACTCTAACCTTCCTGCTTGACGATCATTCTTCTATAGAGCTGCTGGTGGCCTCCTTGCTGCCACAAAGGCTAGATGTACGCTCCTAGCAAATAATATAAATATGAAATCGGCTTCTACATTGCCATTACATGTAGGCTAATGATGTTTTGATCAAGGGTGCATAATATAACGATTGCAGCAGCTTTGTGGACCTACTCTTTATAACGTGGGCATATTGGGGCTCAAACACCATTCATCGCTCATGTTTCATCGTAGAAAACCTTGACAGAACTTGATAGACGTAGCAGAACTTGATCTCAGCGTAACAAAACGTGAGAGGCCCCAACAGAACGTGGCAGGTCGGGAGGAAACGTAGAACCATCCGTGACAGACCGTAGCGGGCCGGCGAGCCTCTGTCACGACAGACCTTGACAGACCGTGAGAAAACGTAGCGAGACTTAACAGAACTTGATCACAAAGACAAAAATGACTAAAAACACCACGGCGAGCTACATTTCTGGCTATCGTGACTGCCGTGGCTGCCGGGAACATAGTGTAAACCTAGCATAAGGAAAGGCAGTGAAATCCTTTTAACCCTTATCCCACCGGTGTTGCAAATCTCTCATCTGCTTATGTTCTTATGTAGCCTAATTATCGCAGACAATATGGACCCAGATCAGACTGCTCCTGAGCAGTCTGATATGGGCTCATAGTGTTTGCTCCCCTGATAGATTTTAGACTTGAATAATGCAGCAGACTTAAAAAGCAGATGACATTATCGGGACAAAAACATATTAATTGGCGGAATAAGGGTTAATACTACAATGTTTATGGACATTTTGAAATTAAATTAAACAACCAAAGTTTATTCTGGTCAAGCGATACATATAAAAACATGTCATCGAGTTACATCTTAAATAGGACATTTTTTCCACAAAATGATTAGTTTGGTTTCAGGTTTTTACATCCTAGTCAACCGCTATGGTCATGTCCTGCAGACGGTCAGATTCTTTATAACCACATTGTTTCCACTGGGCAAGCTTGACTAAGCAGTTAACCAGTTCTTCGTGCACAACTGACAACGAAAACCCTTCTTGAATCATGGGAAAGAGGAGAATGACGTAGAAATTATTTCATGATCAATATCTACGAAAGTATGGGACTGGGCTGGGATCAAACTTGTGACCCCTGGACCTGCAGTCAGCCTCGCTACTGACTGCGCTATGGGGACCGGTACAAAATGATTAGAATGATAAATACAGAAGTCACATTCATGTAACTACGGTGCACAGTGGCAGACCCAGGGGTTTCAGTGGGTTCAAGCAAACCCCCCTACCCTCCCCTTTTTAAATATCCTTTGAAAATGAAATGAAATAATTTGGTCTCCATGAGACCAAATTATTTCATTACCATTGGATATTAAGAGGGAGGAGCACAGTGGCTCAGTGGTGGAACGCTTGACTCAAGACTGAGGGGCCCCTGGTTCAAGCCTAACCAATGTCACTGTGTTGTGTCCTTGAGCAAGACACATTTATCCTTGCTTAGTACTGGTTCAACCCAGGAAAACCCATCCCGACATAACTGAAAAATTGTTGACTGGGATGTACAGAATCAAATCAAACAAAACAAAATGGGATATGATAAAATCAGCAAAGCGAACCCCCTACACCTTTATACACATGAACCCCCTTTGGAGAAATTCTGGATCTGCTCCTGGTGTATTTAATTCTTAATTACCAGTACGATGGGATTCCCCCTTTAACTGGGATTCTGCCTTTAACGGTCAGCCTACAATCATTTAATTTTCATGTGCTGGGTCAGTTAATGTTTGTGTTCTGTCAACCTGTAACAGGTATGCTGTATCCTCACTCAGTGTGTCAGTATTATGACAATGTTACAGAGCTCTAGAAAAGTGTTAGGTAAAAAGATAGGTTTATCAAAGCTGAAAGGATGAGGGGGTACCCTTCGTATGTAGGCCTATCCATGTATATAATAGTGAGTGCCCCAACCCCGGGGCCCCAACCCGTGGGGAATTATCTGCTTCAAAGGTAATATCAAGGCTTATTTGGGCCTTGTGGCAAATAAACCTGTCTTTGAGCTTCGTGGTTTCTGACCAAGTCAGACTCATACCAACCTGCTCAGCTACAGAGACTAACAAGAATATTGAAACTTTGCTGTAGAACTTGCATGGTACTCAGCCTGTGTCCAAACACTGTCTACATATACATCTGTATTTTTGAGCTCTAGGTGCCATGTGCGGATCCAGAGGGGGGGCAAGGGGGTCCAGATCCCCCCCTCAAAAATCACAAAATATAGGGTTTCTTAGCAATATTGGTCCGGATCCCCTGTAAAACCACAAAGCTTACAAGCCAGCATTCAGTGTTGGGCCACATTTGGCCCACCAGCAAAACGCCATTTTAATGGCGTTTCGCTGGCGGGCCGATGATGGCCCACTTATTGTGGTAATTGTATCCTCCTTCCCCTAATTAAATAAAAAAAAAACCCCAAAAAAACGGCAAAAATAGTTGGACCCCCTTTGAAAAAACTTTCTGGATCCGCGCATGGGTGCAATATTATTTAATAAATAGAAAGGGGGGAGGGTGTTAGTTAGAGGAAAGAAGGTAACATCTTGTAAACAAAGACAATATCACCTATATCAGAGAAAAATGACTGTCATCAATGACATGTCTTGGTCAATTTGTCAGACCTTTTTCTCAAGGTATGCTAGTATCCTGTTTTGAGCTACCTCTTTGCCAACTGGATAATTTTTCACGCTTTTTTGTCGGCTGCTGATTTTTTTCAAAATCAACTTTTTCAAAAAATTCTTTCAGGAATACCATCAGAGTATCAAACAGTTTGGAACCTGATCAGGCCCGACATTCTGTCGGGCCTGATCTTGGTTCAAACTGTTTGCAAAGGTTATCAGCAGGCGACACTAGTAGGTAAAGAGTTGATGTTTTAAACAAAGGTGTACATCTTAGCTTACTATCGTGACGTCTTGTTAGTACAGTGTGACAGTGCAGCCACAATTTTGGATATAAAATTTTGTTTTGTGACGTTTTAATATGGAATATTGTGAGCTTCGGGATTTTGGAATATTTTAGTTTTCAGATCTGATTTTAAAAAGGAGAATTTTTTCACATTCCAATACATAATAATCAAACATTTTTTATTTCATTTTTTTCGCATGATCAGGCAATGACTCTGAACACATTGTTTAACCCTTAAAGCACTAAGAAAAAAAATGCATCTGAAAATGTCGTCTGCTGAAGTTGTCTGCTGCAAATAATTGCCTTCCATTACTGACGAATTAAGTATAGAAGCAAACAGCGTGGACCCAGAACAGAGCAGTCTGATCTGGGTCCACACTGTTTGCCATAGAGGCTTCTTAAACTTTTCAGCAGACAAGAAAAGCAGACGACTTTTGTTGCGATTGGCGCATTAAGGGTTAAAACAAAACTGCATTCCAGATTGCCAAAAATCATGTTTTTGATTGCAAAAAGTACACATATAGGTGATCAATAATGTTGTACATGTATTTGCGTCCATGATCATAAGTTTTGTCTGATCGAAAAAAGGTGTTTTATAAGTATCGGGGAAACACAGTTTTGATATAAATCAGAATATTTGCAGTAGCTGCCTATTGATGATGTATAACAGCAGTCTTACCCAGATCAGACTGCTCCAAAAGTGGGAGCAGTCTGACCTGGGTTTAAACTGTTTGCTGAGGCATCTACAAACTACCAACCCCATTGATACTGACATGATTGAGAATGGATTGCTATAGTGTCCTCTGCTTATAACCTAAATGCAAACATATTTTGAACCCAGATTGGGATCCTAACTGTTTGACACTTTGACGGCATTCCAGAAAGAACTTTTTGTATATGTTAATTTTGAAAAAAATTAGGGCTAAGACGACAAAAAAAATCATGAAAATTTCCCAGCAGGCAAAGAGGCACTAGGCTGGCTTAGTGGAAGTTCAATGTTACTTTTGATATAGATTATATAGGTTTCACAAAAAATATGATGAAAAGTGCCAAATATCTCCTGCAGCTGATGGCAAAAGATATTCTAATAGCATGCTGGGAAATTTTGCATGCTTTTTGTTGTCTGCTGACTTTTTCAAAATTGATGTTTCAGAAATACCATCAGAGTATTCCCCTATCATCCATCTGTTCCCATGAATTCTTTGTCAGTAACTATCTGCTGAACATGTAGTCAGTGTATTCCCCTGTCTTCCATTAGTTTCCATGAATTCTTTGTCAGTAACTATCTGCTGAACATGTAGTGTATTCCCCTATCATCCATCAGTTTCCATGAATTCTTTGTCAGTAATCATTTGCTGAACATGCAGTCAGTGTATTCCCCTGTCTTCCATTAGTTTCCATGAATTCTTTGTCAGTAACTATCTGCTGAACATGTAGTGTATTCCCCTATCATCCATCAGTTTCCATGAATTCTTTGTCAGTAATCATTTGCTGAACATGCAGTCAGTGTATTCCCCTGTCTTCCATTAGTTTCCATGAATTCTTTGTCAGTAACTATCTGCTGAACATGTAGTGTATTCCCCTGTCATCCATCTGTTTCCATGAATTCTGTGTCAGTAATCATCTGCTGAACATGCAGTCAGTGTATTCCCCTGTCTTCCATAAGTTTCCATGAATTCTTTGTCAGTAATCATTTTCTGAACATGCAGTCAGTGTATTCCCCTGTCTTCCATTAGTTTCCATGAATTCTTTGTCAGTAATCATTTTCTGAACATGCAGTCAGTGTATTCCCCTGCCATCCATCAGTTTCCATGAATTCTTTGTCAGTAATCATTTTCTGAACATGCAGTCAGTGTATTCCCATTTCATCCATCAGTTTCCATGAATTCTTTGTCAGTAATCATTTGCTGAACATGTAGTCAGTGTATTCCCCTGTCTTCCATTAGTTTCCATGAATTCTTTGTCAGTAACTATCTGCTGAACATGTAGTGTATTCCCCTATCATCCATCAGTTTCCATGAATTCTTTGTCAGTAATCATTTGCTGAACATGCAGTCAGTGTATTCCCCTGTCTTCCATTAGTTTCCATGAATTCTTTGTCAGTAACTATCTGCTGAACATGTAGTGTATTCCCCTATCATCCATCAGTTTCCATGAATTCTTTGTCAGTAATCATTTGCTGAACATGCAGTCAGTGTATTCCCCTGTCTTCCATTAGTTTCCATGAATTCTTTGTCAGTAACTATCTGCTGAACATGTAGTGTATTCCCCTGTCATCCATCTGTTTCCATGAATTCTGTGTCAGTAATCATCTGCTGAACATGCAGTCAGTGTATTCCCCTGTCTTCCATAAGTTTCCATGAATTCTTTGTCAGTAATCATTTTCTGAACATGCAGTCAGTGTATTCCCCTGTCTTCCATTAGTTTCCATGAATTCTTTGTCAGTAATCATTTTCTGAACATGCAGTCAGTGTATTCCCCTGCCATCCATCAGTTTCCATGAATTCTTTGTCAGTAATCATTTTCTGAACATGCAGTCAGTGTATTCCCATTTCATCCATCAGTTTCCATGAATTCTTTGTCAGTAATCATTTGCTGAACATGCAGTCAGTGTATTCCCCTGTCTTCCATTAGTTTCCATGAATTCTTTGTCAGTAACTATCTGCTGAACATGTAGTGTATTCCCCTATCATCCATCAGTTTCCATGAATTCTTTGTCAGTAATCATTTGCTGAACATGCAGTCAGTGTATTCCCCTCTCTTCCATTAGTTTCCATGAATTCTTTGTCAGTAACTATCTGCTGCACATGTTGTGTATTCCCCTATCATCTATAAGTTTCCATGAATTCTTTGTCAGTAATCATTTGCTGAACATGCAGTCAGTGTATTCCCCTGTCTTCCATTAGTTTCCATGAATTCTTTGTCAGTAACTATCTGCTGAACCTGTAGTGTATTCCCCTGTCATCCATCTGTTTCCATGAATTCTTTGTTAGTAATCATCTGCTGAACATGCAGTCAGTGTATTCCCCTGTCTTCCATTAGTTTCCATGAATTCTTTGTCAGTAATCATTTTCTGAACATGCAGTCAGTGTATTCCCCTGTCTTCCATTAGTTTCCATGAATTCTTTGTCAGTAATCCTTTTCTGAACATGCAGTCAGTGTATTCCCCTATCATCCATCAGTTTCCATGAATTCTTTGTCAGTAATCATTTGCTGAACATGCAGTCAGCGTATTCCCCTGTCTTCCATTAGTTTCCATGAATTCTTTATCAGAAATCATTTTCTGAACATGCAGTCAGTGTATTCCCCTATCATCCATCAGATTCCATGAATTCTTTGTCAGTAATCATTTGCTGATCATGCAGTCAGTGTATTTCCCTGTCTTCCATTAGTTTCCATGAATTCTTTGTCAGTGTGTGGTTCTGTTATTCATCAGTTTCAATATTTTCTTTATCAGTAATCATCTGCTGAACATATGCAGTCAGAGCATCCCCCTGTCATCCAACAATTTCCATGAATTCTTGGCCTATACTCATTTGCTGAACATGCAGTCAGTGTGTTCCTCCTCATTTCCATAAATTCTTCTTCTGTAAGCATCTGCTGAAATGCAGTCAGTGTGTTTCCAAGTGTCATCCATCAGTTTCCATGATTTCTTTGTCAGTAATCATCTGCTGCATCATGAGCATACAGCTTGTCATTTTTCTTTAATTCCTTTGTAAATTTTTCCCTTTATAACACAATTCACTTAAAACACAGTGCATTTTTTAAGTACACCAAATATAGTATTATAATGGAACTGCACTGTAACTATACAATTCTGTTAATATAAAATATGTTCAATTCTGCAGTTGTGTACATTGTATTTGGTGTAGAAAGGCATGATGATTAGTGTCTAGATCTTTATCATCTTAGGTAGGGTTTTATCATTAACATTGGTGTCTAGATCGTTATTGACTTTGGTAGGGTTTTATCATTAACATTGGTGTCTAGATCTTTATCAACTTTGATATGGTTTTATCATTAACATTAGTGTCGAGATCTTTATCAACTTAGGTATGGTTTTATCATTAACATTATCTAGATCTTTATCAACTTAGGTATGGTTTTATCATTAACATTAGTGTCTAGATCTTTATCAACTTAGGTATGGTTTTATCATTAACATTCATGTCTAGATCTTTATCAACTTAGGTATGGTTTTATCATTAACATTAGTGTCTTGATCCTAATCAACTTAGGAATGTTTTTTTTCGTTAACATTAGTGTCTAGATCTTTATCAATTTCGGTATGGTTTTATCGTTAACATTCGTGTCTAGATCTTTATCAACTTCGGTATGGTTTTATCATTAACATAAGTGTCTAGTTCTATATCAACTTTGGTAGGGTGTAACATTAAATCTAGATCTTTATCAACTTTGGTATGGTTTTATCTTTAACATTAGTGTCTAGATCTTTATCAACTTCGGTATGATTTTATCATTAACATTAGTGTCTAGATCTTTATCAACTTTGGTATGGTTTTATCATTAACATAAGTGTCTAGTTCTTTATCAACTTTGGTATGGTGTTATCATTAACATTAAATCTAGATCTTTATCAACTTTGGTATGGTTTTATCATTCACATTAGTAACTAGATCTTAATTAATTTTGGTATGTTTTATCATTAACATTAGTGTCTAGTTCTTTATCATTTTTGGTAGGGTTTTATCATTAACTTTGGTATTTAGATCTTTATCATCTTTGGTATGGTTTTATCATTTAAATTAGTGTCTAGATCTTTATCAAGTTTTATATGGTTTTATCATTAACATTAGTGTCTAGATCTTAATAAACTTTGATATGGTTTTATCATTAACATTAGTGTCTAGATCTTAATAAACTTTGGTGAGGTTTTATCATTAAAATTAGTGTCTAGTTCTTTATCAACTTTGGTATGGTTTTATCATTAAAATTAGTGTCTAGATCTTAATAAACTTTGATATGGTTTTATCATTAACATTAGTGTCTAGATCTTAATAAACTTTGGTGAGGTTTTATCATTAAAATTAGTGTCTAGTTCTTTATCAACTTTGGTATGGTCTTATCATTAACATTAGTGTCTACTTCTTTTTCAACTTTGGTATGGTTTTATCATTAACATTATATCTAGATCTTTATCAAATGGATATGGTTTTATCATTCACACTAGTATCTAGATCTTTATAAATTTTGGTAGGGCTCACATTAACATTAGTATCTAGATCTTTATCAACTTTGGTATAGTTTTATCATTAACATTAGTATCTAGATTTTTATCAACTTTGGTATGGTTTTAATCTAGATTTCTATCAACTTTGGTAGGGTTTTATCATTTACATTAGTATCTAGGTCTTTATCAACATTAGTAGTGTTTATCATTAACATTAGTATCTAGATCTTTATCAACTTTGGCAGAGGTTTATCATTAACATTAGTATCTAGATTTTTATCAACTTTTTTAGGGTTTATCATTAACATTAGTATCTAGATTTTTATCAACGTTGGTATGGTTTAAATCTAGATTTCTATCAACTTTGGTAGGGTTTTATCCTTAACATTAGTATCTAGGTCTTTATCAACATTAGTAGTGTTTATCATTTACATTAGTATCTAGATCTTTATCAACTTTGGCAGGGGTTTATCATTAACATTATTATCTAGATTTTTATGAACTTTTTTAGGGTTTATCATTAACAAAAGTATCTGGATCTTTATCAATTTTGGTAGGGCTTATCATTAACATTAGTATCTAGATCTTTATTAACTTTGGTAGGGGTTTATCATTAATATTATGTCTAGATCTTTACCAACTTTGTTAGGGTTTCATCATTATCATTGATATCTAAATCTTTATCAATTTTGGTAGGGTTTATCATTAAAATAAGTGTCTAGACCTTTATCAACTTTGGTAGGGAATATCATGAAGGGTTTTAAGATTTCTTATTCTTTCTTTGGTTAGTTATCACGTTGATATAAATGTATACATGTAGTTCTTTATAAACATCATTTGGAATAACATAAACATTTGTGGGTGTATGTTTTATCAGCTTCGGTGGTTGGAATATCATGATCTTTTGTTTGTAGGTCTTTATCAATTTTGGTTTGGTGATGAACATTAGTGTATAGATCTTAATCAACTTGGAAAATCATGAGTCATTACCAACTTTCATGTGGAATATTCATAAACATTAGAGAAAACCTCTTTGTCAATTAAATTTTGAATTAATTATCGGAAAATACTTTAAATTGAACTTAATGGATTTTGGAAAGGGATATCATGAACTTAAATATATAGGACTTTACCACTTTTTGTGTAGAATATCTTGAGATATTCATCAACTTTGGTGAGTAATACTGTGAACATTAGTGAATAGGTCTTTGTTAACTTTGGAATGGAATATGATGAACATTTTAAACAGAGAGTTATCAATGTTAGTGATGTTTTTCGTGAACATATATATTTCATAAACATTAGTACATGTATATAGATCTTTACCAACTTTGATGTGGATTATCACGAACATTAGTGTAAAGATAATAGATCATTATCACTTTTGGTGTGGATTATCATGAACATTAATTAGTTTATAGATCATTACCAACTTTAGTGTGGAATATCTGGAACATAAGTGTAAAGATCTTTATATCAACTTTTGCGTGGAATATCATGATCTTAGATGCCATACCATAGAAAACTTATAGATGGAAATCCTTATGGGGATTGGTGTTCATTGAACTTCAGCAGGTGAGTGGATTACCATAGATTATCTAAATTCCAAATAAATTCTCAGCGGACAAAAATTCCACTTGTCCCCTCATAATTATCAGTGAAATCTAGAAAGGACGAGTAATTCTTCCCAAAGCACTCATCTTACAGGATGAGTGCTTTGGGAAGAATTACTCAAGGAAGTCATATTATATTATATAACTCCCTTATGTTCCGTATTGCATACTCTTTTAAAGGAGAAATGCATGTGTCTGCAGAATGAGTGCAAATTGTAAGTCACTTGTCTTGCAGGACAAGTGCAATATTAAAATATTTTTGTACCCTTGTTGTAAGTTAACCATCGTCTTATTCTGAACAACATGAATCCTATTAGAGAGCTGCGCATCTGTGAGTCTAATCTGGGTCCATATTGTTTGCAATATACAGGGTTCAAGATGGGCCCTGACAGGAAAATGTGACTTCTCCCTCCAGGAAAATTAGGGAGAAGTGACAGTCAGATAGGGAGAAGTTACAGCGCAAAATTCCAGCATTTTCTGTCAGTTTAGAATCAAATTAGCCATTACACATAATATTGCCATTAAATGGAAGAAAAATTACGATGCAGTGGTAGTAGATTGTCACCACAGCTTGCGCATGTGTGGTGACAGAATGGGAATGAGTCTCCCAAAAACAAAAAAAAAACACTTTTTTTTAGGGAGACTCCCAATTCTCCCTGGGTCCCATTTAGGGCAAAATTTTGGGCGCATAGAGCGACTATTTCGCCCAAGTTGCCCCCTAGCTTATTCTCTGAATATATAAGATCAAAGTACATACGCAGGTGATAGAGCAGACAACAATTGTAGTTAAGTCAACAGGGAAAAGGTTTAATACCATTTGCAGCCTATTGATATTCCAAGTTAATGTCAGTAGTAGGAATAAAACATGTAGAGGTTTTTTTTAAAAATTGAATGAAAAATGTCCTTATTGTGTGCCAGTTCTTCTCCCTGTCTGTCACTTATTGCTAGTTCAACTAGAGAGAAAAGTGACTTCTCTAAATTTTAATTAAATCTCTTTCGCCACTTTATGAGATTTAATCCTTTAACATTTAACAGAGATCTGGGTACTTTTATTAGGATAAGCGTGGTAAGTGGGTCACAACCGTTAATGATTCAAATGTGATGGAGGTTTTGGTGTATCCATGCAATGAGTAGCTCCATGGCCCTAAGATAACAGTTTTAAAGACAAAGATTACTGTCAAATAGAGATCATTAAAGGATTAACTGATAAGGGACAGTTTCAGTAGCTCACAAAATTATAGGGGCCTCAAGAGGGGACTTACCTGTATAAATCACAATTTCAATCACTAAGATAAAGATCAATATTTTATCATAAAATACCAAATCCCTTCATTGGGCCACTTTATTGCCCCTGTAAGCAAGTCATAATCACCTCATTATGACTGTCCTTTTGATCTGCCCAGTATGACCCCTGGAGAGAGTCATAATGAGTGGTACCAGTATTATTGCTCAAATATTTGTCTCTTTAACTCTTTTGTCTACTAGTGTCCTCTGCTGATAACCTTTGCCCCACAAAACGTCGGGCCTGGTCTGGATCACAACAGTTACTGTTTGACACTCCTCGTATAAAGTGATCACAAACAAAAAGATAATGAAATTCGTCACCAATATCATTTTTGTTACATAATGTGCATTTTCTGCCTTCTTGGCTATGGTACGTGTACACATTTATCAAACTTCAAAATGGAGAAATGAGGATAAGGGTTGAGTCAAATTGAGGATATAGGTATAGGGTTACCTAAACCACACATTTCAGCTCACCTGAGCAGTAGGCTCAAGGTGAGCTATTGTGATCCTATGATGACTGTCTGTCCATCCATCCTACAGTCCAGGCAGCCACACTGCACATAATGAGGTCATGCAATATGTACTGTCGTGTTTAGTGAGGATAGGGTTAGGTTAGGGCTAGGGTACAGGGCTCAAAAATAGCACTCATTCGCTCGTATTTAAGAGTGCCTCAGGCAGCGCAGGGCAAGTGAAAATTGTGATATTTCTAGTGAAAATTATTTTCCCCATATATGCCAATAATTTTTGTGATGCAGAGCAAGTGTCTATTTTTAGATATTTCGAGCCCTGCGGTAGCTTGGTGTTGTGGGGTTAAAAGGAGCTTGTACTGGGGTTAACCCCATAAATTTGTAATGGAAACAGACCATTAGGAACCTAAGAACATCGATCTGTCCTGTAAGTATTTTCATCATTGTCGGTCAACAATTTCCTGGTGGCTTGTTGCCAAATTCACAGGAATGATCCTTGGGTGGTCCCCTTTCAAAGTTGTTCAAAGAATTTCATTCCATTTAGAATTTTCGTTGCCGTAACTTTGGTTGCATTGGCAACCACAAGGTGAGCTATTGTGATCTATCTTTGTCCGTCCGTCCGTAAACTTTTTCTTTAAACAACATCTTCTGAACCACTGGTCCAAATTTCATATAACTTCACATGAATGTTTCCCATGATGCCTTCTTACAAAATTGCATAAATGGCTCCACTCCACCGAACAGGAGGGCCGCCGAGGCTCCAGATAAGAAATCTTTTAAACAACATCTTATCCTGAAAAATTAACCCAAATTCAAAATAATTTCACAGAATTGTTCCTCATAATACCCTTTACCAAAATTGCACAAACGGTTATGCTCCGCTGAATAAAAGGGCTGCCAGAGGACTAGAAAATGACATTTCCTCCTGAACCATTTGTCCAAATTCAAAATAATTTCACAGGATTGTTCCTCATGATACCTTCTACCAAAATTGCACAAATGGTTCCAGTCCACTGAACAAAGTCTTAATGAAATTGCTGATCTAGCAACATTCATGGCTGGACTAAAAGAATTGGGGGAGGGGACTATGCTTTCCTATAGACCTTTATAAACAGTCATTGCCAGGTGGTTATCTTGTAGACTTACACCTTATCAGCTACTAGACTCTAGTAAAACCGCAGCTTTACTAGTATTAGATAGACTGTAGTAAAACCACAGTATAAAATATAGAGAAAATAAACGCCCACTTTTATAAACTGCTGCTGTAATTTCTATTTTTGAGCATAAGAGATCATGGATTTTGTTTTAGCTTTCAGTATGTCATAAAATACATGATGACATTTAAGGAATCAAATAATTAGAAAGCCAGGGCACTAGAGGAGGCATGGAAGGCTCGGTTGGTATGGTCCAGTGTCTGCTGAAATAGACCTGAACTACCCTGGTATGATCCCCGCTTGAGGAGATACAATTTCCACGTTCAAACATCTTAGGAGGCTGTCTGAACAGGGTTCATAGTGTTTGCTAATAGGGTAGAAAATTCTTGAGGTATTTGAATATATGCAGCAGATGTAAAAAGCAGACGGTATTTTCAGGATGAAAAATTTTGGGAGGATGAGTATTATAGTTTAAATGAAATTGAATGGCTGGACAGTATCTTTTTGTTCTGAACAAAATCAGTAAAGAAAGGAACAAAATCAGATGCAAGCATCATAGGCCTAGTTAAGCAAAAATTTTCAGCGTAAATTTGTAATTATTTTCTTACCCATCAATTTTAACATATGTTTTGGGTGCTCAAAAGAACTGTCTCATTGAGACGGTTCTTTTGAGTACCCACAACATATGTTTTGGTAGAGAAATAAGAAAAATAATTTTCTGTTACACACTCTTATCTGGGGGCCTGCATTATTTCTGTTCTTGAACAGTTCTGTAGACTTAATTATAAAATAATTATATTTCTGGTATATGATAAGGCTATTATAAGGGTTATCAGGTAGAATTATATATAGTAATCAAACTCATTATCTGATAGGATAGATTTTTTATCCAGATTAATTCTTTACCTGCCCATGATTTTTTGTCCTGAAAATGTCATCTGTTTTCTACGTCTGTTGCATATATTCAGATGCACATCAGACTACTTTTGATCATGGAAGCAAACACTACGAACCCTGAGCAGTCTGATCTGGGTTCGTATTGTTAACAACAAGCATCCAAAGTACATAAGCAGATAAGCGAGCAGATTGACAATTGTGGTGACATCCAATACAAATTGACCCTTTAACTATTTGCATGCTGGGTAATTTTGCATGCTTTTCTGTCATCTGCAAAATTCTTTCAAGAATATCAGATTCTTCAGAGTGTCAAAGAAACAGTTTGGATCCAGATCAGGCCCGACATACTGTTTGCAGACACCGAAAGTCGCTGCTAGCAATTAAGGAAAGAGTTAACCCTTAAAGCGTCGACCACAAATGCGAGAAGTAGTGGGGTGGATGGGAAGGTTTGGGATGACATTTTGCTTTTGGTGTGTGATCTTCATGGACTCTGGGATAGTTTTTGGTCGCCTTGACCTAATTTTCAAGGTCTTGTGAAATTCTCCTTAAAGGATAGGTGGATTTTGACAAAAACTGCATGTAAGCTGCGAAAAAAATCATTTAAACATAATTGTGAAAATTTACATTTTGAATACATTGCAGTTACCCAAATTTAGCAACTGAAGTGGAACCAGCAACCCCTTATAGCAATGAATTATAGAAAGAAGTATAAAGAATGGAAGTTTCTATTCATCATAAATAGGTTCAATCATCCGAACTCTTCCCACTATTCACGAAAAATGTGGTCTCCTTTCTCATCTGCTTATACACTTCAGAAGCCTGTATTGCAAACAATATGGACCCAGTAGGGAGCAGTCTGATCCGGGTTCATAGTGTTTGCTAACTAGTCTGAAGCACATTTGAATAACTGGGAGCACACTGTGGCTCAGTGGTAGAATGCTTGACTCACGACCGAGGGGCCACAGGATCAAGCCTCACCAGTGTCATTGCGTTGTGTCCTTCACTCAGAGCAACCGAAGAACATTGATCGCCTATATAACTGAAAGATTGTTGATGGGACATAAAGAATCAAATCAAACAAACAGAAATATGCAATAGATGTACGTAAAATGCAGATGACATTTTCAGGCCAAATCATATTTGGCAGGTTATGGGTTAATTAAGGCTATAATTATATTTCTGGAAAAAAATGATTATAGAGAACATATTAACTCTTCTCCCCCTAGTGGCAACTTACGTCATTTTCTGATATATAACCTTTGCAAATACAGTAAAACCTGTCTTAAGCGGCCACTCAAAAAAGACAAAACAAAAGTCTTAATAACAAATGATAGCTTAATGAAGGTCGAAAGTTTTGCAGAATGCTCCCCCTTGGAGCATTCTGCAATACTTCAGACCTGCATTTAGCGATAATTGGTTTTGAAAACCAATTTTTGGTCTTTTTGAGAGTGGCTGTTATAGACAGCTTTTACTGTAGTTTAGGACCAGCCCTGAGGCTGGACATAATGAGATGTGGACACGGATGGAAATTTTGATCTTTTTTTGGAAAAAAAGTAATTTAAAAAAAAATCTGCAGACGAAGAAAATGCATACACAATTACCCAGCATGCAAAGAGTTAAACTGCTGTCAGCTGCTGTTAACTCTGTCTTCTAGTGTCGTCTGCTGTTAACCTTTGTAAACGGTTTGAGCCCAGATCAGGCCCGACAAAAATTTGGGGCTGACCAGGATTCAAACTGTTTGACACTCTGATGGTATTCCTGAAAGAATTTTTCGAAAAAGTTTTGAACAAAATCAGCAGACGACAAAAAAGGATGCAAAATTACCCTGAATGCAAAGATTTAACTCTTAAAGCGCCACCTATAATTTGCAGCAGACGACAATTTCTAATTTTGCCGCTTTTTCAAAAACAACAAATAAGGCATGATATTTCGTGAAAATCGTCTGCTGGCAGACGATTCTCATGAAATATCATACCTTATTTTTGTCAAAAACTAGGAAACTTTGTCGCAAAATTTGTCGTCTGCTGCAGTTGTGATGGGGCTTTAAAGGCTAACAGCATGTGAAGAGCTTCTGATGACAGGATTTCTGATTCCAATACCAAAGTCATGGAATCTGTTGGGTGTGACTACTAATTAGTTTCCCAGGTAAAAATGAGAAATGAGCAGACGACAGTTATGTAACTTCAATGCTCTCCGTGTACCTCACAGGCTTTAAAAGCAAAGCAATGTTTTTAGCAGGAAACGATTCTTAGCGAACCTTAGTAGTACTGTTTGCGTGGAAATACCGTACATGAAAAATTTTGTCTGAAAAGTTGTCGTCTGCTGCTGGTACCTGCACCTCATACCTTCATTGATCCTTTCTAAAACTATTATTTTGCCGTTATCCTGCTGGTTGAATAAATTTGACGTCCATTTTTACAAATTTTATCATTCCTGCCGTAAGATACGCTTTTTTTATTGTTTCATGTGAAATTGATTAGCAACATACACCCTTACCAGTAGGCTTAACAGAATAGCAGCCTGTTGTTTTATATCTGGAAAGACCCCAGCGAGCGAAAGGTTATCGCTAACACCTATATCACCTATCAGAGAATGCTAAATCCAAGTCACAAGGAAGCATGACATACAGCTCATTGCTTCATTAGTTCTTTGCATGCTCGGTAATTGTTCGTGATTTTTTGTCGTCTGCTGTTTTTTTTTCAAAATTAACTTTTTCAAAAATTTCTTTCACGTATACCATCAGAGTGTCAAACAGTTTTGTATCCAGATCGGGCCTGACTTTAAGTCAGGCCTGATCTGGGTGCAAACGGTTTGGAAAGGTTAGCTATCAGCAGACGCCTTAAGTTGTCACTGGCAGGTAGGAGTTAGTATTTCTAGTAAACATGACAACACATCCTACGTGCAAGTGCAAAAGTCGTGAATGTTATAATCTGATTCATGGTGTTCGGAATCAAATGATAGGTTTTCTTTAATATCACATCAAAATGTATATGACGTATATTGCATGATTGTTTGTGCTGAAATTCTTTTGACGTTTTGACTTGTGCCTAATGAGACAGTTCTTCTGAGTACCCACAACATAAGTTTTGATTGAGAAATAAGAAAAATAACTGTAATATTTACTTTTTACCAGATTTGATGACTTGCCCATAGTTTTCTGAATTTCTAAAGACTGGTATACTGAGGCGAGTTCAACAATGCGAGAGTTCGCGGGCGCTTGTTGTTCTGGTACCTTTCTTTATTCGTAATGTGTAAAGTCTGGCATCAGTACAATGAGCGCCCGAGAAGGCTCACATCATCGTTGAACTCGCCTCAGGATTCTGTTTCCTGGATTTCTGTTGATGTTTTTGACTGGTTTACAAATTACGTTATACTGATTTTCTATCAGACTGCATGGTTTACTGGATTTTTTGACTACAATGTTTACTGGATTTATATTGATGTTTTAATGATTTCAGTATTGACTAAGTTTACTGGATTAATATTGATGTTAATGTTCTATTAGTTTTACTGGATTTTTGACTACAATGTTTACTGGATTTTTATTGCTGTTTTACTAAATTTCTGTCTGACTTGTTTACTGGATTTTTATTGATATTTTACTGAGTTTCTGTTTGACTGGTTCCCTATTGCTATATTGGCACATTTACTGGATTTCTATTGAATGAATTTGAAGACAGCATTAGAAAATAACAAAATGCCACAGGAACGACAGCCAAAGAGGTAAATTTAGAAGTTTAATACACCGGTTTAAACTCTAGATTTTATGTTTTTCACATTGATTTTTTATTTTCAATGTTAGCAAATGAAAGTTGTACAGGAAAATTAGCGCCAATTTCTCCAATAGGTCCCAAGTTTGTGGCGCAAACAGCTTTTTGTTTACGAAGATGAAGAATTTCAGATAAACGGAATTCAGCCAAAATTTCTAAGTCTTTTATTGACAGGTAAATTTCGTAGAGGTGTGACAGAAAGGGTTCCTCTCAAAAGAATATTCACAAGCAGTGAAACCGAGCCGAGTAGCGCAGTCGGTAACATGTTTGGCAACAGATGCGAGTCTGACTGTAGATCCAGGGGTCGCAAGTTTGATCCCGGCCCGGTCCCATACTTTCATGGAGATTGATTATGAAATAATTT
Source organism: Loripinus fragilis (assembly GCA_964019695.1). NCBI lineage: Eukaryota > Metazoa > Mollusca > Bivalvia > Lucinida > Lucinidae > Loripinus > Loripinus fragilis. Next base: position 18,646 of record CAXHUL010000047.1, on the reverse strand, counting down.
CTAGGGTCATTCTCCTCCCTTCCACTGAATCATTCAAGAAGGATTGTTGTCAGTTACAAGCGAAAGTATGTGCATGAAGTACTGGTTAACTGCTTGTTCAAGCACATTTTCCAAAACGGGCGGTTTCCAGATGACCCCAGTAGCTTAAAGCACAAGCGAACCAGGCGCAATTACCAATATATTTCATCACTTTAGTTAGTGAATTAGGGCGGCGAAATGTAACTTTTTGACTGTCATATTTATCTTAGTTTATTTGAGCTTTTATCAAAAATCTCAAAGAGTACATCTATGCGCAGGGTTAACTGCAGCATCTTAGATTATGGAACCTTTTGGAGAAATTGGCGCTAATTTTTCTCTACAACTTTCATCTCGAACACAGTTTGCTGAAATTAGTAATAAAAAAGTTATCCCTGAAAATCAATGTGAAAAACATAAATTTTCAACATAAAATTGTTAATATTTTCTTACCCACAATTTTTAGCAGATGTTCTGGGTCACAACATAAAATTATGTTTTGGTTGAGAAATAAGAAAACTATATTTCTGTTACGCACTCTTAACTAAAGGCCTGTTAATAAACTGTAATGAGAGGGGTCAAGGATTAAAGAAATTGACTCAACAGTGTAGCGCCTTCATATCCCAAAATACCACTGAAAGACCTTGAAATATCACATTACTTTCACTCATATACATTTTTCATACTGTCTGATTATCTGATATGAATTTTTAGTTACGTATACCGCAGTTGCAGTTTTATGGGTTTCTATCTAATATACAAAGAATTATGGCTTACCGGTAATGATTCTTCATGTGAATCGTGTTCAATCAGGAGGCATGAAATATTGCCTTATTTGGTAGCAAATCTCAAAAAAATGCTGTCTACCGTAAATTATAGATCGCACTTAGACTAAGGGTTAATAGCACTGCATATTAATCGTTGTCAGTCGCAATCCAGATATAAACACAAAATTTTTAGGTGTATATACACGCTTAGGGATGTCAGTTACAACGCAAGGTGGTTCTGGACGACAGTTCGTTACGGGCCAATGACGACTGCTTACCTGTGCTGGACGACAGGTAACGGGTTTTAGATGACAGATTTAGGGTTTTGGACGACAGTGGAAAGGGGCAACACACACAGACGCCGCAGAAATGATAACATAGTGTGTTTTGGCTATCTCAAATAATTTCTGTCATATTAGGGTTTGTAAGTTCGACATTAGAAGTACAAACACCATAGATATTTGTAGTTAAATTGTGAAACTCTGGTCTGGAAAAGAAACTTCAGAAATATGTAATTTGTGATTAATGACTTGTGTTCCTATCATGAAATAAGCATAACTGGTCAGACAATAGATCTCACATGATTTTTCAGTCAATTTTAACATGTCCTTCTTAAAAAAAAACTGAAAACCTCAAATCTTTATTTTTCTAATGTTACTGGTTAGAGATGACTGTGTAACAGGCAATAGACGACGTCAGTTTTTCTGTAACAGATGTGAGACGACATTTTTCTTTCTTTCGTGAACACTTGAGTAGATGTAAAAACTGCTCTGAAGCCTATTCAACACCTGAAAAAGTAGTTCAGCATTGTGCGACCTCCCATCGAAAGTGCATACCAAGCCCAAGGTAATCAGAAGAATTTAAAGGTTAATACCATATGGGCCTTGACGCGAGAAAACCTGTCTTCGGTGGTTTGCGAACAACACAGGCGCAGACCAGCCTTTGTTATTCGCTTTTTGGAAAGTACCATATACAATCTTAGCACAGGTAGAATTTCGATTTTCTAGCTAGTCTCTGTAGCTGAGGAGACCGGTTTGAAACTCGCTTTGACGGAAACCCCGAAGACAGGTTTTCTCACGACGAGGCCCCTATATGGGATTGGTGGCATTTTAGTCTTCTGGTTCCAAAGAATATTTTAAATGGTTTTTACCTTATTTGAGCATGGCGTCATCTTGGTCACAAGACCAATAAGTTAGTGAGTATGATCAGGAAATACTACAATCACTAGAAATGTGTCCATAGGACACGGATGCCCCCGCTATTGCCAAATTCTCATAAATAGGGAATTGCCATTAACAAAGGGCAATAACTCCTAAAGGCATGATGCGATATGGACCTTTCTGAAATTTGAAGACATTATGTTACTTAATAATGTGACCAAGTTTCAAAGAATTATAATCAAAACTATTCATCTTAGAAAGCAGACGTCATTTCAACTGACAATTTTTCATAAACTAAGGGCAATAACTCCTTAAAGCATGGTGCCATATAGACCATTATCAAACTTGAAGAAGACATCTTGGTACTTAGCAATGTGACCAAGTTTCATAAAATTCTGATCAAAACTATACACCTTAGAGAGCGGACATCATTTAAAATGGTGAATTTTCACAAACAAAGGCCCATAACTGCTGAAAGCATGGTGCGATATTGACCATTATAAAACTTGAAGAAGACATCTTGGTACTTAACACTATGACCAAGTTTCATAAAATTCTGATCAAAAGTTTTCAACTTAGAGAGTGGACATCATTTAAAACAGTGAATTTTCATAAACAAAGGGCCATAATTGCTGAAAGCATGGTGCGATATGGACTATTATCAAACTTGAAGAAGACATTATAGTACTCAACAATGTGACCAAGTTTCATAAAATTCTGATCAAAAATATTTGACTTAGAGAGTGGACATCGTTTCAAATAGTGAATTTTCATAAACAAAGGGCCATAACTACTGAAAGCATGGTGTGATATGGACCATTATCGAACTTGAAGAAGACATTGTGGTACTAAACAATGTGACCAAGTTTCATAAAATTCTGATAAAAAACTATTCGACTTAGAGAGCGGACATCGTTTCAAATGGTGAATTTTCATAAACAAAGGGCCATAACTACTGAAAGCTTAGTGCGATATGGATCATTATCGAACTTGAAGAAGACATCGTGGTACTTAACAATGTGACCAAGTTTTATAAAATTCTGATAAAAAGTATTTTAGTTAGAGAGCGGACGTCGTTTTGACAGACGTATGTACGTAAGTACATACGGACGGACGGACAGGAGTAATACTTAATGCCCCGGCCATTGTCATGGCGGGGGCATAATAAACTCCAGACCAACCCACTACATCATGAGGAAGAGCCACTGAACATTTACAGTAACAAGATATCCGTAAGACAATAAAAGCAAAGCTACCAGTTCTTTCTTCCTCTTCAAGATGATTGCAGAACTAGGAAGGGCGCAAAGTAATCCATACCAAAACAAAGACAAACACAGAATCGCCATAATGAGAAGTACATTAAACAATAGATCAACAATAAGAGAATCACCACCTCAGAACGGACAGCAACCTAAGCAACGGAGGTTAAATGCATTTTAAGATCCTTCCAATTAATTTGTCCCTCCATCCTAAGGAGTCTCCATATGAAGTTCGATTGGCATTGTGGTTTCAAAGGAGATGTTTGAAAATGTTGACAAACAGCAAAGGATGGAGACTGGAGTCATTTGTATACTATTCGCTCAGCTCGTAGCCTTCAGCTTTGGTGAGCTTAAAACGTTATTTCATTTGACCATGTATGGTATGTGACTTACACTTTGTCGGACCTGGAGCTTATTAAGGGCCATTGCGGGTAATACTTCCCACATTAAAATATTTTAATTGTTTGAATACAGTTTGTTTTATATATGGATTGTCAATTTATGAAATAAAAAGGATATGACACCACACTCAATTTTTCATAATCTCACAGGGAAGTTTTCAGCATTTTACAAATTTTCTGAAAAACTCTAAGTCCTTAATATAAAGTTAAAAAAATTGTAATCGCCATCCAGCTTCTAAAATCTCTATTTCAATTTTGGCTCATGACCTCAAGCTTTCTAGAAAATGTGAAAATGTATTTGTTTTCCCAAGCCATGTCAAGATACTGCATAATATATTTGGTTATTCCCCCATAAAAGGATTTCGATCTTAGAGTAAATTATATATAAAAAAAATCTGACATTAAAAATCGTATTTATTGTTTTTATTTCATTGACTATCATTTGAAATTTAAGAAAAAATTGGGGGTCACCAGACTAATTATCTTTCAGGAGGGCAAAAGATATCCCTACCCCCACAAATTTCGAGGAAATTCAATATAAAACGTTAAGGAGTGTAATTTTTGTCATTTATATAATTCTATATTTCTTGTATGAAGTAATTTTGCATTACAAGAGGAAAAAAGAAAAAAAAACAAAAAAAACAACAACAATTTGTTATAAGTGCCCACCCTGGAATCGACCCTGGTCCTCTGGTTCCAAAGTCTGACACGCTTTGAACAAGGCCACGACGTCAAGTCGTGCAGGGCTCGAAATAACAGTACATAATACTAGTATTGGCAATATTCGTATTCACATACAGGGTAAATGACATTTCACCCTCGTTCAAAACAGAAGGTTCTTCGGTGTAAGATATATTTAATAAATCCATCACTGTCGTCTCCACCTGCTACGCTGTCGACAATAACCTGTAACAAGATATTTGCTGTCGTTACACATCTGTAACATGGAAAAATGACTGCAGTACATTCGTTTTGGTTTTAAAAACGCGTTCGTCTAAAGTAAGCAGATTTATAAGAAAATTCTTTCTTGGTCTATACGATGGACAATGCAATGTCTAATCACATCAAGTAATAAAATGTTCAAAGAAAACGAAAGTGAAAGTACTAAATAGGGATATGAGGACGTGTGTAGTAGTAAAATACAGTTTCAAGAATAATAATGTATCATATACGCGTTAACTAGATAGAGTAGCCATGCTCTACAGGATTGATTAAGTTTAGATAAGTTTCGTGGACAAATATTCAAAGACAAAATAAGATACTTGTGGTTTATTGTGTCTTAAGTCTCCCAAAAACGATACACATTCAATAACACAAACCTATATTTAGAAAGATATCGTCCGAGACCCGTAACATACTGTCGTCCAGAACCACCTTGCGTTGTAACAGACATCCCTAAGCGTGATATAGTCAGCAGAGGAAAGAACAGACATTAATTTACTCTTATCCTGCCAATAGTTTTTGAGGAGTGCAGTGGCCCGGTGGTAGAGTGCTTGACTCGAGATCAAGGGGCTGTGGGTTTGAGCCTCATCAGAGGCACTGTGTTGTGTCCTTGAGCTAGACACTTTGATCCTCTGCTCAGTACTGGTTCAACCCAGGAAAACCCGTCCTGACATGACTGAAAAATATGGGTCAGGTGTGGTGCTTGATTGTATCGATTCCTGATCTTTGCCCTCTTTCTTACTTTCATATGTCTGCCGAACTACATAAGCAGAGGAGAGAGCAGACAACAATTGCCCTGAATGGCAGGAAAAGGGTTAAACCTACAGTAAAACCTGTGTAAAAGGGCCACTCTCAAAAATACCTAAAATTGGTTTTCAAGACCAAATGCAATTATCGCTTAATGCAGGTATAAAAGTATTGCAGAATGCTCCCCAAGGGGGAGCATTCTGCTATACTCTGCAATACTTCCGACCTTCATTAAGCTAACATTTGTCATTAAGACCAATGTTTTGTTTATTTCTCTATTTTCGAGTGGCCGCTTAAGACAGGTTTTACTGGATAAAACAGGATTATACATATAGTTTGAAGGCCTGGGTCACATTCTCTCAATAGTCTTTGAGTGTTGGGCACTGACATACCAAAAATCAAATTTTTCAGAAAGTGATATTGTTGCACATCAAATTAAAGGGAATGAAGAGTAGAACAACATGCAAGAATACACACCCATTATCCTTGGGGTGGGGCTATGGGCCCTAAAATCATTTTTGTTCCAGAAATTAGGCATAAATGGGTTAAACTCAATTAAAGTGAATATAGAGAATATCAAATTAATGGGAATATAGAGAATATCAAACTAAAGGGAATATAGAGAATTACATGCAAGTTGTTCACATGGTCGTCGAGTGACGCGGAAAATTGCATGTCAAAATGATGTCAGCATGTGTTGGGTTTTAGTGTTTTCAGAAGATACTAGAAGCTTACATTTAACCCATATAAGCCTAGCGTCCTTTTTGAGAGAAATCTGCAAACAGTGCAATTTACCCTAGATCAGACGCCACAAAATGCGGCCTCTTATCAGGTTCAGCACTGTTTGCTTACAGAAGTTTCTTGTTAAATTTGAATAAAAATGAAAATTACCGCCCAACAACTCTAAAATTTGAAATGAACTGGTCCAATTTGATAAGGATGGAAAAATACATAGGCATAAATGGGTTATACTTACTTTAAAAATTAAAATCAGGAATTGAAAGGGGAGCAAGATAAAGAATCAATTTTATGAGTTAAGTTCAGATAAAAAGATCTCTCCCTCGGATCTATCACCATCTGTCATTTCTGGACAAACCTCCTGATACCAGCGGGTGATACACATAATCGCAATATATTCTTAATGGCAGTGAGGAAAATGGAAAGATAGCATATCTTTTTTTGTTTGTGTGGTTTGTGGTTTAACTTCCCAGTCAACAGCTTAGTGGTCATGTCGATACCTAACCACACTTTCCCTGGACAAGCTTTGACCTATAAGCAGTGAGTTAGCCAGTACTTCGCTTATCGTTATGACTAGCAACAGCCCTTCTTGAATTGGCAGAAGGAGGAGAAAGACCGTAGAAATTATTTCATGATCAATCTCCACGAAAGAATGTACCCTGGGGTCTGGCAGGGATCAACCCCTGGATCAGCAATGTTGTAAAATTTGTTGTCTGCTGCAGCTGTGAGTTAAACAGAACATGTAAAAACAGGCTGCATGGGGAATAAAAATACTGTAGCATAAACTATTGAACACAGCTTTGCTTTTAGCCGCTCTCAGATAAAGATGATGGGGAGATAGAGTGCATCACAGAAAATATTCAGCGTAAAATTATAAATATTTTCTTACCCATAATTTTTAGCATATGTTTTGGGTGCCCAAAAGAACAGTCTCATAGAGACGGTTCTTTTGAATACCCACAACATATGTATAAGAGAGTTAGAATTCTGTTACGCACTCTTAACTAAAGGCCTGGTGCATAATCGCTTTAGGCATGCATGGAGATGGGGCCTCAGTTGCACAGTGGCACATTGCTATAGAGCACAAAGGGTCACTATAGTTTAAGACAACTGTGACTTTATCTCCTCTGCTTTTATAGTTTGATTTGTTTGATTTGATTCTTTGTGTCCACTCAACAATCTTTCAGTTATGCGGGACGAATCTTCCTGGGTTGAACCAGTACTAAGCTAGGATAAATGTGTCTTGCTCAAGGACCACAACGCAGTGACGCCGGTGAGGCTCGAACCCGCGGCCCTTCGGTCTCGAGTCAAGCACTCTACCACTGAGCCACTGCGCTCCCTAAGCTTTTATAGTACTGCTTCAACACAGGAAGATCGGAATAGCTCCAGACATGAATGAATAATTGTTTACTAGGACGTAAAGCATCAACGCAAACAAACTCCTTGGAAAGTACAGAGGACAGTAACCATATGTCTAGATGCAGGATTTTTTATGCTTAAAACTGTGATCATTTTCTAATTCATAAGTTTGAATAATATGCTTTAAGTTCTCAAAAGGACCGTCTCATTGAGACTGTTCTTTTGTGTTATACAGCACATCATTGTTTTGGTTGAAAACTAACAAAATTTATTTTTAATTATGCACCCTGCAACCCTGAGTTTGTGGGTTCGATCCCCGCTGCTTCTCTAGTCTGTTAGATGAGACTTTAAGCTATTGCCACCTCATCTTCATATGAATTTAGCTGTTTGTGGGATGTCAAAGACACATTGTTATCATTTAATCACCTGCTGAGTTACCTTTGCAAACAGTTTGGACCCAGGTCAGGGCTGACAGAATGTAGGTCTTGATCTGGATCCAAACTGTTTAACGCTGATTACAAGTGCCAAATGTTAATTTTGAAAATAGTCAGATGATACAAAAGTGTGAAAATTTACCCAGCATACAAACGGTTTTTGCTTGCTGGTTTAACGTCCCAATCAACAGCTATATATGGTCATGTCGAGACTGTCATTTAACCTAAACCATGCATTTCATGGACAATAGATTAAGCGGTTATACCAGTACTTTGTACAGTGATTGACAACAACCCTTCTTGAATCAGTAGAAGAAGGATTGAGAATGTCAGACCGTAGAAAATCTCCACCAAAGTTTGGGTCAGGCTGGGAATGAACTCAAACCCATGGATCAGCAATCAGACTCGCTAACAATTGGGCTATGTGGTCTGAGGCATACAAGGAGTTAACAACTAGCCTAGCTGTTGAAGTTAGTGACACCCTTTTTCTTTCTATTTTCAGAGTTTTCAAGAAAAGTAGCCCAAATTCAAAGGTAAGCTTGCCTGCCATTGGCGAATTTTGTCATCTGCTGATCCATAATCTTTGCAAACAGAATTGGACCCAGATTTGGACCGACAGAATGTCGGTCCTGATCTGGGTCCAAGCTGTTTGCCACTTTGATCGTGTTCCTGCTGTTACAGTAAAACTTGTCTTAAAGATCATGTGTAAAGGTTTTAGAAATAAACTGAAATGAAACAACTTATTTCATACAGCAAAATGCTGAAAACCGCATTAAAAAATTCCAATTATTAAAAAAGTTATGGCTATTTGAATTTCAGACTTGGGTTTGGTTTTCCAAAACAGACTTGGAAAGCTAAAAATAGATTCTATCCCACAATGCACCATTCTGTGATGTCATATGAGGATTTAAAAAGGTTGTTTAACTTCAAATATCTGAAACTATGTATTTGAAAAGTTTATCTTCAGTTTGAGAATGCCAATGTTTTAAATGCCTAAATTACATTTTGATCGATTAAATGATTTTTGGTAAATTTGCGAAGAAAAGCCATAATTTGAATTTTAAATTTTTGTTTTGAAATTTTAAAATGTATTTTTTTTCCTTTTCTGACAACATGCTTTTAGATTTAACTTTTTAATGTTTCAAAATAAGTTAACATAGAAATTGGATTTACTTATTTTTGTATTATTTAGAATAAGAAATGCATGGTAAAAGTGAATTTAAATTTTTATTTAAATTCGAATTAAAAGCACAAAATTCTATTTAAATGAAATTTAACATTAAAAAAAAACATTTATGTGAGATCAATCTTTGTTGTTTTGCAGAAAAGCATATTAAAGTTTGACAACTTCTATGCATTTGCAAATATTTAAATTCAATGAAAGATTTCAAACCTCATATGACATCACAGAATGATGCATTGTTGGATAGAATCTATTTTTAGTTTTTCAAGTCTGTTTTGGGGAAAAATTTCTAGTCCGAAATTCAAATAGGCTTAACTTCTGAATGGACAGGAGTTTTTAGATGCGGTTTTCAGCAATCTCTTTCTCACAATAACTGCTATAAGCCGAAATATTTGGCTAAAAACTTATTTATACCTTTTCAGTTGATCTTTAAACGGCCACTCAAAAATAGAAAAAACAAAGATCTAAATGACAGATGGTGGCTTAATGAAGGTCGAAAGTATTACAGAATGCTCCCCTTGGAGCAATCTGCAATACTTATGACCTGCATTAAGCGATAATCATTATTGAAAACCCATTTTTGGTCTTCTTTTTATTGGCCGCTTATGAAAGGTTTACTGTACATTTTGAAAGCATGAGGAGGCAGAATTGATCTGGATGATGAATAGTGTTTAGATTGCATGCAGGTTCAAATCAACCTATTGTTAAAGCTAAAACTAATTCAGCAACATCAAACGATCGGCTATGTTTTCACCTGGCAGTAAAAGTCTCGATCAGTGTAGAGACCAAAACAGCAAGTAAAGCAATTCACCTGGCAGAAATTGTCTCAGTGTAGAGACCAAAACAGCAAAATCAGCAAAAAAATTTGAGTGTAAAATTGTGATTATTTTCTTAACCATTGGTCAATATTTGCTTGGAGTGCTCAATAGAACTGATTTATTGAGACCGTTCTTTTGAGTACCCACAACGTATATTTTGGTCGATTAATAAGAAAATTAACTCTAAGCCTGGCTGTGCTCTATCCACCCACTCAGTCTAATTTTGTGGGATAAATTAGGGGGTTCTTTTTTAAAGTCTGTAATTCTAAACACCAAGTGCTTTAAGAAAGCGACATCTAAATTACAAACTATGTTCCTAGAGAGAGTTGTTAATTGTATAAGCGTAAAAGAGCACTAAAACATCACTTTCTTCATTGAATTTCCTATTCTTTTGGGAGATATTTTCTGATTTTCAATTCAGGGAACTACCATATTCTATAATAATAAGCCCACTCAGTGCATATAAATTGTTTAGCTCACATGATGTATTAGTTTGCCAATGGTCTGTCGTCCATTGTTCGTCTGTCCGTTGTTGTCACCTCTCATCACAATTTCAAAGAAGTTCCACTGGGATTGAAAATGCCTGCTTACAACTGGAATGCAGGATAAAAATCAGGGTGGAGTGTAGTGCATAAAATTAATCTGCATGGCGCTCATTGTTGGGAATGATAGATAAACTTAATTTTCAGCGTAAAATTTTAGATATGTTCTTGCCCATAATTCTTTATATATGTTTTGGGTGCTCAAAAGAAACCTATTGTTGTGATGGTTCTTTTGAGTACCCACAGCATTTGTTTTGGTTGAGTGGTTGGGAAATAAGAAAGTTATTTTTCTGTTATGAAGTTCTGATCTTTCACCTGAACTTATAAACAGGCATACTAATGCAATGCGTTCCCCCTGAATTTATAAGCACTGAAACAATCTCTGGTGAGTGACTCTGAGAGCCCTTTTGTATGCTAAGATGGGCAGAGTTTTTGTACTGGAAGTTACATACTCAAAATTCCTTTTACTCATGGAGGGTACTGTTGATCCATACACATTATCATAGTAGTAACTTGATCTGGCGTACTGTATCACGTCGAGTGGATGAGGTCATACCATCCAATCACCCTCGACGCTATGCGTCTCGGGTGATCCAATGGTATCATCCACAGGACGTGATACTGTACGCCTGATCAAGTAAATATTATGATAATATGTTTATTATATGCCTTTTTCTGACATTCTTTTTGATTTAAAAGCTGTTTTTGGTCTTTAAACCGAAAAATTGCGAGAACGTTTGCCATAACGTTACGTTTCCTGATGTAACGTCATCATGTTTTCCGTCTCTGGATCCATGCTTGAAATTTACATAATGTAACATCGCTGCAAAAACTGGTAACCGATGTTAGCCTCGTTTTAAAGGATAGTGATACGGAATCAGAAAACCTCAGTTTGTTGATCTGACTTTCTGTATCAGATGGCCAGAAAACAGACAGTTTAAACGTTGTATCATTTATAGGTATATAATAAAAGTAATTAGTACGCATGCCCTCAGTTTGAAAATGAATATTTGAATAAAAATAATTATATGTCTGTGTCTAAAGGGCCAGCCCTTGCTTATTCTCTTTTCAGATCACAGTCTATTTAGGAAAACGAGATTTCATTGACCACCTGTCTCATATTGACCCCATAGGTATGTATGACACGTTTAAATCTTTTCAGATCACAGTCTATTTAGGAAAACAAGATTTCATTGACCACCTGTCTCATATTGACCCCATAGGTATGTATGGCACACTTTGATTATTATTTTGTCATATTGAGCCATGTGTAGGCAAGAGATATCATTGAGCGCTTGTCATATGAAGGTATATCAGACTATATTGATTATTATGTTGCCTATGCTATGTGTATGTAAAAGTGAATTCATTGACCACTTGTCTAATATTGACCCCTTAGGTAAGTATATCAGACTTTATTTTTTCCCATGTGTTGGTATTGACCACTTATCTCATATTGACCCACTAGGTTAGTATAACTGGCTTTATTGATTATTTTGTCCCTTTGACCACTTATGTAGATATTAATGATTTCATTGACCACTTGTCTCATATTGACCTACTAGGTTAGTATAACAGACTTTATTGATTATTTGTCCCATTGACCACTTATGTAGGTATAAGTGATTTCATTGACCACTTGTCTCATATTGACCCACTAGGTTAGTATAACAGACTTTATTGATTATGTTGTCCCATTGACCACTTATGTTGGTATTAGTAATTTCATTGACCACTTGTCTCATATTGACCCACTAGGTTAGTATAACAGACTTTATTGATTATTTTGTCCCATTGACCACTTATAGGTATAAGTGATTTAATTGACCTTTTATCTCATATTGACCCCACTAGGTTAGTATAACAGACTTTATTGATAATTTTGTCCCATTGACCACATATGTAGATATAAGTGAATGCATTTACCACTTATGGGAGCACAGTGGCTCAGTGGTAGAGTGTTTGACTTGAGACTGAGGGGTTGCAGGTTCGAGCATTACTGGCGTCACTGTGTTGTGACCTTGAGCAAGACACATTAATCCTTGCTTAGTACTGGTTCAACCCAGGAAGACCCATACCGACAAATTAATTGCTTTTTATGTCTGCTGCTAAGCACCTCAGACTACTTTTTATCATAGAAGCAAACACCATAACCCTGATCAGACTGCTCCTAAGGGAGCAGTCTAATCTGGGTCCATGGTGTTTGCAATATAGGCTACCAAAGTAGTAGTAAATACAAATTATCATAATAGTAACTTGATCTGGCGTACTGTATCATGTCGAGTGGATGAGGTCATACCATCGGATCACCCGAGACGCGTAGCGTCGAGTATGATCCAATGGCATGGCCTCATCCACGAGACGAGATACTGTACGCCAGATCAAGTTACTATTATGATAATATGTTTATTATATGCCTTTTTTCTGACATTCTTTCTGATTTTAAAACCTGTTCAGTCTTTAATCCCGAAAAAGTGCGGGAACGTTTGCCATAACATTGCATTTCTTGACGTCATGTCTTCATGTTTTCCGTCTCTGGTTCCATGCTTGAAATTTACTTTATGTAACATCGCCGCAAAAACAGGTATCCGATGTTAGCCTGGTTTAAAAGGATAGTGATATGGAATCAGAAAACCTCAGTTCGTTGATCGGACTTTCTGCATCAGATGGCCAGAAAACAGACAGTTTAAACATTGTATCATTTATAGGTATATAATAAATAAGCAGATGAGAGAGCAATCATAAATTGTTGTGAATGGCAGATTCTTTTCAGATGTCCTGTCGATCTGCACAATTATCCTGCTTCAAAGTCCATATATCTGCAGTCTCGTAAAGTACCAGAGGTTTAGAGGTTACATTTTGATGTATAAATGAAATTCTTTGCACTAACACCGTATAGCATCGTACACCGGATATAGCGATTGCCGAAGCGAGGAAATCCTCACATGTTGATGTACAAGGTCGGCGTTTCTTCTATTATTTTTCATATTTTATAAGATTCGGCTTAAAGGATATAGTGATGACATCGTTAAGACATTAATGTTTATCGGTGGCTCTGAGAATTAGCCAGGAATAATCGGTCAGCACTACAATTGACAAAATGACCTGCCCAATCACTTGTATTTTACACGACTTTTGCCTCGTCTCCCTGAAATATGTTTATGTTATCGAATATGTCGCTAAGAAAGATCAATATTCGCTTACATATGGCTTCTACATTGTCATAAGTACTTGCCAATAAAGTTTTACTTCCCGATTCCATTTGGTTCCATCAATATTTAGGAGGAAAAAACCCTCCTGCTGTACGGTCTATAGCAGTCTGTTGACACATCAGTGTACGTAATATAGCAAAATAAGTGTACGCATTATAGCTAAGAGACTAATGCTAACTTTTCCAGATGTAAATGTGAATTACGTCTAAAATTTTATCTGCATATATTTGCATACCAGAAAAGAGTATTCTCATGTTACTGGTCTCTTAATTTTCATTGTTTTATTAAGAATACACGGAAATCGGGAGACATAATACTTAACCTAGATGATTACAACCGTTCTACAATTTATCTGCAGTGTTGAGCATTTACAATTTTAGACCAAACTAAGGAAGTTGCATTTGGTTAACATTTAATCTGCTCTTAGTTTGGTTTAGCTGCCCCTACTATTCTCAACCTGAAACAAGTTTAGAGTTTCTTAAAACATCCAAACGCTGCTGGGAATAAGAATAGAAGCAAGGACCGAAATAATAAATTTAGGCCTCTACGCAAAATAAACCTGTCTTGGGTGTTTTCGACAAGGCAAGGCTAAAATCAGTCTCCTTAGCTATAGAGAGTCTAAATATGATACTTTCAAATTAGCGAAAAACAAATGCAATGATCAGTCTGTGCAGATGCGCAGGCTGGTCTGCACCTTTATTGTTCACATGTCTAGAGGACAAGTATACTGACGTCGTATTGGTACTTTCCGTGAATGTCTCGGGCTGCAGTTTTGGGCATGGTGTATACAGATACACACTTCTGAAAACCCAAGTTTGCATGCAGAGAATCTACAGTATCTCTTATCGAAGCACAGAAACCTATCACGCTGACACACCTATAAAATAAAGACCCCGCCAAATCACACTTTTAAATTAGAGTAAAACATGCATCTAGGTGGGTACATGATGAAAGACGAAAATAAACAGCCAAAGAGAAAATCGCCGTAGTCGATTAAAATTCTTGATAATTGCGCGGATCTAGAGCTGGACAGGGGTCCAGAACGAATCACAAGTTCTATCGGTTAGCACCCCCCCCACACACACACATATATAATAATTTAAAAAACGCCAGAACTTTCCTTTGCGTCGCCAGTCCATTGGATGAGACTTAAAGCAGTGGTTCAGTCTTCATATGAACTGATATGTCGGTGGGTCGTTAAACAAAAGTACAGCAATTGTCAGTGGACCTGGACCCCCTGACGTGATCCGTGTGTGCCGTTCATGTGAACTTCAAGGGATTTCCGTCAGGGGATGGGTGGGGGGCATTGTCTGTATTTTTTTGTCTGCAGACAGTGCGGGCCAAGGTCTGTCACGAAAGATCCAAACTGTTTGAAACTCTGACGGTATTTCTGATTACACTTTCTAGAAACAAAGGTGCCGATAAGACCGGTGGTGCGCAGGCTGGTCTGGGCATTTGTTGTTCCAATGTACCAAAGGTGAATTTCTCGTGACAAGGTATGATACGATCTTTGCAAATTCTAAATTAAATGTCAAGATCTACATTCGTTATACCCCCGTCGTTTATGCCGAGGGGTGTAAAGTTTTTGTCTTTCTGTTTGTCCGTTCGTCCTTTCCTATATTAGTTCGTTCGTTCGTAATTCCATTAATTAATTGCTCTCTCTCTCTCTCTCTCTCTCTCTCTCTCTCTCTCTGCAGACGTGGATCCAGAAAGTTTTGACTCTGACATAAAAAAAATCCAATGTGAGGGGAGAGAGGATCCAAATACCACAAAAGCGGGCCATCATCGGCCCGCCAGCGGAACGCCATTTCGGATTGCCCAGCATTGAATACTGGCTTAGTAGCCTTGTAATTTTAGGGGTATAGCTTTGTGACTTTACAGGGAGGGGGGCCCAGAGCCCCTGTCTTCCCTGGATCCGTGTATAACTAACATGTTTAGCACTTTTTCATGAGGATTATGCCTTTGTGTGTGTCTGTTGAATTTCTCTATCTGTCTGTCAATCTAAGTCCTCTCTACATCTGTCTGTCTGTCTGTCAGTGTGCAGTCTGTCTCTCAGCATATGTTGTGTAGTCCTAGCAGACCAGGGATTACGAGCTCGATAAAGGCATTTCAAGTCTTTTGTTGGGACTCTAAATCAGTCGTTCCCGTTTAACCTTTAATAACTAAAATATGCATCATTTATCTGTACCACTACCCCTCCTATGAGTAAAAGTGGGGCTAACGTCTTGTTGATTTTCCAGTACCGCGTTATATGCTCCACTCCATCACAAGTGGACATAATTGTGTCTAATGATTTCCCTGCTTTTAGCCCAACTATGTATAACATAATTTTTACTTGGGTAGAGACCAGAGCCAAATCAGAATTAAGAATGAGGTTGGTACCTACCTTTAAACATGTTGAAGCTTTCCAGTAATTTTTTTACTGACAGTTCCAAGGTGCAGCTTTTGTTGATCTTATTTCATGTGTATCTTCGTAATGCTGTCTTCATATATATTTAAATGTTAAAAATTCAGGGCCAGGAATTACAGTGCCTCCTTAAAATTAAGGAAGACTTAAGTTAAGTATTGAAATTTTCAACACGCTATATTAAATGTTAAATAAATTGCCTGTATCGATGCAGTACTTGTGGTCAAAGATATCATTGTGATCTACAGAAAAAATGAAACTATTTTGATTTTAATCAATGTGAAACGTTATTTTTCGCATCTTGAAAAATCAACACTTAACATAAGTCTTCCTTAACTTTAAGGAGGCATTGTAAGTCCGGGCCCTTGCCTTTACCCCGTATTGTGGGGTTGGTGTAGGGGGGGGGGGGGTAATTAAGACGTTATAACCATCCAAACATCTACAATGATCCTGCTATCCGCTATCTCGTAAGTGTGTCGGTGTTGGCGGTTGGGGTGGGACAGTGGTTACAAATGCATTTCACTCTTACAACGCGAAAAAAAATCTGAAAAAGTGAATGCCACACTAAGTTTCTGTATCATAAATCGATGCGTCCAATGGCAGACAGTGCAGTTCCTGATTAGAACGCGCCTCTCGCATTTAACTCTACATTGTTTCATAGTCCAAGGACGTTTATTCATGCGCGGATCCAGAGGAGTGGGTACTTGGGATCCGGACGACTCCCTCCCGCATGGAAAAGCACAAAGCTGTAAATTTCCTCAGGAATACTGGTTTGGAACCTTTGGAAAAGTTACCGATGTCGGGTCATCATCGGACCGCTAGCGATGCGCCATTTAAATGACGTTTCGCTGGTGGGCCGATGGTGGCCCGTTTTGGTTACTGGGTATAGGTTAATATATTGAATTATTTCGTGTTTGTGAAGGGTACCCGTCACTTATTGTAAAAATTATTCTAACTATCAAATAAAAAAAGGCCTTCCTCTGATTTCTTATGATGCACCTGACGCAATTTGTTAACTTAGGCTAACTTTTATTTTATAAATCTGTATATTAACAAGCCCCCCCCCCCCTTCACTCATTGATTAACTACGGGCCAGCTCGTTCAAAGATCCCAACCCTTTATTGGTGGTGTTCCTGCAGCTTCTTCAATCATGCATCAATATCACACTGATTAAATATTTGCGGTGCTACGAGGTTCAGCCCAGCCTGTGGCAAGTAACGAGACGGTGTTCGGACCAGCCTGCTTAAAAATCACAGTTTGCTGTCTGCGATACAACATCATTGTTATCTGTAAACAAGAAAATTATACTATAATAGATAAGATTCAACCAAGTATAAGTAGAACCAAAATAAAGGGAACACTTGTATTTAATGAGGGGGGGGGGGTACTCTGATATTTTCATACATATATTGGCTCCGGTCATTTTTGGGGGTTAAAAATTTTGAACCTCAATATTTTTAGGGGTTTTCAGAAAAGTGAATATTTTTTGGGGGTATGACGATTTTGTGGTAAGTTTTTGGGGATCATCAAAAAATTGAACTATATTAAGGGGTCATTTCTATGTATTTTAGGATCTTTTCTTAAGGTCAAGGTACAGAATGGGGGATATTTTTGGGGCTGCTAAAATTTCAAATACTTTTTGGGGTGCTTGAAATTCCTGAAATTTAATTTTTTGGGTGAAATGTAGATGCTGGGCCTGAGCCTAAGTATGAGAAAAAAATAGAGTATCCCACCCCACCCCCCCCCCCCCTGGGTTAAGGGCCGACCTGTTCAAATATTCAAAATTACTATAAATTATGACCCGAGATTATGCGAGTTTTGGGCCTGTCCGTTCAAATATCCTAGACCTTTCTGTATATGACTGCGAAGCTGGGTCTTCGCTTATTGTGTACACAAAGTTGGAGGGGGGGGGGTAGTCAAAATGACGGACAGATGGACGGACGGACAGACAGACAGACAGACATACAGACAGACAGACAGACAGATGCATTGCTGACATTTGCGCAAGCTTGCATATTCCTTAGTTGTTTGACATTGTAATAATATAAGCATTAAAATTTGAACCGCGACTTGAAATTTTCAACAATGTGATATGTGCGACCAGCAAAGCCTCAGACCAGCCTGCGCATACGCGCAGTCTGATCGAAGCCTTAGCTGGTCGCTTGAATATTCTATAACTCGTAAGCTACTCACTGGCCATCATTTGGAGTTTCTTAACTTGTCAAAATGCCAAATTGTTGGAAATTCCATGTCGTGGCGCAAAATTATTACTTTAATCTAGAGTGCTGTTTTTAAATTTCGGACATAGCACGCAGTATATTCTGCCTAAAGTCCAATGTCATTGGTCACACGGGTAATTAATTGATTATTTTGTCAGTGCCGTCCCAGGGAGTTGGAGGAGCATGGGTGCCCGAAGAGGCAGTGAGTGCCCTAAAAACTTTTTTCGCGCATTATATGATATTGAGAGTATATACGGTAATGCATAATAATACCTAGATCACCAATACGATAGCGGATTACTACACTATTCTGCAGAAAAAGGTTTGGCCGGGGGGGGGGGGGGGGGGGATCAGACATGGCTGGAGTGTGGCCAGGGTTTTGTAATGAAGGTTTAAATATCCTGAAGTCTGGTCGTGGTGGATAAAACGCTTTGTGGCCCCTC
>CAXHUL010000045.1:0-229000 GCA_964019695.1 Loripinus fragilis | reverse complement strand
AGCACAATTTAAGATAGTACAAAATTTTCACTATTTTTGTAAGGTACTTGCCTGTCGAATTTCTGTCAAAAATTCCATTTTCCAAAAATATCCTAAAATTTTGTAGAAACCTTTCCTTTGATGAGTGGAATAAAGAATTTACTCAAAAAATAGTTTCTTAGCACAATTTAAGATAGTACAAAATTTTCACTAATTTTGTAGGTCTGCGCCTGTCGAATTACCGTCAAAAAAATTCAATTTTCCAAAAATTGCCTAAACTTTTGTAGAAACCTTTCCTTTGATGAGTGGAATAAAGAATTTACCCAATAAATAGTTTCTTAGCACAATTTAAGATAGCACAAAATTTTCACTATTTTTGTAAGGTCCGCACCTGTCGAATTTCCGTCAAAAATTCAATTTTCTAAAAATATCCTCAAATTTTGTAGAAACATTTTATTTGATGAGTGGAATAAATAATTTAGCCAAAAAGTAGTTTCTTAGCACAATTTAAGATAGTACAAAATTTTCACTATTTTTGTAAGGGTCCGCCTGTCGAATTTCCATCAAAAATTCAATTTTCCAAAAATTGCCTAAAATTTTGTAGAAACCTTTCCTTTGATGAGTGGAATAAAGAATTTACTCAAAAAATAGTTTATTAGCTCTATTTAAGATAGTACAAAATTTTCACTATTTTTGAAAGGTTCGCGCCTGTCGAATTTCCATCAAAAATTCAATTTTCCAAAAATATCCTAAAATTTTGTAGAAACCTTTCCTTTGATGAGTGGAATAAAGAATTTACACAAAAAATAGTTTCTTAGCACAATTTTAGATTGTACAAAATTTTCACTATTTTTGTAAGGGATGCGCCTGTCGAATTTCCGTAAAAAATTCAATTTTCCAAAAATTGCCTCAAATCTTGTAGAAACCTTTCCTTTGATGAGTGGAATAAAGAATTTACTCAAAAAATAGTTTCTTAGCACAATTTAAAATAGTATAAAATTTTCACTATTTTTGTAAGGTACTTGCCTGTCGAATTTCTGTCAAAAATTCCATTTTCCAAAAATATCCTAAAATTTTTGTAGAAACCTTTCCTTTGATGAGTGGAATAAAGAATTTACTCAAAAAATAGTTTCTTAGCACAATTTAAGATAGTACAAAATTTTCACTATTTTTGTAAGGTCCGCACCTGTCTAATTATGTCAAAACTTCAATTTTCCAAAAATTGCCTCAAATCTTTTAGAAACCTTTCATTTGATGAGTGGAATAAAGAATTTACTCAAAAAATAGTTTCTTAGCACAATTTAAGATAGTACAAAATTTTCACTATTTTTGTAAGGTTCGTGCCTGTCGAATTTCCGTAAAAAATTCAATTTTCCGAAAATTGCCTAAAATTTTGTAGAAACCTTTCCTTTGAAGAGTGGAATAAAGAATTTACTCAAAAATAAGTTTCTTAGCACAATTTAAGATAGTACAAAATTTTCACCTTTTTTGTAAGGGTCGCGCCTGTCGAATTTCCGTCAAAAAATTCAATTTTCCAAAAATTGACTCAAATCTTGTAGAAACCTTTCCTTTGATGAGTGGAATAAAGAATTTACTCAAAAATAGTTTCTTAGCACAATTTAAGATAGTACAAAATTTTCACTATTTATGTAAGGTCCGCGCCTGTCGAATTTCCGTCAAAAATTCAATTTTCTAAAAATATCCTCAAATTTTGTAGAAACATTTTATTTGATGAGTGGAATAAATAATTTAGCCAAAAAGTAGTTTCTTAGCACAATTTAAGATAGTACAAAATTTTCACTATTTTTGTAAGGGTCGCGCCTGTCGAATTTCCATCAAAAATTCAATTTTTCAAAAATTGCCTAAAATTTTGTAGAAACCTTTCCTTTGATGAGTGGAATAAAGAATTTACTCAAAAAATAGTTTCTTAGCTCTATTTAAGATAGTACAAAATTTTCACTATTTTTGTAAGGTCCGCGCCTGTCGAATTTCCGTCAAAAATTCAATTTTCCAAAAATATCCTAAAATTTTGTAGAAACCTTTCCTTTGATGAGTGGAATAAAGAATTTACTCTAAAAATAGTTTCTTAGCACAATTTAAGATTGTACAAAATTTTCATTATTTTTGTAAGGGATGCGCCTGTCGAATTTCTGTCAAAAATTCAGTTTTCCAAAAATTGCCTCAAATCTTGTAGAAACCTTTCCTTTGATGAGTGGAATAAAGAATTTACTCAAAAAATAGTTTCTTAGCACAATTTAAGATAGTACAACATTTTCACTATTTTTGTAAGGTACTTGCCTGTCGAATTTCTGTCAAAAATTCCATTTTCCAAAAATATCCTAAAATTTCGTAGAAACCTTTCCTTTGATGAGTGGAATTAAGAATTTACTCAAAAAATTTTGGTTATTGCCCTGTTTGCAATGTTTTCGAGCAACAGTGAAAAGTAAGCTGTCTCCGTTTATTATATTGTTTATGTTTAATCATTTTCAAGTTTATTTGGTAGCATCACGTACCTGTAAATGAAATATATATGTTTTCAGTATCCCATTTAAAAGTTGTTACGGTTACATAGGCATTTTTGGAGACACATACATTATTGATGATTATAACTAATGTAAACCTTTTGACCCCATTATAAGGCTGTTTCTGGAATTATTTTGAAAGGAACAAAAAGTATTTTAGGGGGAATATGAGACGCCCTTTGGATTCACTAAATAAATATACCAAATATCTTCAGATATTGCTTGGCGACATTGCAATTTTGGCTATTTGCAAATATTGATCAAAACATATTTTTAAAACAAATACGTTGATGCTATTCAAATTTGTTTTAAATTACGAACCAATGTTTGGGGACTGTAGAATTGTATGATTTGTAGAGAATTCAAGCATAATAAAGCAGGAATAAGAATGGAAGTAGTGGAGACATGGTATTTTCAAATATGAGTCAATTTTGGTGGAATGGCTGAACTAAAGATAACTCTTACTTCTTTAAGAACACTCGGTTATCTTTTGACATGGATCCCGTACCACCTTAAGTTGTTAAAATTTTGGTAAGCAATAGAGAAATTACGCTGTGTATTCCAAAACTGCGATAAAAGCAAATCATGTAGATAAATTATATCGATTCTCCCTCATTTACCTGTGTAAAGCCTCGTTCATATGCACAATATACACCCTGGTGCAAATATACACCTGGGTGTAAATTTGCACCTGGGGTGTATTTTGGTCATGTAAACGGTGTTTTATGAAAATGCACCCGGGTGCTAATTTGAACCCAGCTGCGAATTTGCTCCATCTTTGTAGGTGGTGCAAATACGGTGGAGCAAATTAGCACCTGGGTGCACATTTGCCCCTAGGTGCAAATTGCGCATATGAACGCAACTTGTTATCACCTATGTACAATTTGATCTTAGATTTTGATAAATTACCCATCTTTTCTATATGAACATGTATATGTGTATGAAAATAAACTATATAAACAGTCCCTTTATCAAACTTAAGGTCATGGCTTATCTCTGTAGTCACCACTTAATCGGCTATGCCGGGTTGCCACGCAGAACAACTGGAATTTCTGGTCTACGGGGTTCGAGTTCCACGCAGAACAACTGGAATTTCTGGTCTAAGGGGTTCGATTCCCACGCGGAACAACTGGAATTTCTGGTCTATGGGGTTCGATTTGCACGATTCCATTTCCGAACAATATCTCTTCCTAACCTCACCAATAGAAATCAAAGTTTGCCAGAACCCTGGCGCCATGCACGAGTCCATGCTATCCGATGTACACATCGGTGAAAAGGTTCCCCCTGCATAATAACTGAGTGACCACCCTTTATGATTCATGTAATCAACGTGATATTCAGACAATATATCTACCCTCTATCTTACCCCCCCCCCCAATTACGGAATCCACACCTCTTGTAGCCATTGATTTTCTCGGTTGAGCCATTTCCCTTTGGAAACCTAACAGAGATTTAGAAGAGTTCGTCAACAGTTGAAGACCAAGCCCGTTTCACACATTCACAAGACGTTTATTTTGCTATTACGAAGAGGTTCTCATTTGTCCAGCTCTGCGCAGTCCTACGTAGATAATGATTTTCACTTTCCAGAGCCATGTTTGCCCCGCCATGTGGGGACAAGCTGATGATAACAACCCTGCTCTTTGCCACACCCTACACAACAGAAAATCCAAGCAGAGTAAGTGTCCCAATGTTATACCCCCACACTTCCCCGGCACTGCGGGGACAATCAAAAAATATTGTCCAGCACCTTACACCGGCTATTCCACGGCTATCCTCGTAAGTAGGGGGGGGGGGGTGTGGGTACAAATGACTGGTGTATTATCCTCTTTAAATATTGTATAAATAAAGCAAATAAAACCAAATGGAGTTGCATTTTCCTCACACGACGGTATATTGAACTGACTAATAATCGAAACATTCTTACCACATCGAATTTCTCCTTAAAGTAAAACTGAAACATTTGTGATATGTCTACAGAGCAAAATCCAACAACATATGAACACGATTTATTGACATAGGAACGCTACATAAGGGGGTGCAATTTTTCTCCCGGGTGCAATTTTGCACCCGGGAGTTAATTTGCACCAGGGTGCAAATTCTGCATATAAACGAGGCTTAAGATGCCCGACAGAGTTATTTGAGTATTGGTTTTTATTTGAAGTATCGAGTCACACTTATATATAGGCCACTGATGTTTGCGAACATTTTGAAGGAGATACTTACAGTCTTATTGCATATTAAATAAACTGTATAAAGTCGAAATAGATTATTTTTAAATAATAATGTTCTAAGACCGAAGTGATTTGCTGCATGTTAAAGAACATTTTAATACAATCATGTCATTGATTGATAAATAAAAGGCAATCAGAGCGGAAACTGTTAAGATGCATTGGACACAAATATGGTAAAGTATGATTCATGTTATAATTATTGGCGCGCCATTCGCTTCTGACAGAACTTCCAGAATAGATATTCAAACCATGCTGCCAGTGGGACATTCTCTTTTCTTTAACTGACAGAAAACAGGACAAGCATAAATGCCCGCACTCATTTACGAACATCCATACCTTGTACCAGGATGTAGGAGACATAGACGGTGCAGCCTAATGCTTAGATATTGATACATGTACATGTATCTATACTTCAACCCACAGTGCTCTCTCTAAATACTCGTAGCAACTAGGGAAACATTTAAGAACAGAGTTTCATGGGGCAACTTTAGGCCAGAATTTTTTTATTAGTTGATTTACGAGAATTTTTTTTTCAGATTTAGGATCATGTGATGAAAAAAACACACTCTGAAATGACCAGTTGACTAGTTTCTTTAATATCTCATGAAAAAACAGTAAAACTAGTAAGGTAATCCAACAGTCTGTATTAAATCTTTAAATTAATTTTTCATCATTTTCCTAAAAATCTGGACAGGACAATCACTATTAACAGTGTCACTCACCGTGGCCAGTAAGTGAACATGCTAATACACGTAACTCTTGAACCACATGGTATATTTTTTTATCAAATTTGGCTGACTTATTCATTTTAACATTTTCTTGCACTTTTTATGCAAAACGGGGACGAAGCTTTGCCGAAAAATTCGACCGCTGCCCCGCCTCCCCAACAATTGTCCCCGTCTTCTCCAATCTACGCTCATCACGGGTCGTGCACATTACAGTTAGTTGATCAATTCTTAATTGAAATGGAATAAAGGACATTCTGAACGCTTACCGGTTATAAATATGGAATGCTATTTTCTAGGCAAAGATGCATTCACACTGGTAAATGTATATGTCGATTTGGTGGTATTTACGTGTATTGCCGGTACTTCATAGACCGGAAGTGGCAGATATGGGTGTTAATACTATATAGAAAAACATGCCATATGCCTAAAGGACTATAGAATAAGATCATTTTTAAGTATTCAGTATGTGCATGGCGATTTATGTAAGCATTTAGGAATATATTCGAGTACCGATTATCCAGATCGGTACTCGAATCTATTCCTGAATGCTTACATAAATCGCCATGTGCATGCCAAATACTTAAAAATGATCTTATTTTATAGTCCTTTAGGCATATGGCATGTTTTTCTATATAGTATTTACACCAATATCTACCACTTCCGGTCTATGAAGTACCGGCAGTATGCGTAAATACCACCAAATCGACGTATACATTTACCAGTGTGGTATTGATACTTTTTAATCTATGTAGACCCAAAACCCCTAAATGGATACTTTGGCAAACAATAAATACCCAGAAAAAATGACACATGATGTGGCATTTCATCAGGGGTTTCACTGTTTGCTAAGACGTGATAGATCTTTAAAGAAATAAATAAAATAATTTTGGAAGTTTCAACCTGTGGCCCCTAAATATGATACATAGAACCATCCTGACGTTATTGTGTTTATCTCTATGGAAAATTCAATTGGACTGAAAAGGGTTAAATACTTACGTGACACAAAAGTAATCTCGCTTTGTCTTCATAGCATGCAGTTATGATGATTCTAGCATCATGTTGCTGAAACAAAACAAACACAACTTTTGAGACACCCATGGGCGGTTCCAGAGGGGGTGAGGGTGGACAGATGTCTGATCCTCCTGGAAACTGACAAGTGCTATAGGAATAAGCACTTGGGCCCCTCCCCCTTCAAAAGTGTAGTTTTCTTTGCATTTAACAATTGGACCACTCTGTAGAATAAGTTGAGGACAACAGAAACGCAACACAACGTTGTCAGATTTTTGTTGGGCTTCTGTTGTTGTTGATTCGTTGTTGAATGCTAGTACCATTGTTGGATTCCGTAATTGTTCTTTGTTTTGTTGTGCGTTACTTTGTGTCCATTCTAGTTTTGCAATCATCTCGATGGGGAAGAGATAGCTGGTTGCTTTGCTTTTTTGTATTCCTGGTGTCTCGTGATTGTTGTGTGGTTCTTCCTCGCGATGCCACGAGTTTTCTGCAGTTTGTGATTGTGGTATTTCCTGATTATACTCACTTACTAATTTCGGATCCCCCCGACACAAAAATCTGGATCTGCGCCTGACACTTCTTTCAATTATACACTATTGCCATAAATGGGTACTACAGTAGCAAAACCATTTTCAGTAAAACCTCGATAACGCAAGCTCTAATTACTGGAAGTTTCCTGTTAAGTCGAACTAAATTCTGGATAACTATTATGCGTTTCCTTTCTTCTTAGCCAGGCAATATTCTTGATGCAAATAGATTTTTACATCGAAAGGTCCATATAGAGGTACAATGTACACTACCGCCCATCTATTTGTCCTATTCGAATTCGCGTTGAAAACGCATTGAAAACGCACGTAATACGCATTAGTTTTCCAACGCGAATTTCGAAAATCCAATCAAAGCCCACTTTCGATACGCGTTGAACTGCACTGCAACGCATTTACCTGTTAACCAATCAATAACTCAAGTATAGCAACGCAGTTCAACGTACAATTCACGTTGAAACGCATTGCTGAACAGCCAATCAAAAAGGTTCAATTGCGTTGCCAGACCTGTTACATGTAAATCAATGATAATATTATTATTGAAACCAAGAAAACAGCGAAAACATTATCCCACAAAATGCTTTGTTTATCGTTTCTTTTTTCTTTTTTGTGTCAATGACACTCACTCATTTATTTCCATTTTTGCGAGATATTTCATGTCAGCTGACTTCACATCCCATGACATTTGGGGTTAACATCGGTTACAATTCAAGTATGTCGACCAGTTCATCGTGTTTAGTCCAACCATATCAAACAGGTCCGTAATTCTGTGTTATCAGACCTTGGGATCAGCTTTCTGAACATGAACCTGCTGCATTTCGATGAAATAATTAGCTTGAAGTCTTTATCAATCAATCTCTTCTTACTGGCTCAATTACATTTGGGTCTTCAGTTGATGAAGCTCAGGGTCCAAGCCTCACAGAAGGCACTGTGTTCAGAGAGAGAGAGAGAGAGAGAGAGAGAGAGAAAGAGAAAGAGAGAGGGGAAGAAGGCTGTTTAAACAGTGTCGGAACCTACCTGCCGGGCACTGTACTGCAGTGGTGCAGGCTTTTTAAGCAGTGTCGCAACCTACCTGCCAGCACTGTGTTGCAGGGGTGCAGGCTGTTTATACGGTGTCAGAACATATCAGCCGGCACTGTGCTTCAGGGGTGCAGGCTGTTTAAGCAGTGTCAGAACCTACCTGCCAGGCACTGTGCTGCAGTGATGCAGGCTGTTTAAACGGTGTCAGAACCTTTCTGCCGGGCACTGTGCTGCAGGGGTGCGGCTGTTTAAGCGGTGTCCCAACCTATCTGCTGGCACTGTGTTGCAGGGGTGCAGCTGTTTAAGCGGTGTCAGAACCTATCTGCCAACTGTGCTGCAGGGGTGCAGCTGGTCAAGTGGTTGCGAAACCTACCTGCCGGCACTGTGCTGCAGGGTTGTAGCTGTTTAAACAGTGTCAAAACCTACCTGCCGGCACTGTGTTGCAGGGTTGTAGCTGTTTAAGCGGTGTCCGAACCTATCTACCGGCACTGTGTTGCAGGGGTGCAGCTGTTTAAGCAGTGTTGAAACCTACAGGCCAGTACTGTGTTGCAGAGTTGTAGCTGTTCAAGCGGTGTCAAACCTACCTGCCGTCACTGTGTTGCAGGGATGTAGCAGTTTAAGCGGTGTCGGAACATATATGCCGGCACTGTGCTGCAGGGTTGTAGCTATTTAAGCGGTGTCGAAACCTTCCTGCCGGCACTGTGCTGCAGGGGTGCAGCTGTTTAAGGGGTGTCCAAACCTACCTGCTGGCACTGTGTTGCATGGTTGTAGCTGTTTAAGCGGTGTCCAAACCTACCAGGACTTATCAGGTGAAGCCTGGGCACATGCAATGCTTTTGCTTAGGAGTGCCTTCTTATTTCTTTTGAGAGAGATCTATTCAGTTAGAATGTCAACAAGTGAGTTTGGCTGGATAATTTTACTTAACAAGGAGAGTTTGCATCTAATCTCAGTTGACCCAATCTGAAAGTCGAAATTGTTTGATGGGAATCCCAAGAAACAAAATTGAATGCAGTGTGACATATTTTCAATTTGTTTGCTTCATGTCGTTGTTTTAGGAAAAATATTTTACATTGGGCACTAAAAGAAACTAATTATAGATCTACATCTGATGAATATCGATGTTATTTTACTGATATTTTTTTGGCCTTGAGTAACTCCATTTATTTCTCTGTTGAAAAGTCATGATAGTCGGCTCAAAATATTGATCAATGAATGGAGTGAGATATTTGATTCAAACTGGGCTTTAAAACCTCAAAGGAAACGGGAATTGAGATTTGCAAGACAAGTCTTATCAGAAATATTCAAAGCAAAGTTAAACCGTGAATAACAATGTAAACAATGAGCAAGGTCAACTCAATTTTGATTGGTTAACGCAATACTGCGTTGTAACAAAACGATTTGACTGGCTAAAGGAAGAAACGCATATTTTATCGTTGAAACGCGTTAGAGGGCTGCTAATGAATATATATGAGTTTCGAAATACGTTGATTTGCGTTTCATACGCAATTTAAACTCAACGCACGTACAACGCGTTGGAAACGCACATGAAACGCGAATTCGCAGGACAAATACGCGGGCGGTAGTGTACTGTACGAAATTCAACTTTTTTTACATTTCGTTTCCGACTTTTGACGAGCAACTTGCCAACATGTCTGATGTTATACAAGAAGCTGTCATTGATTTTAAGGAGTATAGTCTGGATGTTAAAGATGAGACGCAAGTCAAAGAGGACACGCTGAAGACGCTTGGTAAACAAGTTGTGAATGTGTTCAAAAAATACGGATTTTGTTACCTTAAGAATCATGGCGTTGACGAAAAATTGCTCGAAGATTACAGGAAAGTCTCTAGAAAATTCTTTGAAATGCCAACAGAATTCAAGAAGAAATATCCATTAAGTCCCGAATCTAAGTTTGGCTGGGTCGGCATGGCTGGGGAGCATCTAGACAAGACTTGACCAGGTGAATTGAAAGAGGTATTCAACTACGCCCCGGAGAGTGATTATGAAAACTGGCCTGATGTGGAAAACTTTGAGTCCGTATTCCAAAAATTATATGAACAAGGAATTCAGTTGTCATTTCGTTTCTGTGACGTGCTCTCGCTTGGATTAGATCAGCCAATCAATTTCATGCGTGACGCTCATAAGCGTCTTGGACACAAAGAAAATCGAACAATCAAACAGAAACAGCAACGTGCATAAAGGGGCTATCTTGGCCCCCTTTGAGGCAAAAAGAGATGTTTTGCACTTATTTTCTTTTTATTAGAATTTTAGCCTTAGGGTACAATTCTGGTATTAATTTGACTTTTACTGTTGCAATGGTAACAAAAATGAAATTAGGTAAAAAAAGAGACCATTTTGGAGCAAATTTTAAGACTTTTGACAGAGAAATTTACGTAGAGTAAATATACCAAAATCAAATGATTACAATAGCCCCTTTATGCACATTGCTGTTTCTGTTTGAAAATATATCAACATATTAGTTTCACATGGTTAGCTCTTAAAAAAGCTTAGAACCATCGCATATAGCGATACCCTTTTAAGAACATATTTGACTTGGTGGTGACTGGGATTGTGTGACGGCGGTAGAACGTCTCCCTGCCCTTCACTATAGTGTAGATTTTATTTTCTTGTCCTTTGGGATCATGGGTTTCATTGAGGATCACTGGTGAAGCCTAAATGGCAGAAACAAGCTAGCCTGGCCCAGGTAATATGCACACTCTCGTTTCAGTTCTTTGGTGCAGTCTTTGCTTCCAAAGGATACCCTTTTAAGAAAATATTATAGTTACTAAAGAAGAACTTTTGTAGTGTTTTAATATTAAATTTGCTGAAACCACTCTTTTCCGTGTTTCGTGTATTTCAAAAGTTAACGATTTATACATAGGTGATCCATTGGAAGCAAATAAAACGCAAGAAATATGTATATTTCAGTAAGACTCTGCTCATAAAAACACTGAATAGTGGTAGAGTTAACCACCTCCCCAACATTATGTATAGGGCATAGGGCATACAATCGAAGTCTAATAATAATGCATATTTGGCAAATTGAAACCGACCTATCTACGTCTAGTTATTTCGTCACACTAAGCCAAGAATATCCGAAGGCTCCATGTTTAATCTAGATTCTAGCTCAGTGGTAAGGTCTCTAATTGGACTTGTCGTTTTCAGAAGTAAGTCGGTATCCAACTCAGTTGTAAGGTCTCTAGTTGACCTTTTAATTTTTAGAAGCAAGCCGGTATCCAATATACATGTATTATTACCAATGCGATGGTGGTGAAATGATTGACGGGGAGTTTCGGAAAGAACAGTAAAATACACTGCTGCAGGCGAGGATACACCGATTCGTGGCCAGATTTTATTTCAGCCAATTCCTAATAGAACAGGCTCGAATCGAACACGCACCCAGTGCGCGCTAAAGGAATATGGATTCCGGCTCAGAGGAAACAATCTCTAATAAAAGTAAGTAAGGGTGCAAAGATCAGGAATCGCTACAATCAAGTACCACAACTGACCCAGGATACCAATGGGAAAGTTACAAACTCATTGTAGACACCACAAACGAGAGCCAAGAGGTCAGCCCTTTCCCAGCAGGTGACCACAAAGTACATATAAACAGACGCGTACAAAGACATAGCAAACACATGACAGAACAAAAACATAAAAGATCCACAAAAGAAGTACTTTCGTTTTCATGAGTATGCTGGTATCCAGGATAGACAACTTACGTATGTCACCATCGCGTCATGATGAATAAATCGTGCATATCTCTTTCATTATGGGTACCTGCAAAACAGGTATTTTGACAAATAGTGAAGATCCAGATGAAACCCCGCATAATGCGATATTTCATCGGTGTCTGCACTGTTTGCAAAGATAAAAAAAATCTTCTGTTGGCCCAAACTGATTGTAAGCGTTATCAGCATACAAGGCGGCATAGTCAATAAAAACTAGCCCAATAATGTAACTGCTTCAGCAAGAACACAACGTCGGGCCTGACCTGGATCCAAACTGTTTGACACTCTGATATTATTCCTGAAAGAACTTCTCAAAAAACTGATTTAAAAAAAAATCAGCAAACGACAAAATAAAAGCATGCAAAATAACCCTGTAGGCAAATAATATCTTTTTTGTCAACTATGTAGATCAATGTCTAACAAAAATGTATTCATTTGTACGGAATGTACTGGTTGGTGAACCTCATCTCCATATAGTCGTAGCTTGATATTGGCTCATATTTGTTCGAATCATCAAGACACTTCACAATAAAATCATCATCTGGCTGTAGAAAGAAAACCACAGATTGTCGAATCGCTTTTCTTCTGAGCTCTTCTGCGGGAATCAGAATTCGATGAACCGTGGCTTTCATCGCATCCGCGGTCCAACGCTCAAGGAGACCAGTGATGTTTACACACGCCGTACCGGCAACAGGTGTGACGGGAAGAAACTCACCGGTGCTAGGGCTTTGCATTTCAAGTCCACCTACGTCATCTTGAAATACGAATGATACAGAACCGTAATCAGTATGCTCACCAAGCCGACGTTGACCGGGTTGAACATTCCAATCCTCTGGAATAGATGGGTACAAAATCGTCCGAATGATTGTTCGATTTTCTTTGTGTCCAAGACGCTTATGAGCGTCACGCATGAAATTGATTGGCTGATCTAATCCAAGCGAGAGCACGTCACAGAAACGAAATGACAACTGAATTCCTTGTTCATATAATTTTTGGAATACGGACTCAAAGTTTTCCACATCAGGCCAGTTTTCATAATCACTCTCCGGGGCGTAGTTGAATACCTCTTTCAATTCACCTGGTCAAGTCTTGTCTAGATGCTCCCCAGCCATGCCGACCCAGCCAAACTTAGATTCGGGACTTAATGGATATTTCTTCTTGAATTCTGTTGGCATTTCAAAGAATTTTCTAGAGACTTTCCTGTAATCTTCGAGCAATTTTTCGTCAACGCCATGATTCTTAAGGTAACAAAATCTGTATTTTTTGAACACATTCACAACTTGTTTACCAAGCGTCTTCAGCGTGTCCTCCTTGACTTGCGTCTCATCTTTAACATCCAGGCTATACTCCTTAAAATCAATGACAGCTACTTGTATAACATCAGACATGTTGGCTAGTTGCTCGTCAAAAGTCGGAAACGAAATGTAAAAAAAGTTGAATTTCGTACAGTACATGTACATTGTACCTCTATATGGACCTTTCGATGTAAAAATCTATTTGCATCAAGAATATTGCCTGGATAAGAAGAAAGGAAACGCATAATAGTTATCCAGAATTTAGTTCGACTTAACAGGAAACTTCGAGTAATTAGAGCTTGCGTTATCGAGGTTTTACTGAAAATGGTTTTGCTACTGTAGTACCCATTTATGGCAATAGTGTATAATTGAAAGAAGTGTCAGGCACAGATCCAGATTTTTGTGTCGGGGGGATCCGAAATTAGTAAGTGAGTATAATCAGGAAATACCACAATCACAAACTGCAGAAAACTCGTGGCATCGCGAGGAAGAACCACACAACAATCACGAGACACCAGGAATACAAAAAAGCAAAGCAACCAGCTCTCTCTTCCCTATCGAGATGATTGCAAAACTAGAATGGACACAAAGTAACGCACAACAAAACAAAGAACAATTACGGAATCCAACAATGGTACTAGCATTCAACAACGAATCAACAACAACAGAAGCCCAACAAAAATCTGACAACGTTGTGTTGCGTTTCTGTTGTCCTCAACTTATTCTACAGAATGGTCCAATTGTTAAATGCAAAGAAAACTACACTTTTGAAGGGGGGGGGGCAAGTGCTTATTCCTATAGCACTTGTCAGTTTCCAGGAGGATCAGACATCTGTCCACCCTCACCCCCTCTGGAACCGCCCATGGGTGTCTCAAAAGTTGTGTTTGTTTTGTTTCAGCAACATGATGCTAGAATCATCATAACTGCATGCTATGAAGACAAAGCGAGATTACTTTTGTGTCACGTAAGTATTTAACCCTTTTCAGTCCAATTGAATTTTCCATAGAGATAAACACAATAACGTCAGGATGGTATTATGTATATATTTAGGGGCCACAGGTTGAAACTTCCAAAATTATTTTATTTATTTCTTTAAAGATCTATTACGTCTTAGCAAACAGTGAAACCCCTGATGAACTGCCACATCATGTGGCATTTTATCTGGGTATTTATTGTTTGCCAAAGTATCCGTTTAGGGGTTTCGAGTCTACATAGATTAAAAAGTATCAATGCATCTTTGCCTAGAAAATAGCATTCCATACTTATAACCGGTAAGCGTTCAGAATGTCCTTTATTCCATTTCAATTAAGAATTGATCAACTAATTGTAATGTGCACGACCAGTGGTGAGCGTAGATTGGAGAAGACGGGGACAATTGTTGGGGAGGCGGGGCAGCGGTCGAATTTTTCGGCATAGCTTCGTCACCGTTTTGCATAAAAAGTGCCAGAAAATGTTAAAATGAATAAGTCAGCCAAATTTGATAAAAAAATATACCATGTGGTTCAAGAGTTACGTGTATTAGCATGTTCACTTACTGGCCACGGTTTGCCAGACTGACCATGCTCGGTGGAGCCTCGTTACCGTTTTGCGTACCAGCGTCTAGACAATGCTAAATGTGCAAGTATGCAAACTTTGATCAAATTATTTACCATGCGGTTCAAGAGTTATGAGCATTTTCAGAAATCGACGCCGATCCGCCGAAATGGTGCTCAGGGAAGCCTCGTCACCGATTTGCATACCTTTGGCTTGCCAATGCTACAATGTACAATAAATAAGTGCAAAATTTGATCCAAATATACCATATGGTTCAAGTGTTACGGCCATTCATACGAATTGACCATGACCGGCTGGACTGATGTTCAGCAAAGCCT
Organism: Loripinus fragilis; assembly: GCA_964019695.1. NCBI lineage: Eukaryota > Metazoa > Mollusca > Bivalvia > Lucinida > Lucinidae > Loripinus > Loripinus fragilis. The sequence continues at coordinate 214,072 of CAXHUL010000045.1, read as the reverse complement.
CGTTGACCAAAAAGGCTGTAACGCATGCCAGTGCTTAGACAATGCTGGCATGCATACTCTACGTATGCATAATATGATCAAAATATACTTTGTTGATCAAGAGCTATGAGGATGTTCACTAAGTGCTAACAGACGGACAGTCGGACTCACGCAGTAATTGAAGTGCACACTTTAAATCATTGTGACACCTGCGGCAGTTAGTATAACTTAACATCGCGCTATATGCACTAAGGCCAGAAATTTTGTATTAGTTAATTAACAATCCTTCCTTCTGTTATTTTCCGGAAAGTAAAAAAAAAGTCTAAAATTATTTTATTATTTTATCCACCGACTCTAAATGTTATTTGTTTCGTTGAAAAAGATAATATATTTTTGAGGTTCTGTCTGTGTATTTTTGAGAGTGACACTGTTAATAGTGATTGTCCTGTCCAGATTTTTAGGAAAATGATGAAAAATTAATTTAAAGATTTAATACAGACTGTTGGATTACCTTACTAGTTTTACTGTTTTTTCATGAGATATTAAAGAAACTAGTCAACTGGTCATTTCAGAGAGTGTTTTTTTCATTACCCGATCCTAAATCTGAAAAAAATTCTCGTAAATCAACTAATAAAAAATTTCTGGCCTAAAGTTGCCCCATGAAACTCTGTTCTTAAATGTTTCCTTAGTTGCTACGAGTAATTAGAGAGCACTATGTGTTAAAGTATAGATACATGTACATGTATCAATATCTAAGCATTAGGCTGCACCGTCTATGTCTCCTACATCCTGGTACAAGGTATGGATGTTCGTTAATCAGTGCGGGCATTTATGCTTGTCCTGTTTTCTGCCAGGTAAAGAAAAGAGAAGTCCTACTGGCAGCATGGTTTGAATATCTATTCTGGAAGTTCTGTCAGAAGCGAATGGCGTGACAAGACAGCGCCAATAATTTTAACATGAATCATACTTTACCATATTTGTGTCCAATGCACCTTAACAGTTTCCGCTCTGATGGCCTTTTATTTATCAATCAATGACATGATTGTATTAAAATGTTCTTTAACATGCAGCAAATCACTTCGGTCTTAGAACATTATTATTTAAAAATAATCTATTTCGACTTTATACAGTTTATTTAATATGCAATAAGACTGTAAGTATCTCCTTCAAAATGTTCGCAAACATCAGTGGCCTATATATAAGTGTGACTCGATGCTTCAAATAAAAACCAATACTCAAATAACTCTGTCGGGCATCTTAAGCCTCGTTTATATGCAGAATTTGCACCCTGGTGCAAATTAACTCCCAGGTGCAAAATTGCACACGGGAGAAAAATTGCACCCCCTTATGTAGCGTTCATATGTCAATAAATCGTGTTCATATGTTGTTGGATTTTGCTCTGTAGACATATCACAAATGTTTCAGTTTTACTTTAAGGAGAAATTCGATGTGGTAAGAATGTTTCGATTATTAGTCAGTTCAAGATACCGTCGTGTTAGGAAAATGCAACTCCATTTGATTTTATTTGCTTTATTTATACAATATTTAAAGAGGATAATACACCAGTCATTTGTACCCACACCCCCCCTCCCCCTACCTACGAGGATAGCCGTGGAATAGCCGGTGTAAGGTGCTGGACAATATTTTTTGATTGTCCCCGCAGTGCCGGGGAAGTGTGTGGGTATAACATTGGGACACTTACTCTGCTTGGATTTTCTGTTGTGTAGGGTGTGGCAATGAGCAGGGTTGTTATCATCAGCTTGTCCCCACATGGCGGGGCAAACAGGGCTCTGGAAAGTGAAAATCATTATCTACGTAGGACTGCGCAGAGCTGGACAAATGAGAACCTCTTCGAAATAGCAAAATAAACGTCTTGTGAATGTGTGAAACGGGCTTGGTCTTCAACTGTTGACGAACTCTTCTAAATCTCTGTTAGGTTTCCGAAGAGAAATGGCTCAACCAAGAAAAGCAATGGCTACAAGAGGTGTGGATTCCGTAATTGGGGGGGGGGGGGGTTAGATAGAGGGTAGACATATTATGATTATTGCTCTGTCTGAATATCACGTTGATTACATGAATCGTAAAGGGTGGTCACTCCGTTATTATGCAGGGGGAACCTTTTCACCGATGTGTACATCGGATAGCATGGACTCGTGCATGGCGCCAGGGTTCTGGCAAACTCTGATTTCTATTGGTGAGGTTAGGAAGAGATATTGTTCGGAAATGGAATCGTGCAAATCGAACCCAATAGACCAGAAATTCCAGTTGTTCTGCGTGGGAATCGAACCCCTTACACCAGAAATTCCAGTTGTTCTGCGTGGAACTCGAACCCCGTAGACCAGAAATTCCAGTTGTTCTGCGTGGCAACCCGGCATAGCCAATTAAGTGGTGACTACAGAGATAAGCCATGACCTTAGGTTTGATAAAGGGACTGTTTATATAGTTTATTTTCATACACATATACATGTTCATATAGAAAAGATGGGTAATTTATCAAAATCTAAGATCAAATTGTACATAGGTGATAACAAGTTGCGTTCATATGCGCAATTTGCACCTAGGGGCAAATGTGCACCCAGGTGCTAATTTGCTCCACCGTATTTGCACCACCTACAAAGATGGAGCAAATTCGCAGCTGGGTTCAAATTAGCACCCGGGTGCATTTTCATAAAACACCGTTTACATGACCAAAATACACCCCAGGTGCAAATTTACACCCAGGTGTATATTTGCACCAGGGTGTATATTGTGCATATGAACGAGGCTTTACACAGGTAAATGAGGGAGAATCGATATAATTTATCTACATGATTTGCTTTTATCGCAGTTTTGGAATACACAGCGTAATTTCTCTATTGCTTACCAAAATTTTAACAACTTAAGGTGGTACGGGATCCATGTCAAAAGATAACCGAGTGTTCTTAAAAAAGTAAGAGTTATCTTTATTTCAGCCATTCCACCAAAATTGACTCATATTTGAAAATACCATGTCTCCACTACTTCCATTCTTATTCCTGCTTTATTATGCTTGAATTCTCTACAAATCATACAATTCTACAGTCCCCAAACATTGGTTCGTAATTTAAAACAAATTTGAATAGCATCAACGTATTTGTTTTAAAAATATGTTTTGATCAATATTTGCAAATAGCCAAAATTGCAATGTCGCCAAGCAATTTCTGTAGATATTTGGTATATTTATTTAGTGAATCCAAAGGGCGTCTCATATTCCCCCCAAAATACTTTTTGTTCCTTTCAAAAGAATTCCAGAAACAGCCTTATAATGGGGTCAAAAGGTTTACATTAGTTATAATCATCAATAATGTATGTGTCTCCAAATATGCCTATGTAACCGTAACAACTTTTAAATGGGATACTGAAAACATATATATTTCATTTACAGGTACGTGATGCTACCAAATAAACTTGAAAATGATTAAACATAAACAATATAATAAACGGAGATAGCTTACTTTTCATTGTTGCTCGAAAACATTGCAAACAGGGCAATAACCAAAATTTTTTGAGTAAATTCTTTATTCCACTCATCAAAGGAAAGGTTTCTACAAAATTTTAGGCAATTTTTAGAAAATGGAATTTTTGATGGAAATTCGACAGGCAAGTACCTTACAAAAATAGTGAAAATTTTGTACTATCTTAAATTGTGCTAAGAAACTATTTTTTGAGTAAATTCTTTATTCCACTCATCAAAGGAAAGGTTTCTACAAGATTTGAGGCAATTTTTGGAAAATTGAATTTTTGACGGAAATTCGACAGGCGCATCCCTTACAAAAATAGTGAAAATTTTGTACAATCTTAAATTGTGCTTAGAAACTATTTTTTGAGTAAATTCTTTATTCCACTCATCAAAGGAAAGGTTTCTACAAAATTTTAGGATATTTTTGGAAAATTGAATTTTTGACGGAAATTCGACAGGCGCGGACCTTACTAAAATAGTGAAAATTTTGTACTATCTTAAATAGAGCTAAGAAACTATTTTTTGAGTAAATTCTTTATTCCACTCATCAAAGGAAAGGTTTCTACAATTTTAGGCAATTCTAGGAAAATTGATTTTTTTTGACCATAATTCAACAGGCGCGGACCTACAAAATTAGTGAAAATTTTGTACTATCTTAAATTGTGCTAAGAAACTACTTTTTGGCTAAATTATTTATTCCACTCATCAAATAAAATGTTTCTACAAAATTTGAGGATATTTTTAGAAAATGGAATTTTTTTGACGAAAATTCGACAGGCGCGGACCTTACAAAAATAGTGAAAATTTTGTACTATCTTAAATTGTGCTAAGAAACTATTTTTTGAGTAAATTCTTTATTCCACTCATCAAATAAAAGGTTTCTAAAAGATTTGAGGCAATTTTTGGAAAATTGAAGTTTTGACATAATTAGACAGGTGCGGACCTTACAAAAATAGTGAAAATTTTGTACTATCTTAAATTGTGCTAAGAAACTATTTTTTAGTAAATTCTTTATTCCACTCATCAAAGGAAAGGTTTCTACAAAATTTTAGGATATTTTTGGAAAATGGAATTTTTGACAGAAATTCGACAGACAAGGACCTTACAAAAATAGTGAAAATTTTGTACTATCTTAAATTGTGTTAAGAAACTATTTTTTGGCTAAATTATTTATTCCACTCATCAAAGGAAAGGTTTCTACAAAATTTTAGGCAATTTCTGGAAAATTGAATTTTATTGACGGAAATTCGACAGGCGAAAATTTTGTACTATCTTAAATTGTGCTAAGAAACTATTTTTTGAGTAAATTCTTTATTCCACTCATCAAATAAAAGGTTTCTAAAAGATTTGAGGCAATTTTTGGAAAATTGAAGTTTTGACATAATTAGACAGGTGCGCCCCTTACAAAAATAGTGAAAATTTTGTACTATCTTAAATTGTGCTAAGAAACTATTTTTTTTAGTAAATTCTTTATTCCACTCATCAAAGGAAAGGTTTCTACAAAATATTAGGATATTTTTGGAAAATGGAATTTTTGACAGAAATTCGACAGGCAAGGACCTTACAAAAATAGTGAAAATTTTGTACAATTTTAAATTGTGCTAAGAAACTATTTTTTGGCTAAATTATTTATTCCACTCATCAAAGGAAAGGTTTCTACAAAATTTTAGGCAATTTCTGGAAAATTGAATTTTTTTGACGGAAATTCGACAGGCGCGAACCTTACAAAAATAGTGAAAATTTTGTACTATCTTAAATTGTGCTAAGAAACTATTTTTTGAGTAAATTCTTTATTCCACTCATCAAATAAAAGGTTTCTAAAAGATTTGAGGCAATTTTTGGAAAATTGAAGATTTGACATAATTAGACAGGTGCGGACCTTACAAAAATAGTGAAAATTTTGTACTATCTTAAATTGTGCTAAGAAACTATTTTTTTAGTTAATTCTTTATTCCACTCATCAAAGGAAAGGTTTCTACAAAATTTTAGGATATTTTTGGAAAATGGAATTTTTGACAGAAATTCGACAGGCACGGACCTTACAAAAATAGTGAAAATTTTGTACTATCTTAAATTGTGCTAAGAAACCATTTTTTGACCAAATTCTTTATTCCACTCATCAAAGGAAAGGTTTCTACAAAATTTTAGGCAATTTTTGGAAAATGGAATTTTTGATGGAAATTCAACAGGCGCGACCCTTACAAAAATAGTGAAAATTTTGTAATATCTTAAATTGTGCTAAGAAACTACTTTTTGGCTAAATTATTTATTCCACTCATCAAATAAAAGGTTTCTACAAAATTTTAGGATATTTTTGAAAAATTGAATTTCTGACAGAAATTCGACAGGCAAGGACCTTACAAAAATAGTGAAAATTTTGTACTATCTTAAAGTGTGCTAAGAAACTATTTTTTGGCTAAATTATTTATTCCACTCATCAAAGGAAAGGTTTCTACAAAATTTTAGGCAATTTTTGGAAAATTGAATTTTTTTGACGGAAATTTGACAGGCGCGTCCCTTACAAAAATAGTGAAAATTTTGTACTATCTTAAATTGTGCTAAGAAACTATTTATTGAGTAAATTCTTTATTCCACTCATCAAAGGAAAGGTTTCTACAAAATTTTAGGCAATTCTTGGAAAATTAAATTTTTTGACCGAAATTCAACAGGAGCGGACCTACAAAATTAGTGAAAATTTTGTACTATCTTAAATTGTGCTAAGAAACTATTTTTTGAGTAAATCCTTTATTCCACTCATCAAAGGAAAGGTTTCTACAAAATTTTAGGATATTTTTGGAAAATGGAATTTTTGACAGAAATTCGACAGGCAAGGACCTTACAAAAATAGTGAAAATATTGTACTATCTTAAATTGTGCTAAGAAACTATTTTTTGGCTAAATTATTTATTCCACTCATCAAAGGAAAGGTTTCTACAAAATTTTAGGCAATTTTTGGAAAATTGAATTTTTTTGATCAAAATTCGACAGGCGCGTCCCTTACAAAAATAGTGAAAATTTTGTACAATTTTAAATTGTGCTAAGAAACTATTTATTGAGTAAATTCTTTATTCCACTCATCAAAGGAAAGGTTTCTACAAAATTTTAGGCAATTCTTGGAAAATTGAATTTTTTTGACCGAATTTCAACAGGCGCGTACCTACAAAATAAGTGAAAATTTTGTACTATCTTAAATTGTGCTAAGAAACTATTTTTTGAGTAAATTCTTTATTCCACTCATCAAAGGAAAGGTTTCTACAAAATTTTGGGATATTTTTGGAAAATTGAATTTTTGACAGAAATTCGACAGGCAAGATAGTGAAAATTTTGTACTATCTTAAATTGTGCTAAGAAACTATTTTTTGAGTAAATTCTTTATTCCACTCATCAAAGGAAAGGTTTCTACAAGATTTGAGTCAATTTTTGACGGAAATTCGACAGGCGCAGACCTTACAAAAATAGTGAAAATTTTGTACTATCTTTAATTGTGCTAAGAAACTATTTTTTGAGTAAATTCTTTATTCCACTCATCAAAGGAAAGGTTTCTACAAAATTTTAGGATATTTTCAGAAAATTGAATTTTTGACGGAAATTCGACAGGCGCGGACCTTACAAAAATAGTGAAAATTTTGTACTATCTTAAATTGTGCTAAGAAACTATTTATTGAGTAAATTCTTTATTCCACTCATCAAAGGAAAGGTTTCTACAAAATTTGAGGATATTTTTAGAAAATTGAATTTTTGACGGAAATTCGACAGGCGCCGACCTTACAAAAATGGTGAAAATTTTGTACTATCTTAAATTGTGCTAAGAAACTATTTATTGAGTAAATTCTTTATTCCACTCATCAAAGGAAAGGTTTATACAAAATTTTAGGCAATTTTTGGAAAATTGAATTTTTTTGACGGAAATTCGACAGGCGTGGACCTACAAAAATAGTGAAAATTTTGTACTATCTTAAATTGTGCTAAGAAACTATTTTTTTGAGTAAATTCTTTATTCCACTCATCAAAGGAAAGGTTTCTACAAAATTTTAGGATATTTTTGGAAAATGGAATTTTTGACAGAAATTCAACAGGCAAGGACCTTACAAAAATAGTGAAAATTTTGTGCTATCTTAAATTGTGCTAAGAAAATATTTTTTGAGTAAATTCTTTATTCCACTCATCAAAGGAAAGGTTTCTACAAAATTTTAGGCAATTCTTGGAAAATTGAATTTTTTTGACTGAAATTCAACAGGCTCGGACCTACAAAATTAGTGAAAATTTTGTACTATCTTAAATTGTGCTAAGAAACTATTTTTTGAGTAAATTCTTTATTCAACCCATCAAAGGAAAGGTTTCTTCAAAATTTTAGGATATTTTTTGAAAATGGAATTTTTGACAGAAATTCGACAGGCGCCGACCTTACAAAAATAGTGAAAATTTTGTACTATCTTAAATTGTGCTAAGATACTATTTATTGAGTAAATTCTTTATTCCACTCATCAAAGGAAAGGTTTCTACAAGATTTGAGGCAATTTTTGGAAAATTGAATTTTTGACGGAAATTCCACAGGCGCATCCCTTACAAAAATAGTGAAAATTTGGTACTATCTTAAATTGTGCTAAGAAACTATTTTTTGGCTAAATTATTTATTCCACTCATCAAAGGAAAGGTTTCTACAAAATTTTAGGATATTTTTGGAAAATTGAATTTTTTTGATGGAAATTCGACAGGCGCGTCCCTTACAAAAATAGTGAAAATTTTGTACTATCGTAAATTGTGCTAAGAAACTATTTATTGAGTAAATTCTTTATTCCACTCATCAAAGGAAAGGTTTCTACAAAAGTTTAGGATATTTTTGGAAAATTGAATTTTTTTGACTGAAATTCAACAGGCGCGACCCTTGCAAAAATAGTGAAAATTTTGTACTATCTTAAATTGTGCTAAGAAACTATTTTTGAGTAAATTCTTTATTCCACTCATCAAAGGAAAGGTTTCTACAAGATTTGAGTCAATTTTTGGAAAATTGAATTTTTTGACGGAAATTCGACAGGCGCGACCCTTACAAAAAAGGTGAAAATTTTGTACTATCTTAAATTGTGCTAAGTAACTAATTTTTGAGTAAATTATTTATTCCACTCACCAAATAAAAGGTTTCTACAAAATTTGAGGACATTTTTGGAAAATTGAATTTTTGCGGAAATTTGACAGGAGGGACCCTTACAAAAATAGTAAAAATTTCGTACTATCTTAAATTGTGCTAAGAAACTATTTATTGAGTAAATTCTTTATTCCACTCATCAAAGGAAAGATTTCTACAAGATTTGAGGCAATTTTTGGAAAATTGAATTTTTGATGGAAATTCGACAGGGGCATCCCTTACAAAAATAGTGAAAATTTTGTACATCTTAAATTGTGCTAAGTAACTATTTTTTGAGTAAATTCTTTATTCCACTCATCAAAGAAAAGGTTTCTACAAAATTTTAGGATATTTTTGGAAAATTGAATTTTTGACGGAAATTCGACAGGCGCGGACCTTACAAAAATAGTGAAAATTTTGTACTATCTTAAATTGTGCTAAGAAACTATTTTTTGAGTAAATTCTTTATTCCACTCATCAAAGGAAAGGTTTCTACAAAATTTTAGGCAATTTTTGGAAAATGGAATTTTTGATGGAAATTCGACAGGCGCGGACCTTACAAAATATTGAAAATTTTGTACTATCTTAAATTGTGCTAAGAAACTACTTTTCACCTAAATTATTTATTCCACTCATCAAATAAAAGGTTTCTACAAAATTTGAGGATATTTTTGGAAAATTGAATTTTTGACGGAAATTCGACAGGCGCGGACCTTACAAAAATAGTGAAAATTTTGTACTATCTTAAATTGTGCTAAGAAACTATTTATTGAGTAAATTCTTTATTCCACTCATCAAAGGAAAGGTTTCTACAAGATTTGAGGCAATTTTTGGAAAATTGAGTTTTTGACGGAAATTCGACAGGCGCATCCCTTACAAAAATAGTGAAAATTTTGTACAATCTTAAATTGTGCTAAGAAACTATTTTTTGAGTAAATTCTTTATTCCACTCATCAAAGGAAAAGTTTCTACAAAATTTTAGGATATTTTTGGAAAATTGAATTTTTGACGGACATTCGACAGGCCCGGACCTTACAAAAATAGTGAAAATTATGTACTATCTTAAATAGAGCTAAGAAACTATTTTTTGAGTAAATTCTTTATTCCACTCATCAAAGGAAAGGTTTACAAAATTTTAGGAAATTTTTGGAAAATTGAATTTTTGATGGAAATTCGACAGGCGCGACCCTTACAAAAATAGTGAAAATTCTGTACTATCTTAAATTGTGCTAAGAAACTACTTTTTGGCTAAATTATTTATTCCACTCATCAAATAAAATGTTTCTACAAAATTTGAGGATATTTTCAGAAAATTGAATTTTTGACGGAAATTCGACAGGCGCGGACCTTACAAAAATAGTGAAAATTTTGTACTATCTTAAATTGTGCTAAGAAACTATTTATTGAGTAAATTCTTTATTCCACTCATCAAAGGAAAGGTTTCTACAAAAGTTTAGGCAATATTTGGAAAATTGATTTTTTTTGACGGAAATTCGACAGGCGCGGACCTACAAAATTAGTGAAAATTTTGTACTATCTTAAATTGTGCTTAGAAACTATTTTTTGAGTAAATTCTTTATTCCACTCATCAAAGGAAAGGTTTCTACAAAATTTTAGGATATTTTTGGAAAATTGAATTTTTGACGGAAATGCATCAGGCGCCGACCTTACAAAAATAGTGAAAATTTTGTACTATCTTAAATTGTGCTAAGAAACTATTTTTTGAGTAAATTCTTTATTCCACTCATCAAAGGAAAGGTTTCTACAAAATTTTAGGCAATTTTTAGAAAATGGAATTTTTGATGGAAATTTGACAGGCGCGACCCTTACAAAAATAGTGAAAATTTTGTACTATTTTAAATTGTGCTAAGAAACTACTTTTTAACCTAAATTATTTATTCCACTCATCAAATAAAAGGTTTCTACAAAATTTGGGGACATTTTTGGAAAATTGAATTTTTGCGGAAATTTGGCAGGCGCGACCCTTACAAAAATAGTAAAAATTTTGTACTAACTTAAATTGTGCTAAGAAACTATTTATTGAGTAAATTCTTTATTCCACTCATCAAAGGAAAGGTTTCTACAAAATTTTGGTATATTTTTGGAAAATTGAATTTTTGACGGAAATTCGACAGGCGCATCCCTTACAAAAATAGTGAAAATTTTGTACTATCTTAAATTGTGCTAAGAAACTATTTATTGAGTAAATTCTTTATTCCACTCATCAAAGGAAAGGTTTCTACAAGATTTGAGGCAATTTTTGGAAAATTGAGTTTTTGACGGAAATTCGACAGGCGCATCCCTTACAAAAATAGTGAAAATTTTGTACAATCTTAAATTGTGCTAAGAAACTATTTTTTGAGTAAATTCTTTATTCCACTCATCAAAGGAAAAGTTTCTACAAAATTTTAGGATATTTTTGGAAAATTGAATTTTTGACGGACATTCGACAGGCGCGAACCTTACAAAAATAGTGAAAATTTTGTATTATCTTAAATAGAGCTAAGAAACTATTTTTTGAGTAAATTCTTTATTCCACTCATCAAAGGAAAGGTTTCTACAAAATTTTAGGAAATTTTTGGAAAATTGAATTTTTGATGGAAATTTGACAGGCGCGACCCTTACAAAAATAGTGAAAATTCTGTACTATCTTAAATTGTGCTAAGAAACTACTTTTTGGCTAAATTATTTATTCCACTCATCAAATAAAATGTTTCTACAAAATTTGAGGATATTTTCAGAAAATTGAATTTTTGACGGAAATTCGACAGGCGCGGACCTTACAAAAATAGTGAAAGTTTTGTACTATCTTAAATTGTGCTAAGAAACTATTTATTGAGTAAATTCTTTATTCCACTCATCAAAGGAAAGGTTTCTACAAAATTTTAGGATATTTTTGGAAAATTGAATTTTTGACGGAAATGCGACAGGCGCCGACCTTACAAAAATAGTCAAAATTTTGTACTATCTTAAATTTTGCTAAGAAACTATTTTTTGAGTAAATTCTTTATTCCACTCATCAAAGGAAAGGTATCTACAAAATTTTAGGCAATTTTTAGAAAATGGAATTTTTGATGGAAATTTGACAGGCGCGACCCTTACAAAAATAGTGAAAATTTTGTACTATTTTAAATTGTGCTAAGAAACTACTTTTTAACCTAAATTATTTATTCCACTCATCAAATAAAAGGTTTCTACAAAATTTGGGGACATTTTTGGAAAATTGAATTTTTGCGGAAATTTGACAGGCGCGACCCTTACAAAAATAGTAAAAATTTTGTACTATCTTAAATTGTGCTAAGAAACTATTTATTGAGTAAATTCTTTATTCCACTCATCAAAGGAAAGGTTTCTACAAAATTTGGTATATTTTTGGAAAATTGAATTTTTGACGGAAATTTGACAGGCGCGGACCTTACAAAAATAGTGAAAATTTTGTACTATCTTAAATTGTGCTAAGAAACTATTGTTTGAGTAAATTCTTTATTCCACTCATCAAAGGAAAGGTTTCTACAAAATTTTAGGCAATTTTTTGAAAATTGAATTTTTGATGGAAATTCGACAGGCGCGACCCTTACAAAAAAAGTGAAAATTTTGTACTATCTTAAATTGTGCTAAGAAACTATTTATTGAGTAAATTCTTTATTCCACTCATCAAAGGAAAGATTTCTACAAAATTTTAGGCAATATTTGGAAAATTGAATTTTTGATGGAAATTCGACAGGCGCGACCCTTACAAAAATAGTGAAAATTTTGTACTATCTTAAATTGTGCTAAGAAACTACTTTTTGGCTAAATTATTTATTCCACTCATCAAATAAAATGTTTCTACAAAATTTGAGGATATTTTTAGAAAATTGAATTTTTGACGGAAATTCAAAAGGCGCATCCCTTACAAAAATAGTGAAAATTTTGTACTATCTTAAATTGTGCTAAGAAACTATTTATTGAGTAAATTCTTTATTCCACTCATCAAAGGAAAGGTTTCTACAAAAGTTTAGGCAATTTTTGGAAAATTGAATTTTTTTGACAGAAATTCGACAGGCGCGGACCTACAAAATTAGTGAAAATTTTGTACTATCTTAAATTGTGCTAAGAAACTTTTTTTTGAGTAAATTCTTTATTCCACTCATCAAAGGAAAGGTTTCTACAAAATTTTAGGATATTTTTGGAAAATTGAATTTTTGACGGAAATTCGACAGGCGCGGACCTTACAAAAACAGTGAAAATTTTGTACTATCTTAAATTGTGCTAAGAAACTATTTTTTGAGTAAATTCTTTATTCCACTCATCAAAGGAAAGGTTTCTACAAAATTTTGGTATATTTTTGGAAAATTGAATTTTTGACGGAAATTCGACAGGCGCGGACCTTACAAAAATAGTGAAAATTTTGTACTATCTTAAATTGTGCTAAGAAACTATTGTTTGAGTAAATTCTTTATTCCACTCATCAAAGGAAAGGTTTCTACAAGATTTGAGGCAATTTTTGGGAAATGGAATTTTTGACAGAAATTCGACAGGCGCTGACCTTACAAAAAAAGTGAAAATTTTGTACTATCTTAAATTGTGCTAAGAAACTATTTATTGAGTAAATTCTTTATTCCACTCATCAAAGGAAAGGTTTCTACAAAATTTTAGGCAATTTTTGGAAAATTGAATTTTTGATGGAAATTTGACAGGCGCGAACCTCACAAAAATAGTGAAAATTTTGTACTATCTTAAATTGTGCTAAGAAACTACTTTTTGGCTAAATTATTTATTCCACTCATCAAATAAAATGTTTCTACAAAATTTGAGGATATTTTTAGAAAATTGAATTTTTGACGGAAATTCGACAGGCAAGGACCTTATAAAAATAGTGAAAATTTTGTACTATCTTAAATTGTGCTAAGAAACTATTTATTGAGTAAATTCTTTATTCCACTCATCAAAGGAAAGGTTTCTACAAAAGTTTAGGCAACTTTTGGAAAATTGAATTTTTTTGACGGAAATTCAACAGGCACGGACCTACAAAATTAGTGAAAATTTTGTACTATCTTAAATTGTGCTAAGAAACTACTTTTGAGTAAATTCTTTATTCAACTCATCAAAGGAAAGGTTTCTACAAAATTTTAGGATATTTTTGGAAAATTGAATTTTTGACAGAAATTCGACAGGCGCGGACCTTACAAAAATAGTGAAAATTTTGTACTATCTTAAATTGTGCTAAGAAACTATTTTTTGAGTAAATTCTTTATTCCAATCATCAAGGAAAGGTTTCTACAAAATTTTAGGATCTTTTTGGAAAATGGAATTTTTGACAGAAATTCGACAGGCAAGTACCTTACAAAAATAGTGAAAATTTTGTACTATCTTAAATTGTGCTAAGAAACTATGTATTGAGTAAATTCTTTATTCCACTCATCAAAGGAAAGGTTTCTACAAAATTTTTAGGCAATTTTTAGAAAATGGAATTTTTGATGGAAATTCGACAGGCGCGGACCTTACAAAAATAGTGAAAATTTTGTACTATTTTAAATTGTGCTAAGAAACTACTTTTTAACCTAAATTATTTATTCCACTCATCAAAGGAAAGGTTTCTACAAAATTTGAGGACATTTTTGGAAAATTGAATTTTTGTGGAAATTTGACAGGCGCGGACCTTACAAAAATAGTAAAAATTTTGTACTATCTTAAATTGTGCTAAGAAATTATTTATTGAGTAAATTCTTTATTCCACTCATCAAAGGAAAGGTTCCTACATTATTTGAGGCAATTTTTAGAAAATGGAATTTTTGATGGAAATTTGACAGGCGCGACCCTTACAAAAATAGTGAAAATTTTGTACTATTTTAAATTGTGCTAAGAAACTACTTTTTAACCTAAATTATTTATTCCACTCATCAAAGAAAAGGTTTCTACAAGATTTGAGGCAATTTTTGGAAAATTGAGTTTTTGACGGAAATTCGACAGGCGCATCCCTTACAAAAATAGTGAAAATTTTGTACAATCTTAAATTGTGCTAAGAAATTATTTTTTGAGTAAATTCTTTATTCCACTCATCAAAGGAAAAGTTTCTACAAAATTTTAGGATATTTTTGGAAAATTGAATTTTTGACGGACATTCGACAGGCGCGAACCTTACAAAAATAGTGAAAATTTTGTACTATCTTAAATAGAGCTAAGAAACTATTTTTTGAGTAAATTCTTTATTCCACTCATCAAAGGAAAGGTTTCTACAAAATTTTAGGAAATTTTTGGAAAATTGAATTTTTGATGGAAATTCGACAGGCGCGACCCTTACAAAAATAGTGAAAATTCTGTACTATCTTAAATTGTGCTAAGAAACTACTTTTTGGCTAAATTATTTATTCCACTCATCAAATAAAATGTTTCTACAAAATTTGAGGATATTTTCAGAAAATTGAATTTTTGACGGAAATTCGACAGGCGCGGACCTTACAAAAATAGTGAAAATTTTGTACTATCTTAAATTGTGCTAAGAAACTATTTATTGAGTAAATTCTTTATTCCACTCATCAAAGGAAAGGTTTCTACAAAATTTTAGGATATTTTTGGAAAATTGAATTTTTGACGGACATTCGACAGGCGCGAACCTTACAAAAATAGTGAAAATTTTGTACTATCTTAAATAGAGCTAAGAAACTATTTTTTGAGTAAATTCTTTATTCCACTCATCAAAGGAAAGGTTTCTACAAAATTTTAGGAAATTTTTGGAAAATTGAATTTTTGACGGAAATTCGACAGGCGCGGACCTTACAAACATAGTGAAAATTTTGTACTATCTTAAATTGTGCTAAGAAACTATTTATTGAGTAAATTCTTTATTCCACTCATCAAAGGAAAGGTTTCTACAAAAGTTTAGGCAATATTTGGAAAATTAAATTTTTTTGACGGAAATTCGACAGGCGCGGACCTACAAAATTAGTGAAAATTTTGTACTATCTTAAATTGTGCTAAGAAACTATTTTTTGAGTAAATTCTTTATTCCACTCATCAAAGGAAAGGTTTCTACAAAATTTTAGGATATTTTTGGAAAATTGAATTTTTGACGGAAATGCGACAGGCGCCGACCTTACAAAAATAGTGAAAATTTTGTACTATCTTAAATTGTGCTAAGAAACTATTTTTTGAGTAAATTCTTTATTCCACTCATCAAAGGAAAGGTATCTACAAAATTTTAGGCAATTTTTAGAAAATGGAATTTTTGATGGAAATTTGACAGGCGCGACCCTTACAGAAATAGTGAAAATTTTGTACTATTTTAAATTGTGCTAAGAAACTACTTTTTAACCTAAATTATTTATTTCACTCATCAAATAAAAGGTTTCTACAAAATTTGGGGACATTTTTGGAAAATTGAATTTTTGCGGAAATTTGACAGGCGCGACCCTTACAAAAATAGTAAAAATTTTGTACTATCTTAAATTGTGCTAAGAAACTATTTATTGAGTAAATTCTTTATTCCACTCATCAAAGGAAAGGTTTCTACAAAATTTTGGTATATTTTTGGAAAATTGAATTTTTGACGGAAATTTGACAGGCGCATCCCTTACAAAAATAGTGAAAATTTTGTACTATCTTAAATTGTGCTAAGAAACTATTGTTTGAGTAAATTCTTTATTCCACTCATCAAAGGAAAGGTTTCTACAAAAGTTTAGGCAATTTTTGGAAAATTGAATTTTTTTGACAGAAATTCGACAGGCGCGGACCTACAAAATTAGTGAAAATTTTGTACTATCTTAAATTGTGCTAAGAAACTATTTTTTGAGTAAATTCTTTATTCCACTCATCAAAGGAAAGGTTTCTACAAAATTTTAGGATATTTTTGGAAAATTGAATTTTTGACGGAAATTCGACAGGCGCGGACCTAACAAAAATAGTGAAAATTTTGTACTATCTTAAATTGTGCTAAGAAACTATTTTTTGAGTAAATTCTTTATTCCACTCATCAAAGGAAAGGTTTCTACAAAAGTTTAGGATATTTTTGGAAAATTGAATTTTTTTGACTGAAATTCAACAGGCGCGACCCTTGCAAAAATAGTGAAAATTTTGTACTATCTTAAATTGTGCTAAGAAACTATTTTTGAGTAAATTCTTTATTCCACTCATCAAAGGAAAGGTTTCTACAAGATTTGAGTCAATTTTTGGAAAATTGAATTTTTTGACGGATATTCGACAGGCGCGACCCTTACAAAAAAGGTGAAAATTTTGTACTATCTTAAATTGTGCTAAGTAACTAATTTTTGAGTAAATTATTTATTCCACTCATCAAATAAAAGGTTTCTACAAAATTTGAGGACATTTTTGGAAAATTGAATTTTTGCGGAAATTTGACAGGCGGGACCCTTACAAAAATAGTAAAAATTTCGTACTATCTTAAATTGTGCTAAGAAACTATTTATTGAGTAAATTCTTTATTCCACTCATCAAAGGAAAGATTTCTACAAGATTTGAGGCAATTTTTGGAAAATTGAATTTTTGACGGACATTCGACAGGCGCATCCCTTACAAAAATAGTGAAAATTTTGTACAATCTTAAATTGTGCTAAGTAACTATTTTTTGAGTAAATTCTTTATTCCACTCATCAAAGGAAAGGTTTCTACAAAATTTTAGGATATTTTTGGAAAATTGAATTTTTGATGGAAATTCGACAGGCGCGGACCTTACAAAAATAGTGAAAATTTTGTACTATTCTCAATTGTGCTAAGAAACTATTTATTGAGTAAATTCTTTATTCCACTCATCAAAGGAAAGGTTTCTACAAAATTTTAGGCAATTTTTGGAAAATGGAATTTTTGATGGAAATTCGACAGGCGCGGACCTTACAAAATATTGAAAATTTTGTACTATCTTAAATTGTGCTAAGAAACTACTTTTCACCTAAATTATTTATTCCACTCATCAAATAAAAGGTTTCTACAAAATTTGAGGATATTTTTGGAAAATTGAATTTTTGACGGAAATTCGACAGGCGCGGACCTTACAAAAATAGTGAAAATTTTGTACTATCTTAAATTGTGCTAAGAAACTATTTATTGAGTAAATTCTTTATTCCACTCATCAAAGGAAAGGTTTCTACAAGATTTGAGGCAATTTTTGGAAAATTGAGTTTTTGACGGAAATTCGACAGGCGCATCCCTTACAAAAATAGTGAAAATTTTGTACAATCTTAAATTGTGCTAAGAAACTATTTTTTGAGTAAATTCTTTATTCCACTCATCAAAGGAAAAGTTTCTACAAAATTTTAGGATATTTTTGGAAAATTGAATTTTTGACGGACATTCGACAGGCCCGGACCTTACAAAAATAGTGAAAATTATGTACTATCTTAAATAGAGCTAAGAAACTATTTTTTGAGTAAATTCTTTATTCCACTCATCAAAGGAAAGGTTTACAAAATTTTAGGAAATTTTTGGAAAATTGAATTTTTGATGGAAATTCGACAGGCGCGACCCTTACAAAAATAGTGAAAATTCTGTACTATCTTAAATTGTGCTAAGAAACTACTTTTTGGCTAAATTATTTATTCCACTCATCAAATAAAATGTTTCTACAAAATTTGAGGATATTTTCAGAAAATTGAATTTTTGACGGAAATTCGACAGGCGCGGACCTTACAAAAATAGTGAAAATTTTGTACTATCTTAAATTGTGCTAAGAAA
Organism: Loripinus fragilis; assembly: GCA_964019695.1. Lineage (NCBI taxonomy): Eukaryota > Metazoa > Mollusca > Bivalvia > Lucinida > Lucinidae > Loripinus > Loripinus fragilis. Next base: position 195,827 of record CAXHUL010000045.1, on the reverse strand, counting down.
CTATTTATTGAGTAAATTCTTTATTCCACTCATCAAAGGAAAGGTTTCTACAAAAGTTTAGGCAATATTTGGAAAATTGATTTTTTTTGACGGAAATTCGACAGGCGCGGACCTACAAAATTAGTGAAAATTTTGTACTATCTTAAATTGTGCTAAGAAACTATTTTTTGAGTAAATTCTTTATTCCACTCATCAAAGGAAAGGTTTCTACAAAATTTTAGGATATTTTTGGAAAATTGAATTTTTGACGGAAATGCATCAGGCGCCGACCTTATAAAAATAGTGAAAATTTTGTACTATCTTAAATTGTGCTAAGAAACTATTTTTTGAGTAAATTCTTTATTCCACTCATCAAAGGAAAGGTTTCTACAAAATTTTAGGCAATTTTTAGAAAATGGAATTTTTGATGGAAATTTGACAGGCGCGACCCTTACAAAAATAGTGAAAATTTTGTACTATTTTAAATTGTGCTAAGAAACTACTTTTTAACCTAAATTATTTATTCCACTCATCAAATAAAAGGTTTCTACAAAATTTGGGGACATTTTTGGAAAATTGAATTTTTGCGGAAATTTGACAGGCGCGACCCTTACAAAAATAGTAAAAATTTTGTACTATCTTAAATTGTGCTAAGAAACTATTTATTGAGTAAATTCTTTATTCCACTCATCAAAGGAAAGGTTTCTACAAGATTTGAGGCAATTTTTGGAAAATTGAGTTTTTGACGGAAATTCGACAGGCGCATCCCTTACAAAAATAGTGAAAATTTTGTACAATCTTAAATTGTGCTAAGAAACTATTTTTTGAGTAAATTCTTTATTCCACTCATCAAAGGAAAAGTTTCTACAAAATTTTAGGATATTTTTGGAAAATTGAATTTTTGACGGACATTCGACAGGCCCGGACCTTACAAAAATAGTGAAAATTATGTACTATCTTAAATAGAGCTAAGAAACTATTTTTTGAGTAAATTCTTTATTCCACTCATCAAAGGAAAGGTTTACAAAATTTTAGGAAATTTTTGGAAAATTGAATTTTTGATGGAAATTCGACAGGCGCGACCCTTACAAAAATAGTGAAAATTTTTAACTATCTTAAATTGTGCTAAGAAACTACTTTTTGGCTAAATTATTTATTCCACTCATCAAATAAAATGTTTCTACAAAATTTGAGGATATTTTCAGAAAATTGAATTTTTGACGGAAATTCGACAGGCGCGGACCTTACAAAAATAGTGAAAATTTTGTACTATCTTAAATTGTGCTAAGAAACTATTTATTGAGTAAATTCTTTATTCCACTCATCAAAGGAAAGGTTTCTACAAAAGTTTAGGCAATATTTGGAAAATTGATTTTTTTTGACGGAAATTCGACAGGCGCGGACCTAAAAAATTAGTGAAAATTTTGTACTATCTTAAATTGTGCTAGGAAACTATTTTTTGAGTAAATTCTTTATTCCACTCATCAAAGGAAAGGTTTCTACAAAATTTTAGGATATTTTTGGAAAATTGAATTTTTGACGGAAATGCATCAGGCGCCGACCTTATAAAAATAGTGAAAATTTTGTACTATCTTAAATTGTGCTAAGAAACTATTTTTTGAGTAAATTCTTTATTCCACTCATCAAAGGAAAGGTTTCTACAAAATTTTAGGCAATTTTTAGAAAATGGAATTTTTGATGGAAATTTGACAGGCGCGACCCTTACAAAAATAGTGAAAATTTTGTACTATTTTAAATTGTGCTAAGAAACTACTTTTTAACCTAAATTATTTATTCCACTCATCAAATAAAAGGTTTCTACAAAATTTGGGGACATTTTTGGAAAATTGAATTTTTGCGGAAATTTGACAGGCGCGACCCTTACAAAAATAGTAAAAATTTTGTACTATCTTAAATTGTGCTAAGAAACTATTTATTGAGTAAATTCTTTATTCCACTCATCAAAGGAAAGGTTTCTACAAAATTTTGGTATATTTTTGGAAAATTGAATTTTTGACGGAAATTCGACAGGCGCGGACCTTACAAAAATAGTGAAAATTTTGTACTATCTTAAATTGTGCTAAGAAACTATTTATTGAGTAAATTCTTTATTCCACTCATCAAAGGAAAGGTTTCTACAAGATTTGAGGCAATTTTTGGAAAATTGAGTTTTTGACGGAAATTCGACAGGCGCATCCCTTACAAAAATAGTGAAAATTTTGTACAATCTTAAATTGTGCTAAGAAACTATTTTTTGAGTAAATTCTTTATTCCACTCATCAAAGGAAAAGTTTCTACAAAATTTTAGGATATTTTTGGAAAATTGAATTTTTGACGGACATTCGACAGGCGCGAACCTTACAAAAATAGTGAAAATTTTGTATTATCTTAAATAGAGCTAAGAAACTATTTTTTGAGTAAATTCTTTACAAAAATAGTGAAAATTTTGTACAATCTTAAATTGTGCTAAGAAACTATTTTTTGAGTAAATTCTTTATTCCACTCATCAAAGGAAAAGTTTCTACAAAATTTTAGGATATTTTTGGAAAATTGAATTTTTGACGGACATTCGACAGGCGCGAACCTTACAAAAATAGTGAAAATTTTGTATTATCTTAAATAGAGCTAAGAAACTATTTTTTGAGTAAATTCTTTATTCCACTCATCAAAGGAAAGGTTTCTACAAAATTTTAGGAAATTTTTGGAAAATTGAATTTTTGACGGAAATTCGACAGGCGCATCCCTTACAAAAATAGTGAAAATTTTGTACAATCTTAAATTGTGCTAAGTAACTATTTTTTGAGTAAATTCTTTATTCCACTTATCAAAGGAAAGGTTTCTACAAAATTTTAGGATATTTTTGGAAAATTGAATTTTTGACGGAAATTCGACAGGCGCGGACCTTACAAAAATAGTGAAAATTTTGTACTATCTTAAATTGTGCTAAGAAACTATTTATTGAGTAAATTCTTTATTCCACTCATCAAAGGAAAGGTTTCTACAAAATTTTAGGCAATTTTTAGAAAATGGAATTTTTGATGGAAATTTGACAGGCGCGACCCTTACAAAAATAGTGAAAATTTTGTACTATTTTAAATTGTGCTAAGAAACTACTTTTTAACCTAAATTATTTATTCCACTCATCAAAGAAAAGGTTTCTACAAGATTTGAGGCAATTTTTGGAAAATTGAGTTTTTGACGGAAATTCGACAGGCGCATCCCTTACAAAAATAGTGAAAATTTTGTACAATCTTAAATTGTGCTAAGAAATTATTTTTTGAGTAAATTCTTTATTCCACTCATCAAAGGAAAAGTTTCTACAAAATTTTAGGATATTTTTGGAAAATTGAATTTTTGACGGACATTCGACAGGCGCGAACCTTACAAAAATAGTGAAAATTTTGTACTATCTTAAATAGAGCTAAGAAACTATTTTTTGAGTAAATTCTTTATTCCACTCATCAAAGGAAAGGTTTCTACAAAATTTTAGGAAATTTTTGGAAAATTGAATTTTTGATGGAAATTCGACAGGCGCGACCCTTACAAAAATAGTGAAAATTCTGTACTATCTTAAATTGTGCTAAGAAACTACTTTTTGGCTAAATTATTTATTCCACTCATCAAATAAAATGTTTCTACAAAATTTGAGGATATTTTCAGAAAATTGAATTTTTGACGGAAATTCGACAGGCGCGGACCTTACAAAAATAGTGAAAATTTTGTACTATCTTAAATTGTGCTAAGAAACTATTTATTGAGTAAATTCTTTATTCCACTCATCAAAGGAAAGGTTTCTACAAAATTTTAGGATATTTTTGGAAAATTGAATTTTTGACGGACATTCGACAGGCGCGAACCTTACAAAAATAGTGAAAATTTTGTACTATCTTAAATAGAGCTAAGAAACTATTTTTTGAGTAAATTCTTTATTCCACTCATCAAAGGAAAGGTTTCTACAAAATTTTAGGAAATTTTTGGAAAATTGAATTTTTGACGGAAATTCGACAGGCGCGGACCTTACAAACATAGTGAAAATTTTGTACTATCTTAAATTGTGCTAAGAAACTATTTATTGAGTAAATTCTTTATTCCACTCATCAAAGGAAAGGTTTCTACAAAAGTTTAGGCAATATTTGGAAAATTAAATTTTTTTGACGGAAATTCGACAGGCGCGGACCTACAAAATTAGTGAAAATTTTGTACTATCTTAAATTGTGCTAAGAAACTATTTTTTGAGTAAATTCTTTATTCCACTCATCAAAGGAAAGGTTTCTACAAAATTTTAGGATATTTTTGGAAAATTGAATTTTTGACGGAAATGCGACAGGCGCCGACCTTACAAAAATAGTGAAAATTTTGTACTATCTTAAATTGTGCTAAGAAACTATTTTTTGAGTAAATTCTTTATTCCACTCATCAAAGGAAAGGTATCTACAAAATTTTAGGCAATTTTTAGAAAATGGAATTTTTGATGGAAATTTGACAGGCGCGACCCTTACAAAAATAGTGAAAATTTTGTACTATTTTAAATTGTGCTAAGAAACTACTTTTTAACCTAAATTATTTATTTCACTCATCAAATAAAAGGTTTCTACAAAATTTGGGGACATTTTTGGAAAATTGAATTTTTGCGGAAATTTGACAGGCGCGACCCTTACAAAAATAGTAAAAATTTTGTACTATCTTAAATTGTGCTAAGAAACTACTTTTTGGCTTAATTATTTATTCCACTCATCAAATAAAATGTTTCTACAAAATTTGAGGATATTAAAAGAAAATTGAATTTTTGACGGAAATTCGACAGGCGAGGACCTTACAAAAATAGTGAAAATTTTGTACTATCTTAAATTGTGCTAAGAAACTATTTATTGAGTAAATTCTTTATTCCACTCATCAAAGGAAAGGTTTCTACAAAAGTTTAGGCAACTTTTGGAAAATTGAATTTTTTTGACGGAAATTCGACAAGCGCGGACCTACAAAATTAGTGAAAATTTTGTACTATCTTAAATTGTGCTAAGAAACTACTTATGAGTAAATTCTTTATTCCACTCATCAAAGGAAAGGTTTCTACAAAATTTTAGGATATTTTTGGAAAATTGAATTTTTGACGGAAATTCGACAGGCGCGGACCTTACAAAAATAGTGAAAATTTTGTACTATCTTAAATTGTGCTAAGAAACTATTTTTTGAGTAAATTCTTTATTCCACTCATCAAGGAAAGGTTTCTACAAAATTTTAGGATCTTTTTGGAAAATGGAATTTTTGACAGAAATTCGACAGGCAAGTACCTTACAAAAATAGTGAAAATTTTGTACTATCTTAAATTGTGCTAAGAAACTATGTATTGAGTAAATTCTTTATTCCACTCATCAAAGGAAAGGTTTCTACAAAATTTTTAGGCAATTTTTAGAAAATGGAATTTTTGATGGAAATTCGACAGGCGCGGACCTTACAAAAATAGTGAAAATTTTGTACTATCTTAAATTGTGCTAAGAAACTATTTATTGAGTAAATTCTTTATTCCACTCATCAAAGGAAAGGTTTCTACAAAAGTTTAGGCAACTTTTGGAAAATTGAATTTTTTTGACGGAAATTCGACAGGCGCGGACCTACAAAATTAGTGAACATTTTGTACTATCTTAAATTGTGCTAAGAAACTATTTTTTGAGTAAATTCTTTATTCCACTCATCAAAGGAAAGGTTTCTACAAAATTTTAGGATATTTTTGGAAAATTGAATTTTTGACGGAAATTCGACAGGCGCGGACCTTACAAAAATAGTGAAAATTTTGTACTATCTTAAATTGTGCTAAGAAACTATTTTTTGAGTAAATTCTTTATTCCACTCATCAAGGAAAGGTTTCTACAAAATTTTAGGATCTTTTTGGAAAATGGAATTTTTGACAGAAATTCGACAGGCAAGTACCTTACAAAAATAGTGAAAATTTTGTACTATCTTAAATTGTGCTAAGAAACTATGTATTGAGTAAATTCTTTATTCCACTCATCTAAGGAAAGGTTTCTACAAAATTTTTAGGCAATTTTTTGAAAATGGAATTTTTGATGGAAATTCGACAGGCGCGGACCTTACAAAAATAGTGAAAATTTTGTACTATCTTAAATTGTGCTAAGAAACTATTTATTGAGTAAATTCTTTATTCCACTCATCAAAGGAAAGGTTTCTACAAAAGTTTAGGCAACTTTTGGAAAATTGAATTTTTTTGACGGAAATTCGACAGGCGCGGACCTACAAAATTAGTGAACATTTTGTACTATCTTAAATTGTGCTAAGAAACTATTTTTTGAGTAAATTCTTTATTCCACTCATCAAAGGAAAGGTTTCTACAAAATTTTAGGATATTTTTGGAAAATTGAATTTTTGACGGAAATTCGACAGGCGCGGACCTTACAAAAATAATGAAAATTTTGTACTATCTTAAATAGAGCTATGAAACTATTATTTGAGTAAATTCTTTATTCCACTCATCAAAGGAAAGGTTTCTACAAAATTATAGGCAATTTTTGGAAAATTGAATTTTTGATGGAAATTCGACAGGCGCGACCCTTACAAAAATAGTGAAAATTCTGTACTATCTTAAATTGTGCTAAGAAACTACTTTTTGGCTAAATTATTTATTCCACTCATCAAATAAAATGTTTCTACAAAATTTGAGGATATTTTCAGAAAATTGAATTTTTGACGGAAATTCGACAGGCGCGGACCTTACAAAAATAGTGAAAATTTTGTACTATCTAAAATTGTGCTAAGAAACTATTTATTGAGTAAATTCTTTATTCCACTCATCAAAGGAAAGGTTTCTACAAAAGTTTATTCAACTTTTGGAAAATTGAATTTTTTTGACGGAAATTCGACAGGCGCGAGCCTACAAAATTAGTGAACATTTTGTACTATCTTAAATTGTGCTAAGAAACTATTTTTTGAGTAAATTCTTTATTCCACTCATCAAAGGAAAGGTTTTTACAAAATTTTAGGATATTTTTGGAAAATTGAATTTTTGACGGAAATTCGACAGGCGCCGACCTTACAAAAATAGCGAAAATTTTGTACTATCTTAAATTGTGCTAAGAAACTATTTTTTGAGTAAATTCTTTATTCCACTCATCAAAGGAAAGGTTTCTACAAAATTTTAGGCAATTTTTAGAAAATGGAATTTTTGATGGAAATTTGACAGGCGCGACCCTTACAAAAATAGTGAAAATTTTGTACTATTTTAAATTGTGCTAAGAAACTACTTTTTGCCTAAATTTTTTATTCCACTCATCAAATAAAAGGTTTCTACAAAATTTGGGGACATTTTTGGAAAATTGAATTTTTGCGGAAATTTGACAGGCGCGGACCTTACAAAAATAGTGAAAATTTTGTACTATCTTAAATTGTGCTAAGAAACTATTTATTGAGTAAATTCTTTATTCCACTCATCAAAGGAAAGGTTTCTACAAAATTTTGGTATATTTTTGGAAAATTGAATTTTTGACGGAAATTCAACAGGCGCGGACCTTACAAAGATAGTGAAAATTTTGTACTATCTTAAATTGTGCTAAGAAACTATTGTTTGAGTAAATTCTTTATTCCACTCATCAAAGGAAAGGTTTCTACAAGATTTGAGGCAATTTTTGGGAAATGGAATTTTTGACAGAAATTCGACAGGCGCTGACCTTACAAAAAAGTGAAAATTTTGTACTATCTTAAATTGTGCTAAGAAACTATTTTTTGAGTAAATTCTTTATTCCGCTCATCAAAGGAAAGGTTTCTACAAAATTTTAGGATATTTTTGGAAAATTGAATTTTTGACGGAAATTCGACAGGCGCGGACCTTACAAAAATAGTGAAAATTTTGTACTATCTTAATTTGTGCTAAGAAACTTTTTTTTGAGTAAATTCTTTATTCCACTCATCAAAGGAAAGGTTTCTACAAAATTTTGGTATATTTTTCGAAAATTGATTTTTTGACGGAAATTCGACAGGCGCGGACCTTACAAAAATAGTGAAAATTTTGAACTATCTTAAATTGTGCTAAGAAACTATTTTTTGAGTAAATTCTTTATTCCACTCATCAAAGGAAAGGTTTCTACAAAATTTTAGGCAATTTTTTGAAAATTGAATTTTTGATGGAAATTCGACAGGCGCGACCCTTACAAAAAAAGTGAAAATTTTGTACTATCTTAAATTGTGCTAAGAAACTACTTTTTGGCTAAATTATTTATTCCACTCATCAAATAAAATGTTTCTACAAAATTTGAGGATATTTTTAGAAAATTGAATTTTTGACGGAAATTCGACAGGCGCATCCCTTACAAAAATAGTGAAAATTTTGTACTATCTTAAATTGTGCTAAGAAACTATTTATTGAGTAAATTCTTTATTCCACTCATCAAAGGAAAAGTTTCTACAAAAGTTTAGGCAATTTTTGGAAAATTGAATTTTTTTGACGGAAATTCGACAGGCGCGGACCTACAAAATTAGTGAAAATTTTGTACTATCTTAAATTGTGCTAAGAAACTATTTTTTGAGTACATTCTTTATTCCGCTCATCAAAGGAAAGGTTTCTACAAAATTTTAGGATATTTTTGGAAAATTGAATTTTTGACGGAAATTCGACAGGCGCGGACCTTACAAAAATAGTGAAAATTTTGTACTATCTTAAATTGTGCTAAGAAACTTTTTTTTGAGTAAATTCTTTATTCCACTCATCAAAGGAAAGGTTTCTACAAAATTTTGGTATATTTTTGGAAAATTGAATTTTTGACGGAAATTCGACAGGCGCGGACCTTACAAAAATAGTGAAAATTTTGAACTATCTTAAATTGTGCTAAGAAACTATTTTTTGAGTAAATTCTTTATTCCACTCATCAAAGGAAAGGTTTCTACAAAAGTTTAGGCAATTTTTGGAAAATTGAATTTTTTTGACGGAAATTCGACAGGCGCGGACCTACAAAATTAGTGAAAATTTTGTACTATCTTAAATTGTGCTAAGAAACTATTTTTTGAGTAAATTCTTTATTCCGCTCATCAAAGGAAAGGTTTCTACAAAATTTTAGGATATTTTTGGAAAATTGAATTTTTGACGGAAATTCGACAGGCGCGGACCTTACAAAAATAGTGAAAATTTTGTACTATCTTAAATTGTGCTAAGAAACTATTTTTTGAGTAAATTCTTTATTCCACTCATCAAAGGAAAGGTTTCTACAAAATTTTGGTATACTTTTGGAAAATTGAATTTTTGACGGAAATTCGACAGGCGCGGACCTTACAAAAATAGTGAAAATTTTGAACTATCTTAAATTGTGCTAAGAAACTATTGTTTGAGTAAATTCTTTATTCCACTCATCAAAGGAAAGGTTTCTACAAGATTTGAGGCAATTTTTGGGAAATGGAATTTTTGACAGAAATTCGACAGGCGCTGACCTTACAAAAAAGTGAAAATTTTGTACTATCTTAAATTGTGCTAAGAAACTATTTTTTGAGTAAATTCTTTATTCCGCTCATCAAAGGAAAGGTTTCTACAAAATTTTAGGATATTTTTAGAAAATTGAATTTTTGACGGAAATTCGACAGGCGCGGACCTTATAAAAATAGTGAAAATTTTGTACTATCTTAAATTGTGCTAAGAAACTATTTTTTGAGTAAATTCTTTATTCCACTCATCAAAGGAAAGGTTTCTACAAAATTTTGGCATATTTTAGGAAAATTGAATTTTTGACGGAAATTCGACAGGAGCGGACCTTACAAAAATAGTGAAAATTTTGTACTATCTTAAATTGTGCTAAGAAACTACTTTTTGGCTAAATTATTTATTCCACTCATCAAATAAAATGTTTCTACAAAATTTGAGGATATTAAAAGAAAATTGAATTTTTGACGGAAATTCGACAGGCGAGAACCTTACAAAAATATTGAAAATTTTGTACTATCTTAAATTGTGCTAAGAAACTATTTATTGAGTAAATTCTTTATTCCACTCATCAAAGGAAAGGTTTCTACAAAAGTTTAGGCAACTTTTGGAAAATTGAATTTTTTTGACGGAAATTCGACAGGCGCGGACCTACAAAATTAGTGAAAATTTTGTACTATCTTAAATTGTGCTAAGAAACTACTTATGAGTAAATTCTTTATTCCACTCATCAAAGGAAAGGTTTCTACAAAATTTTAGGATATTTTTGGAAAATTGAATTTTTGACGGAAATTCGACAGGCGCGGACCTTACAAAAATAGTGAAAATTTTGTACTATCTTAAATTGTGCTAAGTAACTATTTTTTGAGTAAATTCTTTATTCCACTCATCAAGGAAAGGTTTCTACAAAATTTTAGGATCTTTATGGAAAATGGAATTTTTGACAGAAATTCGACAGGCAAGTACCTTACAAAAATAGTGAAAATTTTGTACTATCTTAAATTGTGCTAAGAAACTATGAATTGAGTAAATTCTTTATTCCACTCATCAAAGGAAAGGTTTCTACAAAATTTTTAGGCAATTTTTAGAAAATGGAATTTTTGATGGAAATTCGACAGGCGCGGACCTTACAAAAATAGTGAAAATTTTGTACTATCTTAAATTGTGCTAAGAAACTATTTATTGAGTAAATTCTTTATTCCACTCATCAAAGGAAAGGTTTCTACAAAAGTTTAGGCAACTTTTGGAAAATTGAATTTTTTTGACGGAAATTCGACAGGCGCGACCCTACAAAATTAGTGAACATTTTGTACTATCTTAAATTGTGCTAAGAAACTATTTTTTGAGTAAATTCTTTATTCCACTCATCAAAGGAAAGGTTTCTACAAAATTTTAGGATATTTTTGGAAAATTGAATTTTTGACGGAAATTCGACAGGCGCGGACCTTACAAAAATAGTGAAAATTTTGTACTATCTTAAATTGTGCTAAGAAACTATTTTTTGAGTAAATTCTTTATTCCACTCATCAAGGAAAGGTTTCTACAAAATTTTAGGATCTTTTTGGAAAATGGAATTTTTGACAGAAATTCGACAGGCAAGTACCTTACAAAAATAGTGAAAATTTTGTACTATCTTAAATTGTGCTAAGAAACTATGTATTGAGTAAATTCTTTATTCCACTCATCAAAGGAAAGGTTTCTACAAAATTTTTAGGCAATTTTTAGAAAATGGAATTTTTGATGGAAATTCGACAGGGGCGGACCTTACAAAAATAGTGAAAATTTTGTACTATCTTAAATTGTGCTAAGAAACTATTTATTGAGTAAATTCTTTATTCCACTCATCAAAGGAAAGGTTTCTACAAAAGTTTAGGCAACTTTTGGAAAATTGAATCTTTTTGACGGAAATTCGACAGGCGCGGACCTACAAAATTAGTGAACATTTTGTACTATCTTAAATTGTGCTAAGAAACTATTTTTTGAGTAAATTCTTTATTCCACTCATCAAAGGAAAGGTTTCTACAAAATTTTAGGATATTTTTGGAAAATTGAATTTTTGACGGAAATTCGACAGGCGCGGACCTTACAAAAATAATGAAAATTTTGTACTATCTTAAATAGAGCTATGAAACTATTATTTGAGTAAATTCTTTATTCCACTCATCAAAGGAAAGGTTTCTACAAAATTATAGGCAATTTTTGGAAAATTGAATTTTTGATAAAATTCGACAGGCGCGACCCTTACAAAAATAGTGAAAATTCTGTACTATCTTAAATTGTGCTAAGAAACTACTTTTTGGCTAAATTATTTATTCCACTCATCAAATAAAATGTTTCTACAAAATTTGAGGATATTTTCAGAAAATTGAATTTTTGACGGAAATTCGACAGGCGCGGACCTTACAAAAATAGTGAAAATTTTGTACTATCTTAAATTGTGCTAAGAAACTATTTATTGAGTAAATTCTTTATTCCACTCATCAAAGGAAAGGTTTCTACAAAAGTTTATTCAACTTTTGGAAAATTGAATTTTTTTGACGGAAATTCGACAGGCGCGAGCCTACAAAATTAGTGAACATTTTGTACTATCTTAAATTGTGCTAAGAAACTATTTTTTGAGTAAATTCTTTATTCCACTCATCAAAGGAAAGGTTTCTACAAAATTTTAGGCAATTTTTAGAAAATGGAATTTTTGATGGAAATTTGACAGGCGCGACCCTTACAAAAATAGTGAAAATTTTGTACTATTTTAAATTGTGCTAAGAAACTACTTTTTACCTAAATTTTTTATTCCACTCATCAAATAAAAGGTTTCTACAAAATTTGGGGACATTTTTGGAAAATTGAATTTTTGCGGAAATTTGACAGGCGCGGACCTTACAAAAATAGTAAAAATTTTGTACTATCTTAAATTGTGCTAAGAAACTATTTATTGAGTAAATTCTTTATTCCACTCATCAAAGGAAAGGTTTCTACAAAATTTTGGTATATTTTTGGAAAATTGAATTTTTGACGGAAATTCGACAGGCGCGGACCTTACAAAGATAGTGAAAATTTTGTACTATCTTAAATTGTGCTAAGAAACTATTGTTTGAGTAAATTCTTTATTCCACTCATCAAAGGAAAGGTTTCTACAAGATTTGAGGCAATTTTTGGGAAATGGAATTTTTGACAGAAATTCGACAGGCGCTGACCTTACAAAAAAGTGAAAATTTTGTACTATCTTAAATTGTGCTAAGAAACTATTTTTTGAGTAAATTCTTTATTCCGCTCATCAAAGGAAAGGTTTCTACAAAATTTTAGGATATTTTTGGAAAATTGAATTTTTGACGGAAATTCGACAGGCGCGGACCTTACAAAAATAGTGAAAATTTTGTACTATCTCAAATTGTGCTAAGAAACTTTTTTTTGAGTAAATTCTTTATTCCACTCATCAAAGGAAAGGTTTCTACAAAATTTTGGTATATTTTTCGAAAATTGAATTTTTGACGGAAATTCGACAGGCGCGGACCTTACAAAAATAGTGAAAATTTTGAACTATCTTAAATTGTGCTAAGAAACTATTTTTTGAGTAAATTCTTTATTCCACTCATCAAAGGAAAGGTTTCTACAAAATTTTAGGCAATTTTTTGAAAATTGAATTTTTGATGGAAATTCGACAGGCGCGACCCTTACAAAAAAGTGAAAATTTTGTACTATCTTAAATTGTGCTAAGAAACTACTTTTTGGCTAAATTATTTATTCCACTCATCAAATAAAATGTTTCTACAAAATTTGAGGATATTTTTAGAAAATTGAATTTTTGACGGAAATTCGACAGGCGCATCCCTTACAAAAATAGTGAAAATTTTGTACTATCTTAAATTGTGCTAAGAAACTATTTATTGAGTAAATTCTTTATTCCACTCATCAAAGGAAAAGTTTCTACAAAAGTTTAGGCAATTTTTGGAAAATTGAATTTTTTTGACGGAAATTCGACAGGCGCGGACCTACAAAATTAGTGAAAATTTTGTACTATCTTAAATTGTGCTAAGAAACTATTTTTTGAGTACATTCTTTATTCCGCTCATCAAAGGAAAGGTTTCTACAAAATTTTAGGATATTTTTGGAAAATTGAATTTTTGACGGAAATTCGACAGGCGCGGACCTTACAAAAATAGTGAAAATTTTGTACTATCTTAAATTGTGCTAAGAAACTTTTTTTTGAGTAAATTCTTTATTCCACTCATCAAAGGAAAGGTTTCTACAAAATTTTGGTATATTTTTGGAAAATTGAATTTTTGACGGAAATTCGACAGGCGCGGACCTTACAAAAACAGTGAAAATTTTGAACTATCTTAAATTGTGCTAAGAAACTATTTTTTGAGTAAATTCTTTATTCCACTCATCAAAGGAAAGGTTTCTACAAAAGTTTAGGCAATTTTTGGAAAATTGAATTTTTTTGACGGAAATTCGACAGGCGCGGACCTACAAAATTAGTGAAAATTTTGTACTATCTTAAATTGTGCTAAGAAACTATTTTTTGAGTAAATTCTTTATTCCGCTCATCAAAGGAAAGGTTTCTACAAAATTTTAGGATATTTTTGGAAAATTGAATTTTTGACGGAAATTCGACAGGCGCGGACCTTACAAAAATAGTGAAAATTTTGTACTATCTTAAATTGTGCTAAGAAACTATTTTTTGAGTAAATTCTTTATTCCACTCATCAAAGGAAAGGTTTCTACAAAATTTTGGTATATTTTTGGAAAATTGATTTTTTGACGGAAATTCGACAGGCACGGACCTTACAAAAATAGTGAAAATTTTGAACTATCTTAAATTGTGCTAAGAAACTATTGTTTGAGTAAATTCTTTATTCCACTCATCAAAGGAAAGGTTTCTACAAGATTTGAGGCAATTTTTGGGAAATGGAATTTTTGACAGAAATTCGACAGGCGCTGACCTTACAAAAAAGTGAAAATTTTGTACTATCTTAAATTGTGCTAAGAAACTATTTTTTGAGTAAATTCTTTATTCCGCTCATCAAAGGAAAGGTTTCTACAAAATTTTAGGATATTTTTAGAAAATTGAATTTTTGACGGAAATTCGACAGGCGCGGACCTTATAAAAATAGTGAAAATTTTGTACTATCTTAAATTGTGCTAAGAAACTATTTTTTGAGTAAATTCTTTATTCCACTCATCAAAGGAAAGGTTTCTACAAAATTTTGGCATATTTTAGGAAAATTGAATTTTTGACGGAAATTCGACAGGAGCGGACCTTACAAAAATAGTGAAAATTTTGTACTATCTTAAATTGTGCTAAGAAACTACTTTTTGGCTAAATTATTTATTCCACTCATCAAATAAAATGTTTCTACAAAATTTGAGGATATTAAAAGAAAATTGAATTTTTGACGGAAATTCGACAGGCGAGGACCTTACAAAAATAGTGAAAATTTTGTACTATCTTAAATTGTGCTAAGAAACTATTTATTGAGTAAATTCTTTATTCCACTCATCAAAGGAAAGGTTTCTACAAAAGTTTAGGCAACTTTTGGAAAATTGAATTTTTTTGACGGAAATTCGACAGGCGCGGACCTACAAAATTAGTGAAAATTTTGTACTATCTTAAATTGTGCTAAGAAACTACTTATGAGTAAATTCTTTATTCCACTCATCAAAGGAAAGGTTTCTACAAAATTTTAGGATATTTTTGGAAAATTGAATTTTTGACGGAAATTCGACAGGCGCGGACCTTACAAAAATAGTGAAAATTTTGTACTATCTTAAATTGTGCTAAGAAACTATTTTTTGAGTAAATTCTTTATTCCACTCATCAAGGAAAGGTTTCTACAAAATTTTAGGATCTTTTTGGAAAATGGAATTTTTGACAGAAATTCGACAGGCAAGTACCTTACAAAAATAGTGAAAATTTTGTACTATCTTAAATTGTGCTAAGAAACTATGTATTGAGTAAATTCTTTATTCCACTCATCAAAGGAAAGGTTTCTACAAAATTTTTAGGCAATTTTTAGAAAATGGAATTTTTGATGGAAATTCGACAGGCGCGGACCTTACAAAAATAGTGAAAATTTTGTACTATCTTAAATTGTGCTAAGAAACTATTTATTGAGTAAATTCTTTATTCCACTCATCAAAGGAAAGGTTTCTACAAAAGTTTAGGCAACTTTTGAAAAATTGAATTTTTTTGACGGAAATTCGACAGGCGCGGACCTACAAAATTAGTGAACATTTTGTACTATCTTAAATTGTGCTAAGAAACTATTTTTTGAGTAAATTCTTTATTCCACTCATCAAAGGAAAGGTTTCTACAAAATTTTAGGATATTTTTGGAAAATTGAATTTTTGACGGAAATTCGACAGGCGCGGACCTTACAAAAATAGTGAAAATTTTGTACTATCTTAAATTGTGCTAAGAAACTATTTTTTGAGTAAATTCTTTATTCCACTCATCAAGGAAAGGTTTCTACAAAATTTTAGGATCTTTTTGGAAAATGGAATTTTTGACAGAAATTCGACAGGCAAGTACCTTACAAAAATAGTGAAAATTTTGTACTATCTTAAATTGTGCTAAGAAACTATGTATTGAGTAAATTCTTTATTCCACTCATCAAAGGAAAGGTTTCTACAAAATTTTTAGGCAATTTTTAGAAAATGGAATTTTTGATGGAAATTCGACAGGCGCGGACCTTACAAAAATAGTGAAAATTTTGTACTATCTTAAATTGTGCTAAGAAACTATTTTTTGAGTAAATTCTTTATTCCACTCATCAAAGGAAAGGTTTCTACAAAATTTTGGTATATTTTTGGAAAATTGAATTTTTGACGGAAATTCGACAGGCACGGACCTTACAAAAATAGTGAAAATTTTGAACTATCTTAAATTGTGCTAAGAAACTATTGTTTGAGTAAATTCTTTATTCCACTCATCAAAGGAAAGGTTTCTACAAGATTTGAGGCAATTTTTGGGAAATGGAATTTTTGACAGAAATTCGACAGGCGCTGACCTTACAAAAAAGTGAAAATTTTGTACTATCTTAAATTGTGCTAAGAAACTATTTTTTGAGTAAATTCTTTATTCCGCTCATCAAAGGAAAGGTTTCTACAAAATTTTAGGATATTTTTAGAAAATTGAATTTTTGACGGAAATTCGACAGGCGCGGACCTTATAAAAATAGTGAAAATTTTGTACTATCTTAAATTGTGCTAAGAAACTATTTTTTGAGTAAATTCTTTATTCCACTCATCAAAGGAAAGGTTTCTACAAAATTTTGGCATATTTTAGGAAAATTGAATTTTTGACGGAAATTCGACAGGAGCGGACCTTACAAAAATAGTGAAAATTTTGTACTATCTTAAATTGTGCTAAGAAACTACTTTTTGGCTAAATTATTTATTCCACTCATCAAATAAAATGTTTCTACAAAATTTGAGGATATTAAAAGAAAATTGAATTTTTGACGGAAATTCGACAGGCGAGGACCTTACAAAAATAGTGAAAATTTTGTACTATCTTAAATTGTGCTAAGAAACTATTTATTGAGTAAATTCTTTATTCCACTCATCAAAGGAAAGGTTTCTACAAAAGTTTAGGCAACTTTTGGAAAATTGAATTTTTTTGACGGAAATTCGACAGGCGCGGACCTACAAAATTAGTGAAAATTTTGTACTATCTTAAATTGTGCTAAGAAACTACTTATGAGTAAATTCTTTATTCCACTCATCAAAGGAAAGGTTTCTACAAAATTTTAGGATATTTTTGGAAAATTGAATTTTTGACGGAAATTCGACAGGCGCGGACCTTACAAAAATAGTGAAAATTTTGTACTATCTTAAATTGTGCTAAGAAACTATTTTTTGAGTAAATTCTTTATTCCACTCATCAAGGAAAGGTTTCTACAAAATTTTAGGATCTTTTTGGAAAATGGAATTTTTGACAGAAATTCGACAGGCAAGTACCTTACAAAAATAGTGAAAATTTTGTACTATCTTAAATTGTGCTAAGAAACTATGTATTGAGTAAATTCTTTATTCCACTCATCAAAGGAAAGGTTTCTACAAAATTTTTAGGCAATTTTTAGAAAATGGAATTTTTGATGGAAATTCGACAGGCGCGGACCTTACAAAAATAGTGAAAATTTTGTACTATCTTAAATTGTGCTAAGAAACTATTTATTGAGTAAATTCTTTATTCCACTCATCAAAGGAAAGGTTTCTACAAAAGTTTAGGCAACTTTTGGAAAATTGAATTTTTTTGACGGAAATTCGACAGGCGCGACCCTACAAAATTAGTGAACATTTTGTACTATCTTAAATTGTGCTAAGAAACTATTTTTTGAGTAAATTCTTTATTCCACTCATCAAAGGAAAGGTTTCTACAAAATTTTAGGATATTTTTGGAAAATTGAATTTTTGACGGAAATTCGACAGGCGCGGACCTTACAAAAATAGTGAAAATTTTGTACTATCTTAAATAGAGCTATGAAACTATTATTTGAGTAAATTCTTTATTCCACTCATCAAGGAAAGGTTTCTACAAAATTTTAGGATCTTTTTGGAAAATGGAATTTTTGACAGAAATTCGACAGGCAAGTACCTTACAAAAATAGTGAAAATTTTGTACTATCTTAAATTGTGCTAAGAAACTATGTATTGAGTAAATTCTTTATTCCACTCATCTAAGGAAAGGTTTCTACAAAATTTTTAGGCAATTTTTAGAAAATGGAATTTTTGATGGAAATTCGACAGGCGCGGACCTTACAAAAATAGTGAAAATTTTGTACTATCTTAAATTGTGCTAAGAAACTATTTATTGAGTAAATTCTTTATTCCACTCATCAAAGGAAAGGTTTCTACAAAAGTTTAGGCAACTTTTGGAAAATTGAATTTTTTTGACGGAAATTCGACAGGCGCGGACCTACAAAATTAGTGAACATTTTGTACTATCTTAAATTGTGCTAAGAAACTATTTTTTGAGTAAATTCTTTATTCCACTCATCAAAGGAAAGGTTTCTACAAAATTTTAGGATATTTTTGGAAAATTGAATTTTTGACGGAAATTCGACAGGCGCGGACCTTACAAAAATAATGAAAATTTTGTACTATCTTAAATAGAGCTATGAAACTATTATTTGAGTAAATTCTTTATTCCACTCATCAAAGGAAAGGTTTCTACAAAATTATAGGCAATTTTTGGAAAATTGAATTTTTGATGGAAATTCGACAGGCGCGACCCTTACAAAAATAGTGAAAATTCTGTACTATCTTAAATTGTGCTAAGAAACTACTTTTTGGCTAAATTATTTATTCCACTCATCAAATAAAATGTTTCTACAAAATTTGAGGATATTTTCAGAAAATTGAATTTTTGACGGAAATTCGACAGGCGCGGACCTTACAAAAATAGTGAAAATTTTGTACTATCTTAAATTGTGCTAAGAAACTATTTATTGAGTAAATTCTTTATTCCACTCATCAAAGGAAAGGTTTCTACAAAAGTTTATTCAACTTTTGGAAAATTGAATTTTTTTGACGGAAATTCGACAGGCGCGAGCCTACAAAATTAGTGAACATTTTTTACTATCTTAAATTGTGCTAAGAAACTATTTTTTGAGTAAATTCTTTATTCCACTCATCAAAGGAAAGGTTTTTACAAAATTTTAGGATATTTTTGGAAAATTGAATTTTTGACGGAAATTCGACAGGCGCCGACCTTACAAAAATAGTGAAAATTTTGTACTATCTTAAATTGTGCTAAGAAACTATTTTTTGAGTAAATTCTTTATTCCACTCATCAAAGGAAAGGTTTCTACAAAATTTTAGGCAATTTTTAGAAAATAGAATTTTTGATGGAAATTTGACAGGCGCGACCCTTACAAAAATAGTGAAAATTTTGTACTATTTTAAATTGTGCTAAGAAACTACTTTTTACCTAAATTTTTTATTCCACTCATCAAATAAAAGGTTTCTACAAAATTTGGGGACATTTTTGGAAAATTGAATTTTTGCGGAAATTTGACAGGCGCGGACCTTACAAAAATAGTAAAAATTTTGTACTATCTTAAATTGTGCTAAGAAACTATTTATTGAGTAAATTCTTTATTCCACTCATCAAAGGAAAGGTTTCTACAAAATTTTGGTATATTTTTGGAAAATTGAATTTTTGACGGAAATTCGACAGGCGCGGACCTTACAAAGATAGTGAAAATTTTGTACTATCTTAAATTGTGCTAAGAAACTATTGTTTGAGTAAATTCTTTATTCCACTCATCAAAGGAAAGGTTTCTACAAGATTTGAGGCAATTTTTGGGAAATGGAATTTTTGACAGAAATTCGACAGGCGCTGACCTTACAAAAAAGTGAAAATTTTGTACTATCTTAAATTGTGCTAAGAAACTATTTTTTGAGTAAATTCTTTATTCCGCTCATCAAAGGAAAGGTTTCTACAAAATTTTAGGATATTTTTGGAAAATTGAATTTTTGACGGAAATTCGACAGGCGCGGACCTTACAAAAATAGTGAAAATTTTGATCTATCTTAATTTGTGCTAAGAAACTTTTTTTTGAGTAAATTCTTTATTCCACTCATCAAAGGAAAGGTTTCTACAAAATTTTGGTATATTTTTCGAAAATTGATTTTTTGACGGAAATTCGACAGGCGCGGACCTTACAAAAATAGTGAAAATTTTGAACTATCTTAAATTGTGCTAAGAAACTATTTTTTGAGTAAATTCTTTATTCCACTCATCAAAGGAAAGGTTTCTACAAAATTTTAGGCAATTTTTTGAAAATTGAATTTTTGATGGAAATTCGACAGGCGCGACCCTTACAAAAAAAGTGAAAATTTTGTACTATCTTAAATTGTGCTAAGAAACTACTTTTTGGCTAAATTATTTATTCCACTCATCAAATAAAATGTTTCTACAAAATTTGAGGATATTTTTAGAAAATTGAATTTTTGACGGAAATTCGACAGGCGCATCCCTTACAAAAATAGTGAAAATTTTGTACTATCTTAAATTGTGCTAAGAAACTATTTATTGAGTAAATTCTTTATTCCACTCATCGGAGGAAAAGTTTCTACAAAAGTTTAGGCAATTTTTGGAAAATTGAATTTTTTTGACGGAAATTCGACAGGCGCGGACCTACAAAATTAGTAAAAATTTTGTACTATCTTAAATTGTGCTAAGAAACTATTTTTTGAGTACATTCTTTATTCCGCTCATCAAAGGAAAGGTTTCTACAAAATTTTAGGATATTTTTGGAAAATTGAATTTTTGACGGAAATTCGACAGGCGCGGACCTTACAAAAATAGTGAAAATTTTGTACTATCTTAAATTGTGCTAAGAAACTTTTTTTTGAGTAAATTCTTTATTCCACTCATCAAAGGAAAGGTTTCTACAAAATTTTGGTATATTTTTGGAAAATTGAATTTTTGACGGAAATTCGACAGGCGCGGACCTTACAAAAATAGTGAAAATTTTGAACTATCTTAAATTGTGCTAAGAAACTATTTTTTGAGTAAATTCTTTATTCCACTCATCAAAGGAAAGGTTTCTACAAAAGTTTAGGCAATTTTTGGAAAATTTAATTTTTTTGACGGAAATTCGACAGGCGCGGACCTACAAAATTAGTGAAAATTTTGTACTATCTTAAATTGTGCTAAGAAACTATTTTTTGAGTAAATTCTTAATTCCGCTCATCAAAGG
Organism: Loripinus fragilis; assembly: GCA_964019695.1. Lineage (NCBI taxonomy): Eukaryota > Metazoa > Mollusca > Bivalvia > Lucinida > Lucinidae > Loripinus > Loripinus fragilis. Next base: position 174,725 of record CAXHUL010000045.1, on the reverse strand, counting down.
AAAGGTTTCTACAAAATTTTAGGATATTTTTGGAAAATTGAATTTTTGACGGAAATTCGACAGGCGCGGACCTTACAAAAATAGTGAAAATTTTGTACTATCTTAAATTGTGCTAAGAAACTATTTTTTGAGTAAATTCTTTATTCCACTCATCAAAGGAAAGGTTTCTACAAAATTTTGGTATATTTTTGGAAAATTGAATTTTTGACGGAAATTCGACAGGCGCGGACCTTACAAAAATAGTGAAAATTTTGAACTATCTTAAATTGTGCTAAGAAACTATTGTTTGAGTAAATTCTTTATTCCACTCATCAAAGGAAAGGTTTCTACAAGATTTGAGGCAATTTTTGGGAAATGGAATTTTTGACAGAAATTCGACAGGCGCTGACCTTACAAAAAAGTGAAAATTTTGTACTATCTTAAATTGTGCTAAGAAACTATTTTTTGAGTAAATTCTTTATTCCGCTCATCAAAGGAAAGGTTTCTACAAAATTTTAGGATATTTTTAGAAAATTGAATTTTTGACGGAAATTCGACAGGCGCGGACCTTACAAAAATAGTGAAAATTTTGTACTATCTTAAATTGTGCTAAGAAACTATTTTTTGAGTAAATTCTTTATTCCACTCATCAAAGGAAAGGTTTCTACAAAATTTTGGCATATTTTAGGAAAATTGAATTTTTGACGGAAATTCGACAGGAGCGGACCTTACAAAAATAGTGAAAATTTTGTACTATCTTAAATTGTGCTAAGAAACTACTTTTTGGCTAAATTATTTATTCCACTCATCAAATAAAATGTTTCTACAAAATTTGAGGATATTAAAAGAAAATTGAATTTTTGACGGAAATTCGACAGGCGAGAACCTTACAAAAATATTGAAAATTTTGTACTATCTTAAATTGTGCTAAGAAACTATTTATTGAGTAAATTCTTTATTCCACTCATCAAAGGAAAGGTTTCTACAAAAGTTTAGGCAACTTTTGGAAAATTGAATTTTTTTGACGGAAATTCGACAGGCGCGGACCTTACAAAAATAGTGAAAATTTTGAACTATCTTAAATTGTGCTAAGAAACTATTTTTTGAGTAAATTCTTTATTCCACTCATCAAAGGAAAGGTTTCTACAAAATTTTAGGCAATTTTTTGAAAATTGAATTTTTGATGGAAATTCGACAGGCGCGACCCTTACAAAAAAAGTGAAAATTTTGTACTATCTTAAATTGTGCTAAGAAACTACTTTTTGGCTAAATTATTTATTCCACTCATCAAATAAAATGTTTCTACAAAATTTGAGGATATTTTTAGAAAATTGAATTTTTGACGGAAATTCGACAGGCGCATCCCTTACAAAAATAGTGAAAATTTTGTACTATCTTAAATTGTGCTAAGAAACTATTTATTGAGTAAATTCTTTATTCCACTCATCAAAGGAAAAGTTTCTACAAAAGTTTAGGCAATTTTTGGAAAATTGAATTTTTTTGACGGAAATTCGACAGGCGCGGACCTACAAAATTAGTGAAAATTTTGTACTATCTTAAATTGTGCTAAGAAACTATTTTTTGAGTACATTCTTTATTCCGCTCATCAAAGGAAAGGTTTCTACAAAATTTTAGGATATTTTTGGAAAATTGAATTTTTGACGGAAATTCGACAGGCGCGGACCTTACAAAAATAGTGAAAATTTTGTACTATCTTAAATTGTGCTAAGAAACTTTTTTTTGAGTAAATTCTTTATTCCACTCATCAAAGGAAAGGTTTCTACAAAATTTTGGTATATTTTTGGAAAATTGAATTTTTGACGGAAATTCGACAGGCGCGGACCTTACAAAAATAGTGAAAATTTTGAACTATCTTAAATTGTGCTAAGAAACTATTTTTTGAGTAAATTCTTTATTCCACTCATCAAAGGAAAGGTTTCTACAAAAGTTTAGGCAATTTTTGGAAAATTGAATTTTTTTGACGGAAATTCGACAGGCGCGGACCTACAAAATTAGTGAAAATTTTGTACTATCTTAAATTGTGCTAAGAAACTATTTTTTGAGTAAATTCTTTATTCCGCTCATCAAAGGAAAGGTTTCTACAAAATTTTAGGATATTTTTGGAAAATTGAATTTTTGACGGAAATTCGACAGGCGCGGACCTTACAAAAATAGTGAAAATTTTGTACTATCTTAAATTGTGCTAAGAAACTATTTTTTGAGTAAATTCTTTATTCCACTCATCAAAGGAAAGGTTTCTACAAAATTTTGGTATATTTTTGGAAAATTGAATTTTTGACGGAAATTCGACAGGCACGGACCTTACAAAAATAGTGAAAATTTTGAACTATCTTAAATTGTGCTAAGAAACTATTGTTTGAGTAAATTCTTTATTCCACTCATCAAAGGAAAGGTTTCTACAAGATTTGAGGCAATTTTTGGGAAATGGAATTTTTGACAGAAATTCGACAGGCGCTGACCTTACAAAAAAGTGAAAATTTTGTACTATCTTAAATTGTGCTAAGAAACTATTTTTTGAGTAAATTCTTTATTCCGCTCATCAAAGGAAAGGTTTCTACAAAATTTTAGGATATTTTTAGAAAATTGAATTTTTGACGGAAATTCGACAGGCGCGGACCTTATAAAAATAGTGAAAATTTTGTACTATCTTAAATTGTGCTAAGAAACTATTTATTGAGTAAATTCTTTATTCCACTCATCAAAGGAAAGGTTTCTACAAAAGTTTAGGCAACTTTTGGAAAATTGAATTTTTTTGACGGAAATTCGACAGGCGCGGACCTACAAAATTAGTGAACATTTTGTACTATCTTAAATTGTGCTAAGAAACTATTTTTTGAGTAAATTCTTTATTCCACTCATCAAAGGAAAGGTTTCTACAAAATTTTAGGATATTTTTGGAAAATTGAATTTTTGACGGAAATTCGACAGGCGCGGACCTTACAAAAATAGTGAAAATTTTGTACTATCTTAAATTGTGCTAAGAAACTATTTTTTGAGTAAATTCTTTATTCCACTCATCAAGGAAAGGTTTCTACAAAATTTTAGGATCTTTTTGGAAAATGGAATTTTTGACAGAAATTCGACAGGCAAGTACCTTACAAAAATAGTGAAAATTTTGTACTATCTTAAATTGTGCTAAGAAACTATGTATTGAGTAAATTCTTTATTCCACTCATCAAAGGAAAGGTTTCTACAAAATTTTTAGGCAATTTTTAGAAAATGGAATTTTTGATGGAAATTCGACAGGCGCGGACCTTACAAAAATAGTGAAAATTTTGTACTATCTTAAATTGTGCTAAGAAACTATTTTTTGAGTAAATTCTTTATTCCACTCATCAAAGGAAAGGTTTCTACAAAATTTTGGTATATTTTTGGAAAATTGAATTTTTGACGGAAATTCGACAGGCACGGACCTTACAAAAATAGTGAAAATTTTGAACTATCTTAAATTGTGCTAAGAAACTATTGTTTGAGTAAATTCTTTATTCCACTCATCAAAGGAAAGGTTTCTACAAGATTTGAGGCAATTTTTGGGAAATGGAATTTTTGACAGAAATTCGACAGGCGCTGACCTTACAAAAAAGTGAAAATTTTGTACTATCTTAAATTGTGCTAAGAAACTATTTTTTGAGTAAATTCTTTATTCCGCTCATCAAAGGAAAGGTTTCTACAAAATTTTAGGATATTTTTAGAAAATTGAATTTTTGACGGAAATTCGACAGGCGCGGACCTTATAAAAATAGTGAAAATTTTGTACTATCTTAAATTGTGCTAAGAAACTATTTTTTGAGTAAATTCTTTATTCCACTCATCAAAGGAAAGGTTTCTACAAAATTTTGGCATATTTTAGGAAAATTGAATTTTTGACGGAAATTCGACAGGAGCGGACCTTACAAAAATAGTGAAAATTTTGTACTATCTTAAATTGTGCTAAGAAACTACTTTTTGGCTAAATTATTTATTCCACTCATCAAATAAAATGTTTCTACAAAATTTGAGGATATTAAAAGAAAATTGAATTTTTGACGGAAATTCGACAGGCGAGGACCTTACAAAAATAGTGAAAATTTTGTACTATCTTAAATTGTGCTAAGAAACTATTTATTGAGTAAATTCTTTATTCCACTCATCAAAGGAAAGGTTTCTACAAAAGTTTAGGCAACTTTTGGAAAATTGAATTTTTTTGACGGAAATTCGACAGGCGCGGACCTACAAAATTAGTGAAAATTTTGTACTATCTTAAATTGTGCTAAGAAACTACTTATGAGTAAATTCTTTATTCCACTCATCAAAGGAAAGGTTTCTACAAAATTTTAGGATATTTTTGGAAAATTGAATTTTTGACGGAAATTCGACAGGCGCGGACCTTACAAAAATAGTGAAAATTTTGTACTATCTTAAATTGTGCTAAGAAACTATTTTTTGAGTAAATTCTTTATTCCACTCATCAAGGAAAGGTTTCTACAAAATTTTAGGATCTTTTTGGAAAATGGAATTTTTGACAGAAATTCGACAGGCAAGTACCTTACAAAAATAGTGAAAATTTTGTACTATCTTAAATTGTGCTAAGAAACTATGTATTGAGTAAATTCTTTATTCCACTCATCAAAGGAAAGGTTTCTACAAAATTTTTAGGCAATTTTTAGAAAATGGAATTTTTGATGGAAATTCGACAGGCGCGGACCTTACAAAAATAGTGAAAATTTTGTACTATCTTAAATTGTGCTAAGAAACTATTTATTGAGTAAATTCTTTATTCCACTCATCAAAGGAAAGGTTTCTACAAAAGTTTAGGCAACTTTTGGAAAATTGAATTTTTTTGACGGAAATTCGACAGGCGCGACCCTACAAAATTAGTGAACATTTTGTACTATCTTAAATTGTGCTAAGAAACTATTTTTTGAGTAAATTCTTTATTCCACTCATCAAAGGAAAGGTTTCTACAAAATTTTAGGATATTTTTGGAAAATTGAATTTTTGACGGAAATTCGACAGGCGCGGACCTTACAAAAATAGTGAAAATTTTGTACTATCTTAAATAGAGCTATGAAACTATTATTTGAGTAAATTCTTTATTCCACTCATCAAGGAAAGGTTTCTACAAAATTTTAGGATCTTTTTGGAAAATGGAATTTTTGACAGAAATTCGACAGGCAAGTACCTTACAAAAATAGTGAAAATTTTGTACTATCTTAAATTGTGCTAAGAAACTATGTATTGAGTAAATTCTTTATTCCACTCATCTAAGGAAAGGTTTCTACAAAATTTTTAGGCAATTTTTAGAAAATGGAATTTTTGATGGAAATTCGACAGGCGCGGACCTTACAAAAATAGTGAAAATTTTGTACTATCTTAAATTGTGCTAAGAAACTATTTATTGAGTAAATTCTTTATTCCACTCATCAAAGGAAAGGTTTCTACAAAAGTTTAGGCAACTTTTGGAAAATTGAATTTTTTTGACGGAAATTCGACAGGCGCGGACCTACAAAATTAGTGAACATTTTGTACTATCTTAAATTGTGCTAAGAAACTATTTTTTGAGTAAATTCTTTATTCCACTCATCAAAGGAAAGGTTTCTACAAAATTTTAGGATATTTTTGGAAAATTGAATTTTTGACGGAAATTCGACAGGCGCGGACCTTACAAAAATAATGAAAATTTTGTACTATCTTAAATAGAGCTATGAAACTATTATTTGAGTAAATTCTTTATTCCACTCATCAAAGGAAAGGTTTCTACAAAATTATAGGCAATTTTTGGAAAATTGAATTTTTGATGGAAATTCGACAGGCGCGACCCTTACAAAAATAGTGAAAATTCTGTACTATCTTAAATTGTGCTAAGAAACTACTTTTTGGCTAAATTATTTATTCCACTCATCAAATAAAATGTTTCTACAAAATTTGAGGATATTTTCAGAAAATTGAATTTTTGACGGAAATTCGACAGGCGCGGACCTTACAAAAATAGTGAAAATTTTGTACTATCTTAAATTGTGCTAAGAAACTATTTATTGAGTAAATTCTTTATTCCACTCATCAAAGGAAAGGTTTCTACAAAAGTTTATTCAACTTTTGGAAAATTGAATTTTTTTGACGGAAATTCGACAGGCGCGAGCCTACAAAATTAGTGAACATTTTGTACTATCTTAAATTGTGCTAAGAAACTATTTTTTGAGTAAATTCTTTATTCCACTCATCAAAGGAAAGGTTTTTACAAAATTTTAGGATATTTTTGGAAAATTGAATTTTTGACGGAAATTCGACAGGCGCCGACCTTACAAAAATAGTGAAAATTTTGTACTATCTTAAATTGTGCTAAGAAACTATTTTTTGAGTAAATTCTTTATTCCACTCATCAAAGGAAAGGTTTCTACAAAATTTTAGGCAATTTTTAGAAAATAGAATTTTTGATGGAAATTTGACAGGCGCGACCCTTACAAAAATAGTGAAAATTTTGTACTATTTTAAATTGTGCTAAGAAACTACTTTTTACCTAATTTTTTTATTCCACTCATCAAATAAAAGGTTTCTACAAAATTTGGGGACATTTTTGGAAAATTGAATTTTTGCGGAAATTTGACAGGCGCGGACCTTACAAAAATAGTAAAAATTTTGTACTATCTTAAATTGTGCTAAGAAACTATTTATTGAGTAAATTCTTTATTCCACTCATCAAAGGAAAGGTTTCTACAAAATTTTGGTATATTTTTGGAAAATTGAATTTTTGACGGAAATTCGACAGGCGCGGACCTTACAAAGATAGTGAAAATTTTGTACTATCTTAAATTGTGCTAAGAAACTATTGTTTGAGTAAATTCTTTATTCCACTCATCAAAGGAAAGGTTTCTACAAGATTTGAGGCAATTTTTGGGAAATGGAATTTTTGACAGAAATTCGACAGGCGCTGACCTTACAAAAAAGTGAAAATTTTGTACTATCTTAAATTGTGCTAAGAAACTATTTTTTGAGTAAATTCTTTATTCCGCTCATCAAAGGAAAGGTTTCTACAAAATTTTAGGATATTTTTGGAAAATTGAATTTTTGACGGAAATTCGACAGGCGCGGACCTTACAAAAATAGTGAAAATTTTGATCTATCTTAATTTGTGCTAAGAAACTTTTTTTTGAGTAAATTCTTTATTCCACTCATCAAAGGAAAGGTTTCTACAAAATTTTGGTATATTTTTCGAAAATTGATTTTTTGACGGAAATTCGACAGGCGCGGACCTTACAAAAATAGTGAAAATTTTGAACTATCTTAAATTGTGCTAAGAAACTATTTTTTGAGTAAATTCTTTATTCCACTCATCAAAGGAAAGGTTTCTACAAAATTTTAGGCAATTTTTTGAAAATTGAATTTTTGATGGAAATTCGACAGGCGCGACCCTTACAAAAAAAGTGAAAATTTTGTACTATCTTAAATTGTGCTAAGAAACTACTTTTTGGCTAAATTATTTATTCCACTCATCAAATAAAATGTTTCTACAAAATTTGAGGATATTTTTAGAAAATTGAATTTTTGACGGAAATTCGACAGGCGCATCCCTTACAAAAATAGTGAAAATTTTGTACTATCTTAAATTGTGCTAAGAAACTATTTATTGAGTAAATTCTTTATTCCACTCATCGGAGGAAAAGTTTCTACAAAAGTTTAGGCAATTTTTGGAAAATTGAATTTTTTTGACGGAAATTCGACAGGCGCGGACCTACAAAATTAGTGAAAATTTTGTACTATCTTAAATTGTGCTAAGAAACTATTTTTTGAGTACATTCTTTATTCCGCTCATCAAAGGAAAGGTTTCTACAAAATTTTAGGATATTTTTGGAAAATTGAATTTTTGACGGAAATTCGACAGGCGCGGACCTTACAAAAATAGTGAAAATTTTGTACTATCTTAAATTGTGCTAAGAAACTTTTTTTTGAGTAAATTCTTTATTCCACTCATCAAAGGAAAGGTTTCTACAAAATTTTGGTATATTTTTGGAAAATTGAATTTTTGACGGAAATTCGACAGGCGCGGACCTTACAAAAATAGTGAAAATTTTGAACTATCTTAAATTGTGCTAAGAAACTATTTTTTGAGTAAATTCTTTATTCCACTCATCAAAGGAAAGGTTTCTACAAAAGTTTAGGCAATTTTTGGAAAATTGAATTTTTTTGACGGAAATTCGACAGGCGCGGACCTACAAAATTAGTGAAAATTTTGTACTATCTTAAATTGTGCTAAGAAACTATTTTTTGAGTAAATTCTTTATTCCGCTCATCAAAGGAAAGGTTTCTACAAAATTTTAGGATATTTTTGGAAAATTGAATTTTTGACGGAAATTCGACAGGCGCGGACCTTACAAAAATAGTGAAAATTTTGTACTATCTTAAATTGTGCTAAGAAACTATTTTTTGAGTAAATTCTTTATTCCACTCATCAAAGGAAAGGTTTCTACAAAATTTTGGTATATTTTTGGAAAATTGAATTTTTGACGGAAATTCGACAGGCGCGGACCTTACAAAAATAGTGAAAATTTTGAACTATCTTAAATTGTGCTAAGAAACTATTGTTTGAGTAAATTCTTTATTCCACTCATCAAAGGAAAGGTTTCTACAAGATTTGAGGCAATTTTTGGGAAATGGAATTTTTGACAGAAATTCGACAGGCGCTGACCTTACAAAAAAGTGAAAATTTTGTACTATCTTAAATTGTGCTAAGAAACTATTTTTTGAGTAAATTCTTTATTCCGCTCATCAAAGGAAAGGTTTCTACAAAATTTTAGGATATTTTTAGAAAATTGAATTTTTGACGGAAATTCGACAGGCGCGGACCTTATAAAAATAGTGAAAATTTTGTACTATCTTAAATTGTGCTAAGAAACTATTTTTTGAGTAAATTCTTTATTCCACTCATCAAAGGAAAGGTTTCTACAAAATTTTGGCATATTTTAGGAAAATTGAATTTTTGACGGAAATTCGACAGGAGCGGACCTTACAAAAATAGTGAAAATTTTGTACTATCTTAAATTGTGCTAAGAAACTACTTTTTGGCTAAATTATTTATTCCACTCATCAAATAAAATGTTTCTACAAAATTTGAGGATATTAAAAGAAAATTGAATTTTTGACGGAAATTCGACAGGCGAGAACCTTACAAAAATATTGAAAATTTTGTACTATCTTAAATTGTGCTAAGAAACTATTTATTGAGTAAATTCTTTATTCCACTCATCAAAGGAAAGGTTTCTACAAAAGTTTAGGCAACTTTTGGAAAATTGAATTTTTTTGACGGAAATTCGACAGGCGCGGACCTTACAAAAATAGTGAAAATTTTGAACTATCTTAAATTGTGCTAAGAAACTATTTTTTGAGTAAATTCTTTATTCCACTCATCAAAGGAAAGGTTTCTACAAAATTTTAGGCAATTTTTTGAAAATTGAATTTTTGATGGAAATTCGACAGGCGCGACCCTTACAAAAAAAGTGAAAATTTTGTACTATCTTAAATTGTGCTAAGAAACTACTTTTTGGCTAAATTATTTATTCCACTCATCAAATAAAATGTTTCTACAAAATTTGAGGATATTTTTAGAAAATTGAATTTTTGACGGAAATTCGACAGGCGCATCCCTTACAAAAATAGTGAAAATTTTGTACTATCTTAAATTGTGCTAAGAAACTATTTATTGAGTAAATTCTTTATTCCACTCATCAAAGGAAAAGTTTCTACAAAAGTTTAGGCAATTTTTGGAAAATTGAATTTTTTTGACGGAAATTCGACAGGCGCGGACCTACAAAATTAGTGAAAATTTTGTACTATCTTAAATTGTGCTAAGAAACTATTTTTTGAGTACATTCTTTATTCCGCTCATCAAAGGAAAGGTTTCTACAAAATTTTAGGATATTTTTGGAAAATTGAATTTTTGACGGAAATTCGACAGGCGCGGACCTTACAAAAATAGTGAAAATTTTGTACTATCTTAAATTGTGCTAAGAAACTTTTTTTTGAGTAAATTCTTTATTCCACTCATCAAAGGAAAGGTTTCTACAAAATTTTGGTATATTTTTGGAAAATTGAATTTTTGACGGAAATTCGACAGGCGCGGACCTTACAAAAATAGTGAAAATTTTGAACTATCTTAAATTGTGCTAAGAAACTATTTTTTGAGTAAATTCTTTATTCCACTCATCTAAGGAAAGGTTTCTACAAAATTTTTAGGCAATTTTTAGAAAATGGAATTTTTGATGGAAATTCGACAGGCGCGGACCTTACAAAAATAGTGAAAATTTTGTACTATCTTAAATTGTGCTAAGAAACTATTTATTGAGTAAATTCTTTATTCCACTCATCAAAGGAAAGGTTTCTACAAAAGTTTAGGCAACTTTTGGAAAATTGAATTTTTTTGACGGAAATTCGACAGGCGCGGACCTACAAAATTAGTGAACATTTTGTACTATCTTAAATTGTGCTAAGAAACTATTTTTTGAGTAAATTCTTTATTCCACTCATCAAAGGAAAGGTTTCTACAAAATTTTAGGATATTTTTGGAAAATTGAATTTTTGACGGAAATTCGACAGGCGCGGACCTTACAAAAATAGTGAAAATTTTGTACTATCTTAAATTGTGCTAAGAAACTATTTTTTGAGTAAATTCTTTATTCCACTCATCAAAGGAAAGGTTTCTACAAAATTTTGGTATATTTTTGGAAAATTGAATTTTTGACGGAAATTCGACAGGCACGGACCTTACAAAAATAGTGAAAATTTTGAACTATCTTAAATTGTGCTAAGAAACTATTGTTTGAGTAAATTCTTTATTCCACTCATCAAAGGAAAGGTTTCTACAAGATTTGAGGCAATTTTTGGGAAATGGAATTTTTGACAGAAATTCGACAGGCGCTGACCTTACAAAAAAGTGAAAATTTTGTACTATCTTAAATTGTGCTAAGAAACTATTTTTTGAGTAAATTCTTTATTCCGCTCATCAAAGGAAAGGTTTCTACAAAATTTTAGGATATTTTTAGAAAATTGAATTTTTGACGGAAATTCGACAGGCGCGGACCTTATAAAAATAGTGAAAATTTTGTACTATCTTAAATTGTGCTAAGAAACTATTTTTTGAGTAAATTCTTTATTCCACTCATCAAAGGAAAGGTTTCTACAAAATTTTGGCATATTTTAGGAAAATTGAATTTTTGACGGAAATTCGACAGGAGCGGACCTTACAAAAATAGTGAAAATTTTGTACTATCTTAAATTGTGCTAAGAAACTACTTTTTGGCTAAATTATTTATTCCACTCATCAAATAAAATGTTTCTACAAAATTTGAGGATATTAAAAGAAAATTGAATTTTTGATGGAAATTCGACAGGCGCGGACCTTACAAAAATAGTGAAAATTTTGTACTATCTTAAATTGTGCTAAGAAACTATTTATTGAGTAAATTCTTTATTCCACTCATCAAAGGAAAGGTTTCTACAAAAGTTTAGGCAACTTTTGGAAAATTGAATTTTTTTGACGGAAATTCGACAGGCGCGGACCTACAAAATTAGTGAACATTTTGTACTATCTTAAATTGTGCTAAGAAACTATTTTTTGAGTAAATTCTTTATTCCACTCATCAAAGGAAAGGTTTCTACAAAATTTTAGGATATTTTTGGAAAATTGAATTTTTGACGGAAATTCGACAGGCGCGGACCTTACAAAAATAATGAAAATTTTGTACTATCTTAAATAGAGCTATGAAACTATTATTTGAGTAAATTCTTTATTCCACTCATCAAAGGAAAGGTTTCTACAAAATTATAGGCAATTTTTGGAAAATTGAATTTTTGATGGAAATTCGACAGGCGCGACCCTTACAAAAATAGTGAAAATTCTGTACTATCTTAAATTGTGCTAAGAAACTACTTTTTGGCTGAATTATTTATTCCACTCATCAAATAAAATGTTTCTACAAAATTTGAGGATATTTTCAGAAAATTGAATTTTTGACGGAAATTCGACAGGCGCGGACCTTACAAAAATAGTGAAAATTTTGTACTATCTTAAATTGTGCTAAGAAACTATTTATTGAGTAAATTCTTTATTCCACTCATCAAAGGAAAGGTTTCTACAAAAGTTTATTCAACTTTTGGAAAATTGAATTTTTTTGACGGAAATTCGACAGGCGCGAGCCTACAAAATTAGTGAACATTTTGTACTATCTTAAATTGTGCTAAGAAACTATTTTTTGAGTAAATTCTTTATTCCACTCATCAAAGGAAAGGTTTTTACAAAATTTTAGGATATTTTTGGAAAATTGAATTTTTGACGGAAATTCGACAGGCGCCGACCTTACAAAAATAGTGAAAATTTTGTACTATCTTAAATTGTGCTAAGAAACTATTTTTTGAGTAAATTCTTTATTCCACTCATCAAAGGAAAGGTTTCTACAAAATTTTAGGCAATTTTTAGAAAATAGAATTTTTGATGGAAATTTGACAGGCGCGACCCTTACAAAAATAGTGAAAATTTTGTACTATTTTAAATTGTGCTAAGAAACTACTTTTTACCTAATTTTTTTATTCCACTCATCAAATAAAAGGTTTCTACAAAATTTGGGGACATTTTTGGAAAATTGAATTTTTGCGGAAATTTGACAGGCGCGGACCTTACAAAAATAGTAAAAATTTTGTACTATCTTAAATTGTGCTAAGAAACTATTTATTGAGTAAATTCTTTATTCCACTCATCAAAGGAAAGGTTTCTACAAAATTTTGGTATATTTTTGGAAAATTGAATTTTTGACGGAAATTCGACAGGCGCGGACCTTACAAAGATAGTGAAAATTTTGTACTATCTTAAATTGTGCTAAGAAACTATTGTTTGAGTAAATTCTTTATTCCACTCATCAAAGGAAAGGTTTCTACAAGATTTGAGGCAATTTTTGGGAAATGGAATTTTTGACAGAAATTCGACAGGCGCTGACCTTACAAAAAAGTGAAAATTTTGTACTATCTTAAATTGTGCTAAGAAACTATTTTTTGAGTAAATTCTTTATTCCGCTCATCAAAGGAAAGGTTTCTACAAAATTTTAGGATATTTTTGGAAAATTGAATTTTTGACGGAAATTCGACAGGCGCGGACCTTACAAAAATAGTGAAAATTTTGATCTATCTTAATTTGTGCTAAGAAACTTTTTTTTGAGTAAATTCTTTATTCCACTCATCAAAGGAAAGGTTTCTACAAAATTTTGGTATATTTTTCGAAAATTGATTTTTTGACGGAAATTCGACAGGCGCGGACCTTACAAAAATAGTGAAAATTTTGAACTATCTTAAATTGTGCTAAGAAACTATTTTTTGAGTAAATTCTTTATTCCACTCATCAAAGGAAAGGTTTCTACAAAATTTTAGGCAATTTTTTGAAAATTGAATTTTTGATGGAAATTCGACAGGCGCGACCCTTACAAAAAAAGTGAAAATTTTGTACTATCTTAAATTGTGCTAAGAAACTACTTTTTGGCTAAATTATTTATTCCACTCATCAAATAAAATGTTTCTACAAAATTTGAGGATATTTTTAGAAAATTGAATTTTTGACGGAAATTCGACAGGCGCATCCCTTACAAAAATAGTGAAAATTTTGTACTATCTTAAATTGTGCTAAGAAACTATTTATTGAGTAAATTCTTTATTCCACTCATCGGAGGAAAAGTTTCTACAAAAGTTTAGGCAATTTTTGGAAAATTGAATTTTTTTGACGGAAATTCGACAGGCGCGGACCTACAAAATTAGTGAAAATTTTGTACTATCTTAAATTGTGCTAAGAAACTATTTTTTGAGTACATTCTTTATTCCGCTCATCAAAGGAAAGGTTTCTACAAAATTTTAGGATATTTTTGGAAAATTGAATTTTTGACGGAAATTCGACAGGCGCGGACCTTACAAAAATAGTGAAAATTTTGTACTATCTTAAATTGTGCTAAGAAACTTTTTTTTGAGTAAATTCTTTATTCCACTCATCAAAGGAAAGGTTTCTACAAAATTTTGGTATATTTTTGGAAAATTGAATTTTTGACGGAAATTCGACAGGCGCGGACCTTACAAAAATAGTGAAAATTTTGAACTATCTTAAATTGTGCTAAGAAACTATTTTTTGAGTAAATTCTTTATTCCACTCATCAAAGGAAAGGTTTCTACAAAAGTTTAGGCAATTTTTGGAAAATTGAATTTTTTTGACGGAAATTCGACAGGCGCGGACCTACAAAATTAGTGAAAATTTTGTACTATCTTAAATTGTGCTAAGAAACTATTTTTTGAGTAAATTCTTTATTCCGCTCATCAAAGGAAAGGTTTCTACAAAATTTTAGGATATTTTTGGAAAATTGAATTTTTGACGGAAATTCGACAGGCGCGGACCTTACAAAAATAGTGAAAATTTTGTACTATCTTAAATTGTGCTAAGAAACTATTTTTTGAGTAAATTCTTTATTCCACTCATCAAAGGAAAGGTTTCTACAAAATTTTGGTATATTTTTGGAAAATTGAATTTTTGACGGAAATTCGACAGGCGCGGACCTTACAAAAATAGTGAAAATTTTGAACTATCTTAAATTGTGCTAAGAAACTATTGTTTGAGTAAATTCTTTATTCCACTCATCAAAGGAAAGGTTTCTACAAGATTTGAGGCAATTTTTGGGAAATGGAATTTTTGACAGAAATTCGACAGGCGCTGACCTTACAAAAAAGTGAAAATTTTGTACTATCTTAAATTGTGCTAAGAAACTATTTTTTGAGTAAATTCTTTATTCCGCTCATCAAAGGAAAGGTTTCTACAAAATTTTAGGATATTTTTAGAAAATTGAATTTTTGACGGAAATTCGACAGGCGCGGACCTTATAAAAATAGTGAAAATTTTGTACTATCTTAAATTGTGCTAAGAAACTATTTTTTGAGTAAATTCTTTATTCCACTCATCAAAGGAAAGGTTTCTACAAAATTTTGGCATATTTTAGGAAAATTGAATTTTTGACGGAAATTCGACAGGAGCGGACCTTACAAAAATAGTGAAAATTTTGTACTATCTTAAATTGTGCTAAGAAACTACTTTTTGGCTAAATTATTTATTCCACTCATCAAATAAAATGTTTCTACAAAATTTGAGGATATTAAAAGAAAATTGAATTTTTGACGGAAATTCGACAGGCGAGAACCTTACAAAAATAGTGAAAATTTTGTACTATCTTAAATTGTGCTAAGAAACTATTTTTTGAGTAAATTCTTTATTCCACTCATCAAAGGAAAGGTTTCTACAAAATTTTAGGCAATTTTTAGAAAATAGAATTTTTGATGGAAATTTGACAGGCGCGACCCTTACAAAAATAGTGAAAATTTTGTACTATTTTAAATTGTGCTAAGAAACTACTTTTTACCTAATTTTTTTATTCCACTCATCAAATAAAAGGTTTCTACAAAATTTGGGGACATTTTTGGAAAATTGAATTTTTGCGGAAATTTGACAGGCGCGGACCTTACAAAAATAGTAAAAATTTTGTACTATCTTAAATTGTGCTAAGAAACTATTTATTGAGTAAATTCTTTATTCCACTCATCAAAGGAAAGGTTTCTACAAAATTTTGGTATATTTTTGGAAAATTGAATTTTTGACGGAAATTCGACAGGCGCGGACCTTACAAAGATAGTGAAAATTTTGTACTATCTTAAATTGTGCTAAGAAACTATTGTTTGAGTAAATTCTTTATTCCACTCATCAAAGGAAAGGTTTCTACAAGATTTGAGGCAATTTTTGGGAAATGGAATTTTTGACAGAAATTCGACAGGCGCTGACCTTACAAAAAAGTGAAAATTTTGTACTATCTTAAATTGTGCTAAGAAACTATTTTTTGAGTAAATTCTTTATTCCGCTCATCAAAGGAAAGGTTTCTACAAAATTTTAGGATATTTTTGGAAAATTGAATTTTTGACGGAAATTCGACAGGCGCGGACCTTACAAAAATAGTGAAAATTTTGATCTATCTTAATTTGTGCTAAGAAACTTTTTTTTGAGTAAATTCTTTATTCCACTCATCAAAGGAAAGGTTTCTACAAAATTTTGGTATATTTTTCGAAAATTGATTTTTTGACGGAAATTCGACAGGCGCGGACCTTACAAAAATAGTGAAAATTTTGAACTATCTTAAATTGTGCTAAGAAACTATTTTTTGAGTAAATTCTTTATTCCACTCATCAAAGGAAAGGTTTCTACAAAATTTTAGGCAATTTTTTGAAAATTGAATTTTTGATGGAAATTCGACAGGCGCGACCCTTACAAAAAAAGTGAAAATTTTGTACTATCTTAAATTGTGCTAAGAAACTACTTTTTGGCTAAATTATTTATTCCACTCATCAAATAAAATGTTTCTACAAAATTTGAGGATATTTTTAGAAAATTGAATTTTTGACGGAAATTCGACAGGCGCATCCCTTACAAAAATAGTGAAAATTTTGTACTATCTTAAATTGTGCTAAGAAAATATTTATTGAGTAAATTCTTTATTCCACTCATCGGAGGAAAAGTTTCTACAAAAGTTTAGGCAATTTTTGGAAAATTGAATTTTTTTGACGGAAATTCGACAGGCGCGGACCTACAAAATTAGTGAAAATTTTGTACTATCTTAAATTGTGCTAAGAAACTATTTTTTGAGTACATTCTTTATTCCGCTCATCAAAGGAAAGGTTTCTACAAAATTTTAGGATATTTTTGGAAAATTGAATTTTTGACGGAAATTCGACAGGCGCGGACCTTACAAAAATAGTGAAAATTTTGTACTATCTTAAATTGTGCTAAGAAACTTTTTTTTGAGTAAATTCTTTATTCCACTCATCAAAGGAAAGGTTTCTACAAAATTTTGGTATATTTTTGGAAAATTGAATTTTTGACGGAAATTCGACAGGCGCGGACCTTACAAAAATAGTGAAAATTTTGAACTATCTTGAATTGTGCTAAGAAACTATTTTTTGAGTAAATTCTTTATTCCACTCATCAAAGGAAAGGTTTCTACAAAAGTTTAGGCAATTTTTGGAAAATTGAATTTTTTTGACGGAAATTCGACAGGCGCGGACCTACAAAATTAGTGAAAATTTTGTACTATCTTAAATTGTGCTAAGAAACTATTTTTTGAGTAAATTCTTTATTCCGCTCATCAAAGGAAAGGTTTCTACAAAATTTTAGGATATTTTTGGAAAATTGAATTTTTGACGGAAATTCGACAGGCGCGGACCTTACAAAAATAGTGAAAATTTTGTACTATCTTAAATTGTGCTAAGAAACTATTTTTTGAGTAAATTCTTTATTCCACTCATCAAAGGAAAGGTTTCTACAAAATTTTGGTATATTTTTGGAAAATTGAATTTTTGACGGAAATTCGACAGGCGCGGACCTTACAAAAATAGTGAAAATTTTGAACTATCTTAAATTGTGCTAAGAAACTATTGTTTGAGTAAATTCTTTATTCCACTCATCAAAGGAAAGGTTTCTACAAGATTTGAGGCAATTTTTGGGAAATGGAATTTTTGACAGAAATTCGACAGGCGCTGACCTTACAAAAAAGTGAAAATTTTGTACTATCTTAAATTGTGCTAAGAAACTATTTTTTGAGTAAATTCTTTATTCCGCTCATCAAAGGAAAGGTTTCTACAAAATTTTAGGATATTTTTAGAAAATTGAATTTTTGACGGAAATTCGACAGGCGCGGACCTTATAAAAATAGTGAAAATTTTGTACTATCTTAAATTGTGCTAAGAAACTATTTTTTGAGTAAATTCTTTATTCCACTCATCAAAGGAAAGGTTTCTACAAAATTTTGGCATATTTTAGGAAAATTGAATTTTTGACGGAAATTCGACAGGAGCGGACCTTACAAAAATAGTGAAAATTTTGTACTATCTTAAATTGTGCTAAGAAACTACTTTTTGGCTAAATTATTTATTCCACTCATCAAATAAAATGTTTCTACAAAATTTGAGGATATTAAAAGAAAATTGAATTTTTGACGGAAATTCGACAGGCGAGAACCTTACAAAAATATTGAAAATTTTGTACTATCTTAAATTGTGCTAAGAAACTATTTATTGAGTAAATTCTTTATTCCACTCATCAAAGGAAAGGTTTCTACAAAAGTTTAGGCAACTTTTGGAAAATTGAATTTTTTTGACGGAAATTCGACAGGCGCGGACCTTACAAAAATAGTGAAAATTTTGAACTATCTTAAATTGTGCTAAGAAACTATTTTTTGAGTAAATTCTTTATTCCACTCATCAAAGGAAAGGTTTCTACAAAATTTTAGGCAATTTTTTGAAAATTGAATTTTTGATGGAAATTCGACAGGCGCGACCCTTACAAAAAAAGTGAAAATTTTGTACTATCTTAAATTGTGCTAAGAAACTACTTTTTGGCTAAATTATTTATTCCACTCATCAAATAAAATGTTTCTACAAAATTTGAGGATATTTTTAGAAAATTGAATTTTTGACGGAAATTCGACAGGCGCATCCCTTACAAAAATAGTGAAAATTTTGTACTATCTTAAATTGTGCTAAGAAACTATTTATTGAGTAAATTCTTTATTCCACTCATCAAAGGAAAAGTTTCTACAAAAGTTTAGGCAATTTTTGGAAAATTGAATTTTTTTGACGGAAATTCGACAGGCGCGGACCTACAAAATTAGTGAAAATTTTGTACTATCTTAAATTGTGCTAAGAAACTATTTTTTGAGTACATTCTTTATTCCGCTCATCAAAGGAAAGGTTTCTACAAAATTTTAGGATATTTTTGGAAAATTGAATTTTTGACGGAAATTCGACAGGCGCGGACCTTACAAAAATAGTGAAAATTTTGTACTATCTTAAATTGTGCTAAGAAACTTTTTTTTGAGTAAATTCTTTATTCCACTCATCAAAGGAAAGGTTTCTACAAAATTTTGGTATATTTTTGGAAAATTGAATTTTTGACGGAAATTCGACAGGCGCGGACCTTACAAAAATAGTGAAAATTTTGAACTATCTTAAATTGTGCTAAGAAACTATTTTTTGAGTAAATTCTTTATTCCACTCATCAAAGGAAAGGTTTCTACAAAAGTTTAGGCAATTTTTGGAAAATTGAATTTTTTTGACGGAAATTCGACAGGCGCGGACCTACAAAATTAGTGAACATTTTGTACTATCTTAAATTGTGCTAAGAAACTATTTTTTGAGTAAATTCTTTATTCCACTCATCTAAGGAAAGGTTTCTACAAAATTTTTAGGCAATTTTTAGAAAATGGAATTTTTGATGGAAATTCGACAGGCGCGGACCTTACAAAAATAGTGAAAATTTTGTACTATCTTAAATTGTGCTAAGAAACTATTTATTGAGTAAATTCTTTATTCCACTCATCAAAGGAAAGGTTTCTACAAAAGTTTAGGCAACTTTTGGAAAATTGAATTTTTTTGACGGAAATTCGACAGGCGCGGACCTACAAAATTAGTGAACATTTTGTACTATCTTAAATTGTGCTAAGAAACTATTTTTTGAGTAAATTCTTTATTCCACTCATCAAAGGAAAGGTTTCTACAAAATTTTAGGATATTTTTGGAAAATTGAATTTTTGACGGAAATTCGACAGGCGCGGACCTTACAAAAATAGTGAAAATTTTGTACTATCTTAAATTGTGCTAAGAAACTATTTTTTGAGTAAATTCTTTATTCCACTCATCAAAGGAAAGGTTTCTACAAAATTTTGGTATATTTTTGGAAAATTGAATTTTTGACGGAAATTCGACAGGCACGGACCTTACAAAAATAGTGAAAATTTTGAACTATCTTAAATTGTGCTAAGAAACTATTGTTTGAGTAAATTCTTTATTCCACTCATCAAAGGAAAGGTTTCTACAAGATTTGAGGCAATTTTTGGGAAATGGAATTTTTGACAGAAATTCGACAGGCGCTGACCTTACAAAAAAGTGAAAATTTTGTACTATCTTAAATTGTGCTAAGAAACTATTTTTTGAGTAAATTCTTTATTCCGCTCATCAAAGGAAAGGTTTCTACAAAATTTTAGGATATTTTTAGAAAATTGAATTTTTGACGGAAATTCGACAGGCGCGGACCTTATAAAAATAGTGAAAATTTTGTACTATCTTAAATTGTGCTAAGAAACTATTTTTTGAGTAAATTCTTTATTCCACTCATCAAAGGAAAGGTTTCTACAAAATTTTGGCATATTTTAGGAAAATTGAATTTTTGACGGAAATTCGACAGGAGCGGACCTTACAAAAATAGTGAAAATTTTGTACTATCTTAAATTGTGCTAAGAAACTACTTTTTGGCTAAATTATTTATTCCACTCATCAAATAAAATGTTTCTACAAAATTTGAGGATATTAAAAGAAAATTGAATTTTTGACGGAAATTCGACAGGCGAGGACCTTACAAAAATAGTGAAAATTTTGTACTATCTTAAATTGTGCTAAGAAACTATTTATTGAGTAAATTCTTTATTCCACTCATCAAAGGAAAGGTTTCTACAAAAGTTTAGGCAACTTTTGGAAAATTGAATTTTTTTGACGGAAATTCGACAGGCGCGGACCTACAAAATTAGTGAAAATTTTGTACTATCTTAAATTGTGCTAAGAAACTACTTATGAGTAAATTCTTTATTCCACTCATCAAAGGAAAGGTTTCTACAAAATTTTAGGATATTTTTGGAAAATTGAATTTTTGACGGAAATTCGACAGGCGCGGACCTTACAAAAATAGTGAAAATTTTGTACTATCTTAAATTGTGCTAAGAAACTATTTTTTGAATAAATTCTTTATTCCACTCATCAAGGAAAGGTTTCTACAAAATTTTAGGATCTTTTTGGAAAATGGAATTTTTGACAGAAATTCGACAGGCAAGTACCTAACAAAAATAGTGAAAATTTTGTACTATCTTAAATTGTGCTAAGAAACTATGTATTGAGTAAATTCTTTATTCCACTCATCAAAGGAAAGGTTTCTACAAAATTTTTAGGCAATTTTTAGAAAATGGAATTTTTGATGGAAATTCGACAGGCGCGGACCTTACAAAAATAGTGAAAATTTTGTACTATCTTAAATTGTGCTAAGAAACTATTTATTGAGTAAATTCTTTATTCCACTCATCAAAGGAAAGGTTTCTACAAAAGTTTAGGCAACTTTTGGAAAATTGAATTTTTTTGACGGAAATTCGACAGGCGCGGACCTACAAAATTAGTGAACATTTTGTACTATCTTAAATTGTGCTAATAAACTATTTTTTGAGTAAATTCTTTATTCCACTCATCAAAGGAAAGGTTTCTACAAAATTTTAGGATATTTTTGGAAAATTGAATTTTTGACGGAAATTCGACAGGCGCGGACCTTACAAAAATAGTGAAAATTTTGTACTATCTTAAATTGTGCTAAGAAACTATTTTTTGAGTAAATTCTTTATTCCACTCATCAAGGAAAGGTTTCTACAAAATTTTAGGATCTTTTTGGAAAATGGAATTTTTGACAGAAATTCGACAGGCGCGACCCTTACAAAAATAGTGAAAATTTTGTACTATCTTAAATTGTGCTAAGAAACTATGTATTGAGTAAATTCTTTATTCCACTCATCAAAGGAAAGGTTTCTACAAAATTTTTAGGCAATTTTTAGAAAATGGAATTTTTGATGGAAATTCGACAGGCGCGGACCTTACAAAAATAGTGAAAATTTTGTACTATCTTAAATTGTGCTAAGAAACTATTTTTTGAGTAAATTCTTTATTCCACTCATCAAAGGAAAGGTTTCTACAAAATTTTGGCATATTTTAGGAAAATTGAATTTTTGACGGAAATTCGACAGGAGCGGACCTTACAAAAATAGTGAAAATTTTGTACTATCTTAAATTGTGCTAAGAAACTACTTTTTGGCTAAATTATTTATTCCACTCATCAAATAAAATGTTTCTACAAAATTTGAGGATATTAAAAGAAAATTGAATTTTTGATGGAAATTCGACAGGCGCGGACCTTACAAAAATAGTGAAAATTTTGTACTATCTTAAATTGTGCTAAGAAACTATTTATTGAGTAAATTCTTTATTCCACTCATCAAAGGAAAGGTTTCTACAAAAGTTTAGGCAACTTTTGGAAAATTGAATTTTTTTGACGGAAATTCGACAGGCGCGGACCTACAAAATTAGTGAACATTTTGTACTATCTTAAATTGTGCTAAGAAACTATTTTTTGAGTAAATTCTTTATTCCACTCATCAAAGGAAAGGTTTCTACAAAATTTTAGGATATTTTTGGAAAATTGAATTTTTGACGGAAATTCGACAGGCGCGGACCTTACAAAAATAATGAAAATTTTGTACTATCTTAAATAGAGCTATGAAACTATTATTTGAGTAAATTCTTTATTCCACTCATCAAAGGAAAGGTTTCTACAAAATTATAGGCAATTTTTGGAAAATTGAATTTTTGATGGAAATTCGACAGGCGCGACCCTTACAAAAATAGTGAAAATTCTGTACTATCTTAAATTGTGCTAAGAAACTACTTTTTGGCTAAATTATTTATTCCACTCATCAAATAAAATGTTTCTACAAAATTTGAGGATATTTTCAGAAAATTGAATTTTTGACGGAAATTCGACAGGCGCGGACCTTACAAAAATAGTGAAAATTTTGTACTATCTTAAATTGTGCTAAGAAACTATTTATTGAGTAAATTCTTTATTCCACTCATCAAAGGAAAGGTTTCTACAAAAGTTTATTCAACTTTTGGAAAATTGAATTTTTTTGACGGAAATTCGACAGGCGCGAGCCTACAAAATTAGTGAACATTTTGTACTATCTTAAATTGTGCTAAGAAACTATTTTTTGAGTAAATTCTTTATTCCACTCATCAAAGGAAAGGTTTTTACAAAATTTTAGGATATTTTTGGAAAATTGAATTTTTGACGGAAATTCGACAGGCGCCGACCTTACAAAAATAGTGAAAATTTTGTACTATCTTAAATTGTGCTAAGAAACTATTTTTTGAGTAAATTCTTTATTCCACTCATCAAAGGAAAGGTTTCTACAAAATTTTAGGCAATTTTTAGAAAATAGAATTTTTGATGGAAATTTGACAGGCGCGACCCTTACAAAAATAGTGAAAATTTTGTACTATTTTAAATTGTGCTAAGAAACTACTTTTTACCTAATTTTTTTATTCCACTCATCAAATAAAAGGTTTCTACAAAATTTGGGGACATTTTTGGAAAATTGAATTTTTGCGGAAATTTGACAGGCGCGGACCTTACAAAAATAGTAAAAATTTTGTACTATCTTAAATTGTGCTAAGAAACTATTTATTGAGTAAATTCTTTATTCCACTCATCAAAGGAAAGGTTTCTACAAAATTTTGGTATATTTTTGGAAAATTGAATTTTTGACGGAAATTCGACAGGCGCGGACCTTACAAAGATAGTGAAAATTTTGTACTATCTTAAATTGTGCTAAGAAACTATTGTTTGAGTAAATTCTTTATTCCACTCATCAAAGGAAAGGTTTCTACAAGATTTGAGGCAATTTTTGGGAAATGGAATTTTTGACAGAAATTCGACAGGCGCTGACCTTACAAAAAAGTGAAAATTTTGTACTATCTTAAATTGTGCTAAGAAACTATTTTTTGAGTAAATTCTTTATTCCGCTCATCAAAGGAAAGGTTTCTACAAAATTTTAGGATATTTTTGGAAAATTGAATTTTTGACGGAAATTCGACAGGCGCGGACCTTACAAAAATAGTGAAAATTTTGATCTATCTTAATTTGTGCTAAGAAACTTTTTTTTGAGTAAATTCTTTATTCCACTCATCAAAGGAAAGGTTTCTACAAAATTTTGGTATATTTTTCGAAAATTGATTTTTTGACGGAAATTCGACAGGCGCGGACCTTACAAAAATAGTGAAAATTTTGAACTATCTTAAATTGTGCTAAGAAACTATTTTTTGAGTAAATTCTTTATTCCACTCATCAAAGGAAAGGTTTCTACAAAATTTTAGGCAATTTTTTGAAAATTGAATTTTTGATGGAAATTCGACAGGCGCGACCCTTACAAAAAAAGTGAAAATTTTGTACTATCTTAAATTGTGCTAAGAAACTACTTTTTGGCTAAATTATTTATTCCACTCATCAAATAAAATGTTTCTACAAAATTTGAGGATATTTTTAGAAAATTGAATTTTTGACGGAAATTCGACAGGCGCATCCCTTACAAAAATAGTGAAAATTTTGTACTATCTTAAATTGTGCTAAGAAACTATTTATTGAGTAAATTCTTTATTCCACTCATCGGAGGAAAAGTTTCTACAAAAGTTTAGGCAATTTTTGGAAAATTGAATTTTTTTGACGGAAATTCGACAGGCGCGGACCTACAAAATTAGTGAAAATTTTGTACTATCTTAAATTGTGCTAAGAAACTATTTTTTGAGTACATTCTTTATTCCGCTCATCAAAGGAAAGGTTTCTACAAAATTTTAGGATATTTTTGGAAAATTGAATTTTTGACGGAAATTCGACAGGCGCGGACCTTACAAAAATAGTGAAAATTTTGTACTATCTTAAATTGTGCTAAGAAACTTTTTTTTGAGTAAATTCTTTATTCCACTCATCAAAGGAAAGGTTTCTACAAAATTTTGGTATATTTTTGGAAAATTGAATTTTTGACGGAAATTCGACAGGCGCGGACCTTACAAAAATAGTGAAAATTTTGAACTATCTTAAATTGTGCTAAGAAACTATTTTTTGAGTAAATTCTTTATTCCACTCATCAAAGGAAAGGTTTCTACAAAAGTTTAGGCAATTTTTGGAAAATTGAATTTTTTTGACGGAAATTCGACAGGCGCGGACCTACAAAATTAGTGAAAATTTTGTACTATCTTAAATTGTGCTAAGAAACTATTTTTTGAGTAAATTCTTTATTCCGCTCATCAAAGGAAAGGTTTCTACAAAATTTTAGGATATTTTTGGAAAATTGAATTTTTGACGGAAATTCGACAGGCGCGGACCTTACAAAAATAGTGAAAATTTTGTACTATCTTAAATTGTGCTAAGAAACTATTTTTTGAGTAAATTCTTTATTCCACTCATCAAAGGAAAGGTTTCTACAAAATTTTGGTATATTTTTGGAAAATTGAATTTTTGACGGAAATTCGACAGGCGCGGACCTTACAAAAATAGTGAAAATTTTGAACTATCTTAAATTGTGCTAAGAAACTATTGTTTGAGTAAATTCTTTATTCCACTCATCAAAGGAAAGGTTTCTACAAGATTTGAGGCAATTTTTGGGAAATGGAATTTTTGACAGAAATTCGACAGGCGCTGACCTTACAAAAAAGTGAAAATTTTGTACTATCTTAAATTGTGCTAAGAAACTATTTTTTGAGTAAATTCTTTATTCCGCTCATCAAAGGAAAGGTTTCTACAAAATTTTAGGATATTTTTAGAAAATTGAATTTTTGACGGAAATTCGACAGGCGCGGACCTTATAAAAATAGTGAAAATTTTGTACTATCTTAAATTGTGCTAAGAAACTATTTTTTGAGTAAATTCTTTATTCCACTCATCAAAGGAAAGGTTTCTACAAAATTTTGGCATATTTTAGGAAAATTGAATTTTTGACGGAAATTCGACAGGAGCGGACCTTACAAAAATAGTGAAAATTTTGTACTATCTTAAATTGTGCTAAGAAACTACTTTTTGGCTAAATTATTTATTCCACTCATCAAATAAAATGTTTCTACAAAATTTGAGGATATTAAAAGAAAATTGAATTTTTGACGGAAATTCGACAGGCGAGAACCTTACAAAAATATTGAAAATTTTGTACTATCTTAAATTGTGCTAAGAAACTATTTATTGAGTAAATTCTTTATTCCACTCATCAAAGGAAAGGTTTCTACAAAAGTTTAGGCAACTTTTGGAAAATTGAATTTTTTTGACGGAAATTCGACAGGCGCGGACCTTACAAAAATAGTGAAAATTTTGAACTATCTTAAATTGTGCTAAGAAACTATTTTTTGAGTAAATTCTTTATTCCACTCATCAAAGGAAAGGTTTCTACAAAATTTTAGGCAATTTTTTGAAAATTGAATTTTTGATGGAAATTCGACAGGCGCGACCCTTACAAAAAAAGTGAAAATTTTGTACTATCTTAAATTGTGCTAAGAAACTACTTTTTGGCTAAATTATTTATTCCACTCATCAAATAAAATGTTTCTACAAAATTTGAGGATATTTTTAGAAAATTGAATTTTTGACGGAAATTCGACAGGCGCATCCCTTACAAAAATAGTGAAAATTTTGTACTATCTTAAATTGTGCTAAGAAACTATTTATTGAGTAAATTCTTTATTCCACTCATCAAAGGAAAAGTTTCTACAAAAGTTTAGGCAATTTTTGGAAAATTGAATTTTTTTGACGGAAATTCGACAGGCGCGGACCTACAAAATTAGTGAAAATTTTGTACTATCTTAAATTGTGCTAAGAAACTATTTTTTGAGTACATTCTTTATTCCGCTCATCAAAGGAAAGGTTTCTACAAAATTTTAGGATATTTTTGGAAAATTGAATTTTTGACGGAAATTCGACAGGCGCGGACCTTACAAAAATAGTGAAAATTTTGTACTATCTTAAATTGTGCTAAGAAACTTTTTTTTGAGTAAATTCTTTATTCCACTCATCAAAGGAAAGGTTTCTACAAAATTTTGGTATATTTTTGGAAAATTGAATTTTTGACGGAAATTCGACAGGCGCGGACCTTACAAAAATAGTGAAAATTTTGAACTATCTTAAATTGTGCTAAGAAACTATTTTTTGAGTAAATTCTTTATTCCACTCATCAAAGGAAAGGTTTCTACAAAAGTTTAGGCAATTTTTGGAAAATTGAATTTTTTTGACGGAAATTCGACAGGCGCGGACCTACAAAATTAGTGAACATTTTGTACTATCTTAAATTGTGCTAAGAAACTATTTTTTGAGTAAATTCTTTATTCCACTCATCTAAGGAAAGGTTTCTACAAAATTTTTAGGCAATTTTTAGAAAATGGAATTTTTGATGGAAATTCGACAGGCGCGGACCTTACAAAAATAGTGAAAATTTTGTACTATCTTAAATTGTGCTAAGAAACTATTTATTGAGTAAATTCTTTATTCCACTCATCAAAGGAAAGGTTTCTACAAAAGTTTAGGCAACTTTTGGAAAATTGAATTTTTTTGACGGAAATTCGACAGGCGCGGACCTACAAAATTAGTGAACATTTTGTACTATCTTAAATTGTGCTAAGAAACTATTTTTTGAGTAAATTCTTTATTCCACTCATCAAAGGAAAGGTTTCTACAAAATTTTAGGATATTTTTGGAAAATTGAATTTTTGACGGAAATTCGACAGGCGCGGACCTTACAAAAATAGTGAAAATTTTGTACTATCTTAAATTGTGCTAAGAAACTATTTTTTGAGTAAATTCTTTATTCCACTCATCAAAGGAAAGGTTTCTACAAAATTTTGGTATATTTTTGGAAAATTGAATTTTTGACGGAAATTCGACAGGCACGGACCTTACAAAAATAGTGAAAATTTTGAACTATCTTAAATTGTGCTAAGAAACTATTGTTTGAGTAAATTCTTTATTCCACTCATCAAAGGAAAGGTTTCTACAAGATTTGAGGCAATTTTTGGGAAATGGAATTTTTGACAGAAATTCGACAGGCGCTGACCTTACAAAAAAGTGAAAATTTTGTACTATCTTAAATTGTGCTAAGAAACTATTTTTTGAGTAAATTCTTTATTCCGCTCATCAAAGGAAAGGTTTCTACAAAATTTTAGGATATTTTTAGAAAATTGAATTTTTGACGGAAATTCGACAGGCGCGGACCTTATAAAAATAGTGAAAATTTTGTACTATCTTAAATTGTGCTAAGAAACTATTTTTTGAGTAAATTCTTTATTCCACTCATCAAAGGAAAGGTTTCTACAAAATTTTGGCATATTTTAGGAAAATTGAATTTTTGACGGAAATTCGACAGGAGCGGACCTTACAAAAATAGTGAAAATTTTGTACTATCTTAAATTGTGCTAAGAAACTACTTTTTGGCTAAATTATTTATTCCACTCATCAAATAAAATGTTTCTACAAAATTTGAGGATATTAAAAGAAAATTGAATTTTTGACGGAAATTCGACAGGCGAGGACCTTACAAAAATAGTGAAAATTTTGTACTATCTTAAATTGTGCTAAGAAACTATTTATTGAGTAAATTCTTTATTCCACTCATCAAAGGAAAGGTTTCTACAAAAGTTTAGGCAACTTTTGGAAAATTGAATTTTTTTGACGGAAATTCGACAGGCGCGGACCTACAAAATTAGTGAAAATTTTGTACTATCTTAAATTGTGCTAAGAAACTACTTATGAGTAAATTCTTTATTCCACTCATCAAAGGAAAGGTTTCTACAAAATTTTAGGATATTTTTGGAAAATTGAATTTTTGACGGAAATTCGACAGGCGCGGACCTTACAAAAATAGTGAAAATTTTGTACTATCTTAAATTGTGCTAAGAAACTATTTATTGAGTAAATTCTTTATTCCACTCATCAAAGGAAAGGTTTCTACAAAAGTTTAGGCAACTTTTGGAAAATTGAATTTTTTTGACGGAAATTCGACAGGCGCGGACCTACAAAATTAGTGAACATTTTGTACTATCTTAAATTGTGCTAATAAACTATTTTTTGAGTAAATTCTTTATTCCACTCATCAAAGGAAAGGTTTCTACAAAATTTTAGGATATTTTTGGAAAATTGAATTTTTGACGGAAATTCGACAGGCGCGGACCTTACAAAAATAGTGAAAATTTTGTACTATCTTAAATTGTGCTAAGAAACTATTTTTTGAGTAAATTCTTTATTCCACTCATCAAGGAAAGGTTTCTACAAAATTTTAGGATCTTTTTGGAAAATGGAATTTTTGACAGAAATTCGACAGGCGCGACCCTTACAAAAATAGTGAAAATTTTGTACTATCTTAAATTGTGCTAAGAAACTATGTATTGAGTAAATTCTTTATTCCACTCATCAAAGGAAAGGTTTCTACAAAATTTTTAGGCAATTTTTAGAAAATGGAATTTTTGATGGAAATTCGACAGGCGCGGACCTTACAAAAATAGTGAAAATTTTGTACTATCTTAAATTGTGCTAAGAAACTATTTATTGAGTAAATTCTTTATTCCACTCATCAAAGGAAAGGTTTCTACAAAAGTTTAGGCAACTTTTGGAAAATTGAATTTTTTTGACGGAAATTCTACAGGCGCGGACCTACAAAATTAGTGAACATTTTGTACTATCTTAAATTGTGCTAAGAAACTATTTTTTGAGTAAATTCTTTATTCCACTCATCAAAGGAAAGGTTTCTACAAAATTTTAGGATATTTTTGGAAAATTGAATTTTTGACGAAAATTCGACAGGCGCGGACCTTACAAAAATAATGAAAATTTTGTACTATCTTAAATAGAGCTATGAAACTATTATTTGAGTAAATTCTTTATTCCACTCATCAAAGGAAAGGTTTCTACAAAATTTTAGGCAATTTTTGGAAAATTGAATTTTTGATGGAAATTCGACAGGCGCGACCCTTACAAAAATAGTGAAAATTCTGTACTATCTTAAATTGTGCTAAGAAACTACTTTTTGGCTAAATTATTTATTCCACTCATCAAATAAAATGTTTCTACAAAATTTGAGGATATTTTCAGAAAATTGAATTTTTGACGGAAATTCGACAGGCGCGGACCTTACAAAAATAGTGAAAATTTTGTACTATCTTAAATTGTGCTAAGAAACTATTTATTGAGTAAATTCTTTATTCCACTCATCAAAGGAAAGGTTTCTACAAAAGTTTATTCAACTTTTGGAAAATTGAATTTTTTTGACGGAAATTCGACAGGCGCGAGCCTACAAAATTAGTGAACATTTTGTACTATCTTAAATTGTGCTAAGAAACTATTTTTTGAGTAAATTCTTTATTCCACTCATCAAAGGAAAGGTTTTTACAAAATTTTAGGATATTTTTGGAAAATTGAATTTTTGACGGAAATTCGACAGGCGCCGACCTAACAAAAATAGTGAAAATTTTGTACTATCTTAAATTGTGCTAAGAAACTATTTTTTGAGTAAATTCTTTATTCCACTCATCAAAGGAAAGGTTTCTACAAAATTTTAGGCAATTTTTAGAAAATGGAATTTTTGATGGAAATTTGACAGGCGCGACCCTTACAAAAATAGTGAAAATTTTGCACTATTTTAAATTGTGCTAAGAAACTACTTTTTACCTAAATTCTTTCTTCCACTCATCAAATAAAAGGTTTCTACAAAATTTGGGGACATTTTTGGAAAATTGAATTTTTGCGGAAATTTGACAGGCGCGGACCTTACAAAAATAGTAAAAATTTTGTACTATCTTAAATTGTGCTAAGAAACTATTTATTGAGTAAATTCTTTATTCCACTCATCAAAGGAAAGGTTTCTACAAAATTTTGGTATATTTTTGGAAAATTGAATTTTTGACGGAAATTCGACAGGCGCGGACCTTACAAAGATAGTGAAAATTTTGTACTATCTTAAATTGTGCTAAGAAACTATTGTTTGAGTAAATTCTTTATTCCACTCATCAAAGGAAAGGTTTCTACAAAATTTTAGGCAATTTTTTGAAAATTGAATTTTTGATGGAAATTCGACAGGCGCGACCCTTAAAAAAAAAGTGAAAATTTTGTACTATCTTAAATTGTGCTAAGAAACTATTTTTTGAGTAAATTCTTTATTCCACTCATCAAAGGAAAGGTTTTTACAAAATTTTAGGATATTTTTGGAAAATTGAATTTTTGACGGAAATTCGACAGGCGCCGACCTTACAAAAATAGTGAAAATTTTGTACTATCTTAAATTGTGCTAAGAAACTATTTATTGAGTAAATTCTTTATTCCACTCATCAAAGGAAAGGTTTCTACAAAATTTTGGTATATTTTTGGAAAATTGAATTTTTGACGGAAATTCGACAGGCGCGGACCTTACAAAGATAGTGAAAATTTTGTACTATCTTAAATTGTGCTAAGAAACTATTGTTTGAGTAAATTCTTTATTCCACTCATCAAAGGAAAGGTTTCTACAAAATTTTAGGCAATTTTTTGAAAATTGAATTTTTGATGGAAATTCGACAGGCGCGACCCTTACAAAAAAAGTGAAAATTTTGTACTATCTTAAATTGTGCTAAGAAACTACTTTTTAACCTAAATTATTTATTCCACTCATCAAAGGAAAGGTTTCTACAAAATTTGAGGACATTTTTGGAAAATTGAATTTTTGCGGAAATTTGACAGGCGCGGACCTTACAAAAATAGTATTTTGTACTATCTTAAATTGTGCTAAGAAATTATTTATTGAGTAAATTCTTTATTCCACTCATCAAAGGAAAGGTTCCTACAAGATTTGAGGCAATTTTTGGAAAATTGAATTTTTGACGGAAATTCGACAGGCGCGGACCTTACAAAAATAGTGAAAATTTTGTACTATCTTAAATTGTGCTAAGAAACTATTTTTTGAGTAAATTCTTTATTCCACTCATCAAAGGAAAGGTTTCTACAAAAGTTTATTCAACTTTTGGAAAATTGAATTTTTTTGACGGAAATTCGACAGGCGCGAGCCTACAAAATTAGTGAACATTTTGTACTATCTTAAATTGTGCTAAGAAACTATTTTTTGAGTAAATTCTTTATTCCACTCATCAAAGGAAAGGTTTTTACAAAATTTTAGGATATTTTTGGAAAATTGAATTTTTGACGGAAATTCGACAGGCGCCGACCTTACAAAAATAGTGAAAATTTTGTACTATCTTAAATTGTGCTAAGAAACTATTTTTTGAGTAAATTCTTTATTCCACTCATCAAAGGAAAGGTTTCTACAAAATTTTAGGCAATTTTTAGAAAATGGAATTTTTGATGGAAATTTGACAGGCGCGACCCTTACAAAAATAGTGAAAATTTTGTACTATTTTAAATTGTGCTAAGAAACTACTTTTTACCTAAATTCTTTATTCAACTCATCAAATAAAAGGTTTCTACAAAATTTGGGGACATTTTTGGAAAATTGAATTTTTGCGGAAATTTGACAGGCGCGGACCTTACAAAAATAGTAAAAATTTTGTACTATCTTAAATTGTGCTAAGAAACTATTTATTGAGTAAATTCTTTATTCCACTCATCAAAGGAAAGGTTTCTACAAAATTTTGGTATATTTTTGGAAAATTGAATTTTTGACGGAAATTCGACAGGCGCGGACCTTACAAAGATAGTGAAAATTTTGTACTATCTTAAATTGTGCTAAGAAACTATTGTTTGAGTAAATTCTTTATTCCACTCATCAAAGGAAAGGTTTCTACAAAATTTTAGGCAATTTTTTGAAAATTGAATTTTTGATGGAAATTCGACAGGCGCGACCCTTACAAAAAAAGTGAAAATTTTGTACTATCTTAAATTGTGCTAAGAAACTACTTTTTGGCTAAATTATTTATTCCACTCATCAAATAAAATGTTTCTACAAAATTTGAGGATATTTTTAGAAAATTGAATTTTTGACGGAAATTCGACAGGCGCATCTCTTACAAAAATAGTGAAAATTTTGTACTATCTTAAATTGTGCTAAGAAACTATTTATTGAGTAAATTCTTTATTCTGCTCATCAAAGGAAAGGTTTCTACAAAATTTTATGATATTTTTGGAAAATTGAATTTTTGACGGAAATTCGACAGGCGCGGACCTTACAAAAATAGTGAAAATTTTGTACTATCTTAAATTGTGCTAAGAAACTATTTTTTGAGTAAATTCTTTATTCCACTCATCAAAGGAAAGGTTTCTACAAAATTTTGGTATATTTTTGGAAAATTGAATTTTTGACGGAAATTCGACAGGCGCGGACCTTACAAAAATAGTGAAAATTTTGAACTATCTTAAATTGTGCTAAGAAACTATAGTTTCAGTAAATTCTTTATTCCACTCATCAAAGGAAAGGTTTCTACAAGATTTGAGGCAATTTTTGGGAAATGGAATTTTTGACAGAAATTCGACAGGCGCTGACCTTACAAAAAAGTGAAAATTTTGTACTATCTTAAATTGTGCTAAGAAACTATTTTTTGAGTAAATTCTTTATTCCACTCATCAAAGGAAAGGTTTCTACAAAATTTTGGCATATTTTAGGAAAATTGAA
Organism: Loripinus fragilis; assembly: GCA_964019695.1. Classification (NCBI taxonomy): domain Eukaryota; kingdom Metazoa; phylum Mollusca; class Bivalvia; order Lucinida; family Lucinidae; genus Loripinus; species Loripinus fragilis. The sequence goes on along the minus strand of CAXHUL010000045.1, from coordinate 141,435 downwards.
TTTTTGACGGAAATTCGACAGGAGCGGACCTTACAAAAATAGTGAAAATTTTGTACTATCTTAAATTGTGCTAAGAAACTACTTTTTGGCTAAATTATTTATTCCACTCATCAAATAAAATGTTTCTACAAAATTTGAGGATATTAAAAGAAAATTGAATTTTTGACGGAAATTCGACAGGCGCGGACCTTACAAAAATAGTGAAAATTTTGTACTATCTTAAATTGTGCTAAGAAACTATTTATTGAGTAAATTCTTTATTCCACTCATCAAAGGAAAGGTTTCTACAAAAGTTTAGGCAACTTTTGGAAAATTGAATTTTTTTGATGGAAATTCGACAGGCGCGAGCCTACAAAATTAGTGAACATTTTGTACTATCTTAAATTGTGCTAAGAAACTATTTTTTGAGTAAATTCTTTATTCCACTCATCAAAGGAAAGGTTTTTACAAAATTTTAGGATATTTTTGGAAAATTGAATTTTTGACGGAAATTCGACAGGCGCCGACCTTACAAAAATAGTGAAAATTTTGTACTATCTTAAATTGTGCTAAGAAACTATTTATTGAGTAAATTCTTTATTCCACTCATCAAAGGAAAGGTTTCTACAAAATTTTGGTATATTTTTGGAAAATTGAATTTTTGACGGAAATTCGACAGGCGCGGACCTTACAAAGATAGTGAAAATTTTGTACTATCTTAAATTGTGCTAAGAAACTATTGTTTGAGTAAATTCTTTATTCCACTCATCAAAGGAAAGGTTTCTACAAAATTTTAGGCAATTTTTTGAAAATTGAATTTTTGATGGAAATTCGACAGGCGCGACCCTTACAAAAAAAGTGAAAATTTTGTACTATCTTGAATTGTGCTAAGAAACTACTTTTTGGCTAAATTATTTATTCCACTCATCAAATAAAATGTTTCTACAAAATTTGAGGATATTTTTAGAAAATTGAATTTTTGACGGAAATTCGACAGGCGCATCCCTTACAAAAATAGTGAAAATTTTGTACTATCTTAAATTGTGCTAAGAAACTATTTATTGAGTAAATTCTTTATTCTGCTCATCAAAGGAAAGGTTTCTACAAAATTTTAGGATATTTTTGGAAAATTGAATTTTTGACGGAAATTCGACAGGCGCGGACCTTACAAAAATAGTGAAAATTTTGTACTATCTTAAATTGTGCTAAGAAACTATTTTTTGAGTAAATTCTTTATTCCACTCATCAAAGGAAAGGTTTCTACAAAATTTTGGTATATTTTTGGAAAATTGAATTTTTGACGGAAATTCGACAGGCGCGGACCTTACAAAAATAGTGAAAATTTTGTACTATCTTAAATTGTGCTAAGAAACTATTTTTTGAGTAAATTCTTTATTCCACTCATCAAAGGAAAGGTTTCTACAAAATTTTGGCATATTTTAGGAAAATTGAATTTTTGACGGAAATTCGACAGGAGCGGACCTTACAAAAATAGTGAAAATTTTGTACTATCTTAAATTGTGCTAAGAAACTACTTTTTGGCTAAATTATTTATTCCACTCATCAAATAAAATGTTTCTACAAAATTTGAGGATATTAAAAGAAAATTGAATTTTTGACGGAAATTCGACAGGCGAGGACCTTACAAAAATAGTGAAAATTTTGTACTATCTTAAATTGTGCTAAGAAACTATTTATTGAGTAAATTCTTTATTCCACTCATCAAAGGAAAGGTTTCTACAAAAGTTTAGGCAACTTTTGGAAAATTGAATTTTTTTGACGGAAATTCGACAGGCGCGGACCTACAAAATTAGTGAAAATTTTGTACTATCTTAAATTGTGCTAAGAAACTACTTATGAGTAAATTCTTTATTCCACTCATCAAAGGAAAGGTTTCTACAAAATTTTAGGATATTTTTGGAAAATTGAATTTTTGACGGAAATTCGACAGGCGCGGACCTTACAAAAATAGTGAAAATTTTGTACTATCTTAAATTGTGCTAAGAAACTATTTTTTGAGTAAATTCTTTATTCCACTCATCAAAGGAAAGGTTTCTACAAAATTTTAGGATCTTTTTGGAAAATGGAATTTTTGACAGAAATTCGACAGGCAAGTACCTTACAAAAATAGTGAAAATTTTGTACTATCTTAAATTGTGCTAAGAAACTATGTATTGAGTAAATTCTTTATTCCACTCATCAAAGGAAAGGTTTCTACAAAATTTTTAGGAAATTTTTAGAAAATGGAATTTTTGATGGAAATTCGACAGGCGCGGACCTTACAAAAATAGTGAAAATTTTGTACTATCTTAAATTGTGCTAAGAAACTATTTATTGAGTAAATTCTTTATTCCACTCATCAAAGGAAAGGTTTCTACAAAAGTTTAGGCAACTTTTGGAAAATTGAATTTTTTTGACGGAAATTCGACAGGCGCGGACCTACAAAATTAGTGAACATTTTGTACTATCTTAAATTGTGCTAAGAAACTATTTTTTGAGTAAATTCTTTATTCCACTCATCAAAGGAAAGGTTTCTACAAAATTTTAGGATATTTTTGGAAAATTGAATTTTTGACGGAAATTCGACAGGCGCGGACCTTACAAAAATAATTAAAATTTTGTACTATCTTAAATAGAGCTATGAAACTATTATTTGAGTAAATTCTTTATTCCACTCATCAAAGGAAAGGTTTCTACAAAATTTTAGGCAATTTTTGGAAAATTGAATTTTTGATGGAAATTCGACAGGCGCGACCCTTACAAAAATAGTGAAAATTCTGTACTATCTTAAATTGTGCTAAGAAACTACTTTTTGGCTAAATTATTTATTCCACTCATCAAATAAAATGTTTCTACAAAATTTGAGGATATTTTCAGAAAATTGAATTTTTGACGGAAATTCGACAGGCGCGGACCTTACAAAAATAGTGAAAATTTTGTACTATCTTAAATTGTGCTAAGAAACTATTTATTGAGTAAATTCTTTATTCCACTCATCAAAGGAAAGGTTTCTACAAAAGTTTAGGCAACTTTTGGAAAATTGAATTTTTTTGACGGAAATTCGACAGGCGCGAGCCTACAAAATTAGTGAACATTTTGTACTATCTTAAATTGTGCTAAGAAACTATTTTTTGAGTAAATTCTTTATTCCACTCATCAAAGGAAAGGTTTTTACAAAATTTTAGGATATTTTTGGAAAATTGAATTTTTGACGGAAATTCGACAGGCGCCGACCTTACAAAAATAGTGAAAATTTTGTACTATCTTAAATTGTGCTAAGAAACTATTTTTTGAGTAAATTCTTTATTCCACTCATCAAAGGAAAGGTTTCTACAAAATTTTAGGCAATTTTTAGAAAATGGAATTTTTGATGGAAATTTGACAGGCGCGACCCTTACAAAAATAGTGAAAATTTTGTACTATTTTAAATTGTGCTAAGAAACTACTTTTTACCTGAATTCTTTATTCCACTCATCAAATAAAAGGTTTCTACAAAATTTGGGGACATTTTTGGAAAATTGAATTTTTGCGGAAATTTGACAGGCGCGGACCTTACAAAAATAGTAAAAATTTTGTACTATCTTAAATTGTGCTAAGAAACTATTTATTGAGTAAATTCTTTATTCCACTCATCAAAGGAAAGGTTTCTACAAAATTTTGGTATGTTTTTGGAAAATTGAATTTTTGACGGAAATTCGACAGGCGCGGACCTTACAAAAATAGTGAAAATTTTGTACTATCTTAAATTGTGCTAAGAAACTATTGTTTGAGTAAATTCTTTATTCCACTCATCAAAGGAAAGGTTTCTACAAAATTTTAGGCAATTTTTTGAAAATTGAATTTTTGATGGAAATTCGACAGGCGCGACCCTTACAAAAAAAGTGAAAATTTTGTACTATCTTAAATTGTGCTAAGAAACTTCTTTTTGGCTAAATTATTTATTCCACTCATCAAATAAAATGTTTCTACAAAATTTGAGGATATTTTTAGAAAATTGAATTTTTGACGGAAATTCGACAGGCGCATCCCTTACAAAAATAGTGAAAATTTTGTACTATCTTAAATTGTGCTAAGAAACTATTTATTGAGTAAATTCTTTATTCCACTCATCAAAGGAAAAGTTTCTACAAAAGTTTAGGCAATTTTTGGAAAATTGAATTTTTTTGACGGAAATTCGACAGGCGCGGACCTACAAAATTAGTGAAAAGTTAGTACTATCTTAAATTGTGCTAAGAAACTATTTTTTGAGTAAATTCTTTATTCCGCTCATCAAAGGAAAGGTTTCTACAAAATTTTAGGATATTTTTGGAAAATTGAATTTTTGACGGAAATTCGACAGGCGCGGACCTTACAAAAATAGTGAAAATTTTGTACTATCTTAAATTGTGCTAAGAAACTTTTTTTGAGTAATTTCTTTATTCCACTCATCAAAGGAAAGGTTTCTACAAAATTTTGGTATATTTTTGGAAAATTGAATTTTTGACGGAAATTCGACAGGCGCGGACCTTACAAAAATAGTGAAAATTTTGAACTATCTTAAATTGTGCTAAGAAACTATTTTTTGAGTAAATTCTTTATTCCACTCATCAAAGGAAAGGTTTCTACAAGATTTGAGGCAATTTTTGGGAAATGGAATTTTTGACAGAAATTCGACAGGCGCTGACCTTACAAAAAAGTGAAAATTTTGTACTATCTTAAATTGTGCTAAGAAACTATTTTTTGAGTAAATTCTTTATTCCGCTCATCAAAGGAAAGGTTTCTACAAAATTTTAGGATATTTTTGGAAAAATGAATTTTTGACGGAAATTTGACAGGCGCGGACCTTATAAAAATAGTGAAAATTTTGTACTATCTTAAATTGTGCTAAGAAACTATTTTTTGAGTAAATTCTTTATTCCACTCATCAAGGAAAGGTTTCTACAAAATTTTAGGATCTTTTTGGAAAATGGAATTTTTGACAGAAATTCGACAGGCAAGTACCTTACAAAAATAGTGAAAATTTTGTACTATCTTAAATTGTGCTAAGAAACTATGTATTGAGTAAATTCTTTATTCCACTCATCAAAGGAAAGGTTTCTACAAAATTTTTAGGCAATTTTTAGAAAATGGAATTTTTGATGGAAATTCGACAGGCGCGGACCTTACAAAAATAGTGAAAATTTTGTACTATCTTAAATTGTGCTAAGAAACTATTGATTGAGTAAATTCTTTATTCCACTCATCAAAGGAAAGGTTTCTACAAAAGTTTGACAACTTTTGGAAAATTGAATTTTTTTGACGGAAATTCGACAGGCGCGGACCTACAAAATTAGTGAAAATTTTGTACTATCTTAAATTGTGCTAAGAAACTATTTTTTGAGTAAATTCTTTATTCCACTCATCAAAGGAAAGGTTTCTACAAAATTTTAGGATATTTTTGGAAAATTGAATTTTTGACGGAAATTCGACAGGCGCGGACCTTACAAAAATAGTGAAAATTTTGTACTATCTTAAATAGAGCTATGAAACTATTATTTGAGTAAATTCTTTATTCCACTCATCAAAGGAAAGGTTTCTACAAAATTTTAGGCAATTTTTGGAAAATTGAATTTTTGATGGAAATTCGACAGGCGCGACCCTTACAAAAATAGTGAAAATTCTGTACTATCTTAAATTGTGCTAAGAAACTACTTTTTGGCTAAATTATTTATTCCACTCATCAAATAAAATGTTTCTACAAAATTTGAGGATATTTTCAGAAAATTGAATTTTTGACGGAAATTCGACAGGCGCGGACCTTACAAAAATAGTGAAAATTTTGTACTATCTTAAATTGTGCTAAGAAACTATTTATTGAGTAAATTCTTTATTCCACTCATCAAAGGAAAGGTTTCTACAAAAGTTTATTCAACTTTTGGAAAATTGAATTTTTTTGACGGAAATTCGACAGGCGCGAGCCTACAAAATTAGTGAACATTTTGTACTATCTTAAATTGTGCTAAGAAACTATTTTTTGAGTAAATTCTTTATTCCACTCATCAAAGGAAAGGTTTTTACAAAATTTTAGGATATTTTTGGAAAATTGAATTTTTGACGGAAATTCGACAGGCGCCGACCTTACAAAAATAGTGAAAATTTTGTACTATCTTAAATTGTGCTAAGAAACTATTTTTTGAGTAAATTCTTTATTCCACTCATCAAAGGAAAGGTTTCTACAAAATTTTAGGCAATTTTTAGAAAATGGAATTTTTGATGGAAATTTGACAGGCGCGACCCTTACAAAAATAGTGAAAATTTTGTACTATTTTAAATTGTGCTAAGAAACTACTTTTTACCTAAATTCTTTCTTCCACTCATCAAATAAAAGGTTTCTACAAAATTTGGGGACATTTTTGGAAAATTGAATTTTTGCGGAAATTTGACAGGCGCGGACCTTACAAAAATAGTAAAAATTTTGTACTATCTTAAATTGTGCTAAGAAACTATTTATTGAGTAAATTCTTTATTCCACTCATCAAAGGAAAGGTTTCTACAAAATTTTGGTATATTTTTGGAAAATTGAATTTTTGACGGAAATTCGACAGGCGCGGACCTTACAAAGATAGTGAAAATTTTGTACTATCTTAAATTGTGCTAAGAAACTATTGTTTGAGTAAATTCTTTATTCCACTCATCAAAGGAAAGGTTTCTACAAAATTTTAGGCAATTTTTTGAAAATTGAATTTTTGATGGAAATTCGACAGGCGCGACCCTTAAAAAAAAAGTGAAAATTTTGTACTATCTTAAATTGTGCTAAGAAACTATTTTTTGAGTAAATTCTTTATTCCACTCATCAAAGAAAAGGTTTTTACAAAATTTTAGGATATTTTTGGAAAATTGAATTTTTGACGGAAATTCGACAGGCGCCGACCTTACAAAAATAGTGAAAATTTTGTACTATCTTAAATTGTGCTAAGAAACTATTTATTGAGTAAATTCTTTATTCCACTCATCAAAGGAAAGGTTTCTACAAAATTTTGGTATATTTTTGGAAAATTGAATTTTTGACGGAAATTCGACAGGCGCGGACCTTACAAAGATAGTGAAAATTTTGTACTATCTTAAATTGTGCTAAGAAACTATTGTTTGAGTAAATTCTTTATTCCACTCATCAAAGGAAAGGTTTCTACAAAATTTTAGGCAATTTTTTGAAAATTGAATTTTTGATGGAAATTCGACAGGCGCGACCCTTACAAAAAAAGTGAAAATTTTGTACTATCTTAAATTGTGCTAAGAAACTACTTTTTAACCTAAATTATTTATTCCACTCATCAAAGGAAAGGTTTCTACAAAATTTGAGGACATTTTTGGAAAATTGAATTTTTGCGGAAATTTGACAGGCGCGGACCTTACAAAAATAGTATTTTGTACTATCTTAAATTGTGCTAAGAAATTATTTATTGAGTAAATTCTTTATTCCACTCATCAAAGGAAAGGTTCCTACAAGATTTGAGGCAATTTTTGGAAAATTGAATTTTTGACGGAAATTCGACAGGCGCGGACCTTACAAAAATAGTGAAAATTTTGTACTATCTTAAATTGTGCTAAGAAACTATTTTTTGAGTAAATTCTTTATTCCACTCATCAAAGGAAAGGTTTCTACAAAAGTTTATTCAACTTTTGGAAAATTGAATTTTTTTGACGGAAATTCGACAGGCGCGAGCCTACAAAATTAGTGAACATTTTGTACTATCTTAAATTGTGCTAAGAAACTATTTTTTGAGTAAATTCTTTATTCCACTCATCAAAGGAAAGGTTTTTACAAAATTTTAGGATATTTTTGGAAAATTGAATTTTTGACGGAAATTCGACAGGCGCCGACCTTACAAAAATAGTGAAAATTTTGTACTATCTTAAATTGTGCTAAGAAACTATTTTTTGAGTAAATTCTTTATTCCACTCATCAAAGGAAAGGTTTCTACAAAATTTTAGGCAATTTTTAGAAAATGGAATTTTTGATGGAAATTTGACAGGCGCGACCCTTACAAAAATAGTGAAAATTTTGTACTATTTTAAATTGTGCTAAGAAACTACTTTTTACCTAAATTCTTTATTCCACTCATCAAATAAAAGGTTTCTACAAAATTTGGGGACATTTTTGGAAAATTGAATTTTTGCGGAAATTTGACAGGCGCGGACCTTACAAAAATAGTAAAAATTTTGTACTATCTTAAATTGTGCTAAGAAACTATTTATTGAGTAAATTCTTTATTCCACTCATCAAAGGAAAGGTTTCTACAAAATTTTGGTATATTTTTGGAAAATTGAATTTTTGACGGAAATTCGACAGGCGCGGACCTTACAAAGATAGTGAAAATTTTGTACTATCTTAAATTGTGCTAAGAAACTATTGTTTGAGTAAATTCTTTATTCCACTCATCAAAGGAAAGGTTTCTACAAAATTTTAGGCAATTTTTTGAAAATTGAATTTTTGATGGAAATTCGACAGGCGCGACCCTTACAAAAAAAGTGAAAATTTTGTACTATCTTAAATTGTGCTAAGAAACTACTTTTTGGCTAAATTATTTATTCCACTCATCAAATAAAATGTTTCTACAAAATTTGAGGATATTTTTAGAAAATTGAATTTTTGACGGAAATTCGACAGGCGCATCTCTTACAAAAATAGTGAAAATTTTGTACTATCTTAAATTGTGCTAAGAAACTATTTATTGAGTAAATTCTTTATTCTGCTCATCAAAGGAAAGGTTTCTACAAAATTTTAGGATATTTTTGGAAAATTGAATTTTTGACGGAAATTCGACAGGCGCGGACCTTACAAAAATAGTGAAAATTTTGTACTATCTTAAATTGTGCTAAGAAACTATTTTTTGAGTAAATTCTTTATTCCACTCATCAAAGGAAAGGTTTCTACAAAATTTTGGTATATTTTTGGAAAATTGAATTTTTGACGGAAATTCGACAGGCGCGGACCTTACAAAAATAGTGAAAATTTTGAACTATCTTAAATTGTGCTAAGAAACTATAGTTTCAGTAAATTCTTTATTCCACTCATCAAAGGAAAGGTTTCTACAAGATTTGAGGCAATTTTTGGGAAATGGAATTTTTGACAGAAATTCGACAGGCGCTGACCTTACAAAAAAGTGAAAATTTTGTACTATCTTAAATTGTGCTAAGAAACTATTTTTTGAGTAAATTCTTTATTCCACTCATCAAAGGAAAGATTTCTACAAAATTTTGGCATATTTTAGGAAAATTGAATTTTTGACGGAAATTCGACAGGAGCGGACCTTACAAAAATAGTGAAAATTTTGTACTATCTTAAATTGTGCTAAGAAACTACTTTTTGGCTAAATTATTTATTCCACTCATCAAATAAAATGTTTCTACAAAATTTGAGGATATTAAAAGAAAATTGAATTTTTGACGGAAATTCGACAGGCGCGGACCTTACAAAAATAGTGAAAATTTTGTACTATCTTAAATTGTGCTAAGAAACTATTTATTGAGTAAATTCTTTATTCCACTCATCAAAGGAAAGGTTTCTACAAAAGTTTAGGCAACTTTTGGAAAATTGAATTTTTTTGATGGAAATTCGACAGGCGCGAGCCTACAAAATTAGTGAACATTTTGTACTATCTTAAATTGTGCTAAGAAACTATTTTTTGAGTAAATTCTTTATTCCACTCATCAAAGGAAAGGTTTTTACAAAATTTTAGGATATTTTTGGAAAATTGAATTTTTGACGGAAATTCGACAGGCGCCGACCTTACAAAAATAGTGAAAATTTTGTACTATCTTAAATTGTGCTAAGAAACTATTTATTGAGTAAATTCTTTATTCCACTCATCAAAGGAAAGGTTTCTACAAAATTTTGGTATATTTTTGGAAAATTGAATTTTTGACGGAAATTCGACAGGCGCGGACCTTACAAAGATAGTGAAAATTTTGTACTATCTTAAATTGTGCTAAGAAACTATTGTTTGAGTAAATTCTTTATTCCACTCATCAAAGGAAAGGTTTCTACAAAATTTTAGGCAATTTTTTGAAAATTGAATTTTTGATGGAAATTCGACAGGCGCGACCCTTACAAAAAAAGTGAAAATTTTGTACTATCTTAAATTGTGCTAAGAAACTACTTTTTGGCTAAATTATTTATTCCACTCATCAAATAAAATGTTTCTACAAAATTTGAGGATATTTTTAGAAAATTGAATTTTTGACGAAATTCGACAGGCGCATCCCTTACAAAAATAGTGAAAATTTTGTACTATCTTAAATTGTGCTAAGAAACTATTTATTGAGTAAATTCTTTATTCTGCTCATCAAAGGAAAGGTTTCTACAAAATTTTAGGATATTTTTGGAAAATTGAATTTTTGACGGAAATTCGACAGGCGCGGACCTTACAAAAATAGTGAAAATTTTGTACTATCTTAAATTGTGCTAAGAAACTATTTTTTGAGTAAATTCTTTATTCCACTCATCAAAGGAAAGGTTTCTACAAAATTTTGGTATATTTTTGGAAAATTGAATTTTTGACGGAAATTCGACAGGCGCGGACCTTACAAAAATAGTGAAAATTTTGAACTATCTTAAATTGTGCTAAGAAACTATTGTTTGAGTAAATTCTTTATTCCACTCATCAAAGGAAAGGTTTCTACAAGATTTGAGGCAATTTTTGGGAAATGGAATTTTTGACAGAAATTCGACAGGCGCTGACCTTACAAAAAAGTAAAAATTTTGTACTATCTTAAATTGTGCTAAGAAACTATTTTTTGAGTAAATTCTTTATTCCACTCATCAAAGGAAAGGTTTCTACAAAATTTTGGCATATTTTAGGAAAATTGAATTTTTGACGGAAATTCGACAGGAGCGGACCTTACAAAAATAGTGAAAATTTTGTACTATCTTAAATTGTGCTAAGAAACTACTTTTTGGCTAAATTATTTATTCCACTCATCAAATAAAATGTTTCTACAAAATTTGAGGATATTAAAAGAAAATTGAATTTTTGACGGAAATTCGACAGGCGAGGACCTTACAAAAATAGTGAAAATTTTGTACTATCTTAAATTGTGCTAAGAAACTATTTATTGAGTAAATTCTTTATTCCACTCATCAAAGGAAAGGTTTCTACAAAAGTTTAGGCAACTTTTGGAAAATTGAATTTTTTTGACGGAAATTCGACAGGCGCGGACCTACAAAATTAGTGAAAATTTTGTACTATCTTAAATTGTGCTAAGAAACTACTTATGAGTAAATTCTTTATTCCACTCATCAAAGGAAAGGTTTCTACAAAATTTTAGGATATTTTTGGAAAATTGAATTTTTGACGGAAATTCGACAGGCGCGGACCTTACAAAAATAGTGAAAATTTTGTACTATCTTAAATTGTGCTAAGAAACTATTTTTTGAGTAAATTCTTTATTCCACTCATCAAGGAAAGGTTTCTACAAAATTTTAGGATCTTTTTGGAAAATGGAATTTTTGACAGAAATTCGACAGGCAAGTACCTTACAAAAATAGTGAAAATTTTGTACTATCTTAAATTGTGCTAAGAAACTATGTATTGAGTAAATTCTTTATTCCACTCATCAAAGGAAAGGTTTCTACAAAATTTTTAGGCAATTTTTAGAAAATGGAATTTTTGATGGAAATTCGACAGGCGCGGACCTTACAAAAATAGTGAAAATTTTGTACTATCTTAAATTGTGCTAAGAAACTATTTATTGAGTAAATTCTTTATTCCACTCATCAAAGGAAAGGTTTCTACAAAAGTTTAGGCAACTTTTGGAAAATTGAATTTTTTTGACGGAAATTCGACAGGCGCGGACCTACAAAATTAGTGAACATTTTGTACTATCTTAAATTGTGCTAAGAAACTATTTTTTGAGTAAATTCTTTATTCCACTCATCAAAGGAAAGGTTTCTACAAAATTTTAGGATATTTTTGGAAAATTGAATTTTTGACGGAAATTCGACAGGCGCGGACCTTACAAAAATAATTAAAATTTTGTACTATCTTAAATAGAGCTATGAAACTATTATTTGAGTAAATTCTTTATTCCACTCATCAAAGGAAAGGTTTCTACAAAATTTTAGGCAATTTTTGGAAAATTGAATTTTTGATGGAAATTCGACAGGCGCGACCCTTACAAAAATAGTGAAAATTCTGTACTATCTTAAATTGTGCTAAGAAACTACTTTTTGGCTAAATTATTTATTCCACTCATCAAATAAAATGTTTCTACAAAATTTGAGGATATTTTCAGAAAATTGAATTTTTGACGGAAATTCGACAGGCGCGGACCTTACAAAAAAAGTGAAAATTTTGTACTATCTTAAATTGTGCTAAGAAACTATTTATTGAGTAAATTCTTTATTCCACTCATCAAAGGAAAGGTTTCTACAAAAGTTTAGGCAACTTTTGGAAAATTGAATTTTTTTGACGGAAATTCGACAGGCGCGAGCCTACAAAATTAGTGAACATTTTGTACTATCTTAAATTGTGCTAAGAAACTATTTTTTGAGTAAATTCTTTATTCCACTCATCAAAGGAAAGGTTTTTACAAAATTTTAGGATATTTTTGGAAAATTGAATTTTTGACGGAAATTCGACAGGCGCCGACCTTACAAAAATAGTGAAAATTTTGTACTATCTTAAATTGTGCTAAGAAACTATTTTTTGAGTAAATTCTTTATTCCACTCATCAAAGGAAAGGTTTCTACAAAATTTTAGGCAATTTTTAGAAAATGGAATTTTTGATGGAAATTTGACAGGCGCGACCCTTACAAAAATAGTGAAAATTTTGTACTATTTTAAATTGTGCTAAGAAACTACTTTTTACCTGAATTCTTTATTCCACTCATCAAATAAAAGGTTTCTACAAAATTTGGGGACATTTTTGGAAAATTGAATTTTTGCGGAAATTTGACAGGCGCGGACCTTACAAAAATAGTAAAAATTTTGTACTATCTTAAATTGTGCTAAGAAACTATTTATTGAGTAAATTCTTTATTCCACTCATCAAAGGAAAGGTTTCTACAAAATTTTGGTATATTTTTGGAAAATTGAATTTTTGACGGAAATTCGACAGGCGCGGACCTTACAAAGATAGTGAAAATTTTGTACTATCTTAAATTGTGCTAAGAAACTATTGTTTGAGTAAATTCTTTATTCCACTCATCAAAGGAAAGGTTTCTACAAAATTTTAGGCAATTTTTTGAAAATTGAATTTTTGATGGAAATTCGACAGGCGCGACCCTTACAAAAAAAGTGAAAATTTTGTACTATCTTAAATTGTGCTAAGAAACTACTTTTTGGCTAAATTATTTATTCCACTCATCAAATAAAATGTTTCTACAAAATTTGAGGATATTTTTAGAAAATTGAATTTTTGACGGAAATTCGACAGGCGCATCTCTTACAAAAATAGTGAAAATTTTGTACTATCTTAAATTGTGCTAAGAAACTATTTATTGAGTAAATTCTTTATTCTGCTCATCAAAGGAAAGGTTTCTACAAAATTTTAGGATATTTTTGGAAAATTGAATTTTTGACGGAAATTCGACAGGCGCGGACCTTACAAAAATAGTGAAAATTTTGTACTATCTTAAATTGTGCTAAGAAACTATTTTTTGAGTAAATTCTTTATTCCACTCATCAAAGGAAAGGTTTCTACAAAATTTTGGTATATTTTTGGAAAATTGAATTTTTGACGGAAATTCGACAGGCGCGGACCTTACAAAAATAGTGAAAATTTTGAACTATCTTAAATTGTGCTAAGAAACTATAGTTTCAGTAAATTCTTTATTCCACTCATCAAAGGAAAGGTTTCTACAAGATTTGAGGCAATTTTTGGGAAATGGAATTTTTGACAGAAATTCGACAGGCGCTGACCTTACAAAAAAGTGAAAATTTTGTACTATCTTAAATTGTGCTAAGAAACTATTTTTTGAGTAAATTCTTTATTCCACTCATCAAAGGAAAGATTTCTACAAAATTTTGGCATATTTTAGGAAAATTGAATTTTTGACGGAAATTCGACAGGAGCGGACCTTACAAAAATAGTGAAAATTTTGTACTATCTTAAATTGTGCTAAGAAACTACTTTTTGGCTAAATTATTTATTCCACTCATCAAATAAAATGTTTCTACAAAATTTGAGGATATTAAAAGAAAATTGAATTTTTGACGGAAATTCGACAGGCGCGGACCTTACAAAAATAGTGAAAATTTTGTACTATCTTAAATTGTGCTAAGAAACTATTTATTGAGTAAATTCTTTATTCCACTCATCAAAGGAAAGGTTTCTACAAAAGTTTAGGCAACTTTTGGAAAATTGAATTTTTTTGATGGAAATTCGACAGGCGCGAGCCTACAAAATTAGTGAACATTTTGTACTATCTTAAATTGTGCTAAGAAACTATTTTTTGAGTAAATTCTTTATTCCACTCATCAAAGGAAAGGTTTTTACAAAATTTTAGGATATTTTTGGAAAATTGAATTTTTGACGGAAATTCGACAGGCGCCGACCTTACAAAAATAGTGAAAATTTTGTACTATCTTAAATTGTGCTAAGAAACTATTTATTGAGTAAATTCTTTATTCCACTCATCAAAGGAAAGGTTTCTACAAAATTTTGGTATATTTTTGGAAAATTGAATTTTTGACGGAAATTCGACAGGCGCGGACCTTACAAAGATAGTGAAAATTTTGTACTATCTTAAATTGTGCTAAGAAACTATTGTTTGAGTAAATTCTTTATTCCACTCATCAAAGGAAAGGTTTCTACAAAATTTTAGGCAATTTTTTGAAAATTGAATTTTTGATGGAAATTCGACAGGCGCGACCCTTACAAAAAAAGTGAAAATTTTGTACTATCTTAAATTGTGCTAAGAAACTACTTTTTGGCTAAATTATTTATTCCACTCATCAAATAAAATGTTTCTACAAAATTTGAGGATATTTTTAGAAAATTGAATTTTTGACGAAATTCGACAGGCGCATCCCTTACAAAAATAGTGAAAATTTTGTACTATCTTAAATTGTGCTAAGAAACTATTTATTGAGTAAATTCTTTATTCTGCTCATCAAAGGAAAGGTTTCTACAAAATTTTAGGATATTTTTGGAAAATTGAATTTTTGACGGAAATTCGACAGGCGCGGACCTTACAAAAATAGTGAAAATTTTGTACTATCTTAAATTGTGCTAAGAAACTATTTTTTGAGTAAATTCTTTATTCCACTCATCAAAGGAAAGGTTTCTACAAAATTTTGGTATATTTTTGGAAAATTGAATTTTTGACGGAAATTCGACAGGCGCGGACCTTACAAAAATAGTGAAAATTTTGAACTATCTTAAATTGTGCTAAGAAACTATTGTTTGAGTAAATTCTTTATTCCACTCATCAAAGGAAAGGTTTCTACAAGATTTGAGGCAATTTTTGGGAAATGGAATTTTTGACAGAAATTCGACAGGCGCTGACCTTACAAAAAAGTAAAAATTTTGTACTATCTTAAATTGTGCTAAGAAACTATTTTTTGAGTAAATTCTTTATTCCACTCATCAAAGGAAAGGTTTCTACAAAATTTTGGCATATTTTAGGAAAATTGAATTTTTGACGGAAATTCGACAGGAGCGGACCTTACAAAAATAGTGAAAATTTTGTACTATCTTAAATTGTGCTAAGAAACTACTTTTTGGCTAAATTATTTATTCCACTCATCAAATAAAATGTTTCTACAAAATTTGAGGATATTAAAAGAAAATTGAATTTTTGACGGAAATTCGACAGGCGAGGACCTTACAAAAATAGTGAAAATTTTGTACTATCTTAAATTGTGCTAAGAAACTATTTATTGAGTAAATTCTTTATTCCACTCATCAAAGGAAAGGTTTCTACAAAAGTTTAGGCAACTTTTGGAAAATTGAATTTTTTTGACGGAAATTCGACAGGCGCGGACCTACAAAATTAGTGAAAATTTTGTACTATCTTAAATTGTGCTAAGAAACTACTTATGAGTAAATTCTTTATTCCACTCATCAAAGGAAAGGTTTCTACAAAATTTTAGGATATTTTTGGAAAATTGAATTTTTGACGGAAATTCGACAGGCGCGGACCTTACAAAAATAGTGAAAATTTTGTACTATCTTAAATTGTGCTAAGAAACTATTTTTTGAGTAAATTCTTTATTCCACTCATCAAGGAAAGGTTTCTACAAAATTTTAGGATCTTTTTGGAAAATGGAATTTTTGACAGAAATTCGACAGGCAAGTACCTTACAAAAATAGTGAAAATTTTGTACTATCTTAAATTGTGCTAAGAAACTATGTATTGAGTAAATTCTTTATTCCACTCATCAAAGGAAAGGTTTCTACAAAATTTTTAGGCAATTTTTAGAAAATGGAATTTTTGATGGAAATTCGACAGGCGCGGACCTTACAAAAATAGTGAAAATTTTGTACTATCTTAAATTGTGCTAAGAAACTATTTATTGAGTAAATTCTTTATTCCACTCATCAAAGGAAAGGTTTCTACAAAAGTTTAGGCAACTTTTGGAAAATTGAATTTTTTTGACGGAAATTCGACAGGCGCGGACCTACAAAATTAGTGAACATTTTGTACTATCTTAAATTGTGCTAAGAAACTATTTTTTGAGTAAATTCTTTATTCCACTCATCAAAGGAAAGGTTTCTACAAAATTTTAGGATATTTTTGGAAAATTGAATTTTTGACGGAAATTCGACAGGCGCGGACCTTACAAAAATAATTAAAATTTTGTACTATCTTAAATAGAGCTATGAAACTATTATTTGAGTAAATTCTTTATTCCACTCATCAAAGGAAAGGTTTCTACAAAATTTTAGGCAATTTTTGGAAAATTGAATTTTTGATGGAAATTCGACAGGCGCGACCCTTACAAAAATAGTGAAAATTCTGTACTATCTTAAATTGTGCTAAGAAACTACTTTTTGGCTAAATTATTTATTCCACTCATCAAATAAAATGTTTCTACAAAATTTGAGGATATTTTCAGAAAATTGAATTTTTGACGGAAATTCGACAGGCGCGGACCTTACAAAAAAAGTGAAAATTTTGTACTATCTTAAATTGTGCTAAGAAACTATTTATTGAGTAAATTCTTTATTCCACTCATCAAAGGAAAGGTTTCTACAAAAGTTTAGGCAACTTTTGGAAAATTGAATTTTTTTGACGGAAATTCGACAGGCGCGAGCCTACAAAATTAGTGAACATTTTGTACTATCTTAAATTGTGCTAAGAAACTATTTTTTGAGTAAATTCTTTATTCCACTCATCAAAGGAAAGGTTTTTACAAAATTTTAGGATATTTTTGGAAAATTGAATTTTTGACGGAAATTCGACAGGCGCCGACCTTACAAAAATAGTGAAAATTTTGTACTATCTTAAATTGTGCTAAGAAACTATTTTTTGAGTAAATTCTTTATTCCACTCATCAAAGGAAAGGTTTCTACAAAATTTTAGGCAATTTTTAGAAAATGGAATTTTTGATGGAAATTTGACAGGCGCGACCCTTACAAAAATAGTGAAAATTTTGTACTATTTTAAATTGTGCTAAGAAACTACTTTTTACCTGAATTCTTTATTCCACTCATCAAATAAAAGGTTTCTACAAAATTTGGGGACATTTTTGGAAAATTGAATTTTTGCGGAAATTTGACAGGCGCGGACCTTACAAAAATAGTAAAAATTTTGTACTATCTTAAATTGTGCTAAGAAACTATTTATTGAGTAAATTCTTTATTCCACTCATCAAAGGAAAGGTTTCTACAAAATTTTGGTATATTTTTGGAAAATTGAATTTTTGACGGAAATTCGACAGGCGCGGACCTTACAAAGATAGTGAAAATTTTGTACTATCTTAAATTGTGCTAAGAAACTATTGTTTGAGTAAATTCTTTATTCCACTCATCAAAGGAAAGGTTTCTACAAAATTTTAGGCAATTTTTTGAAAATTGAATTTTTGATGGAAATTCGACAGGCGCGACCCTTACAAAAAAAGTGAAAATTTTGTACTATCTTAAATTGTGCTAAGAAACTTCTTTTTGGCTAAATTATTTATTCCACTCATCAAATAAAATGTTTCTACAAAATTTGAGGATATTTTTAGAAAATTGAATTTTTGACGGAAATTCGACAGGCGCATCCCTTACAAAAATAGTGAAAATTTTGTACTATCTTAAATTGTGCTAAGAAACTATTTATTGAGTAAATTCTTTATTCCACTCATCAAAGGAAAAGTTTCTACAAAAGTTTAGGCAATTTTTGGAAAATTGAATTTTTTTGACGGAAATTCGACAGGCGCGGACCTACAAAATTAGTGAAAAGTTAGTACTATCTTAAATTGTGCTAAGAAACTATTTTTTGAGTAAATTCTTTATTCCGCTCATCAAAGGAAAGGTTTCTACAAAATTTTAGGATATTTTTGGAAAATTGAATTTTTGACGGAAATTCGACAGGCGCGGACCTTACAAAAATAGTGAAAATTTTGTACTATCTTAAATTGTGCTAAGAAACTTTTTTTGAGTAATTTCTTTATTCCACTCATCAAAGGAAAGGTTTCTACAAAATTTTGGTATATTTTTGGAAAATTGAATTTTTGACGGAAATTCGACAGGCGCGGACCTTACAAAAATAGTGAAAATTTTGAACTATCTTAAATTGTGCTAAGAAACTATTTTTTGAGTAAATTCTTTATTCCACCCATCAAAGGAAAGGTTTCTACAAGATTTGAGGCAATTTTTGGGAAATGGAATTTTTGACAGAAATTCGACAGGCGCTGACCTTACAAAAAAGTGAAAATTTTGTACTATCTTAAATTGTGCTAAGAAACTATTTTTTGAGTAAATTCTTTATTCCGCTCATCAAAGGAAAGGTTTCTACAAAATTTTAGGATATTTTTGGAAAAATGAATTTTTGACGGAAATTTGACAGGCGCGGACCTTATAAAAATAGTGAAAATTTTGTACTATCTTAAATTGTGCTAAGAAACTATTTTTTGAGTAAATTCTTTATTCCACTCATCAAGGAAAGGTTTCTACAAAATTTTAGGATCTTTTTGGAAAATGGAATTTTTGACAGAAATTCGACAGGCAAGTACCTTACAAAAATAGTGAAAATTTTGTACTATCTTAAATTGTGCTAAGAAACTATGTATTGAGTAAATTCTTTATTCCACTCATCAAAGGAAAGGTTTCTACAAAATTTTTAGGCAATTTTTAGAAAATGGAATTTTTGATGGAAATTCGACAGGCGCGGACCTTACAAAAATAGTGAAAATTTTGTACTATCTTAAATTGTGCTAAGAAACTATTGATTGAGTAAATTCTTTATTCCACTCATCAAAGGAAAGGTTTCTACAAAAGTTTGACAACTTTTGGAAAATTGAATTTTTTTGACGGAAATTCGACAGGCGCGGACCTACAAAATTAGTGAAAATTTTGTACTATCTTAAATTGTGCTAAGAAACTATTTTTTGAGTAAATTCTTTATTCCACTCATCAAAGGAAAGGTTTCTACAAAATTTTAGGATATTTTTGGAAAATTGAATTTTTGACGGAAATTCGACAGGCGCGGACCTTACAAAAATAGTGAAAATTTTGTACTATCTTAAATAGAGCTATGAAACTATTATTTGAGTAAATTCTTTATTCCACTCATCAAAGGAAAGGTTTCTACAAAATTTTAGGCAATTTTTGGAAAATTGAATTTTTGATGGAAATTCGACAGGCGCGACCCTTACAAAAATAGTGAAAATTCTGTACTATCTTAAATTGTGCTAAGAAACTACTTTTTGGCTAAATTATTTATTCCACTCATCAAATAAAATGTTTCTACAAAATTTGAGGATATTTTCAGAAAATTGAATTTTTGACGGAAATTCGACAGGCGCGGACCTTACAAAAATAGTGAAAATTTTGTACTATCTTAAATTGTGCTAAGAAACTATTTATTGAGTAAATTCTTTATTCCACTCATCAAAGGAAAGGTTTCTACAAAAGTTTAGGCAGCTTTTGGAAAATTGAATTTTTTTGATGGAAATTCGACAGGCGCGGACCTACAAAATTAGTGAAAATTTTGTACTATCTTAAATTGTGCTAAGAAACTATTTTTTGAGTAAATTCTTTATTCCACTCATCAAAGGAAAGGTTTCTACAAAATTTTAGGCAATTTTTTAGAAAATGGAATTTTTGATGGAAATTTGACAGGCGCGACCCTTTCAAAAATAGTGAAAATTTTGTACTATTTTAAATTGTGCTAAGAAACTACTTTCTACCTAAATTATTTATTCCACTCATCAAATAAAAGGTTTCTACAAAATTTGAGGACATTTTTGGAAAATTGAATTTTTGCGGAAATTTGACAGGCGCGGACCTTACAAAAATAGTAAAAATTTTGTACTATCTTAAATTGTGCTAAGAAACTATTTATTGAGTAAATTCTTTATTCCACTCATCAAAGGAAAGGTTTCTACAAAAGTTTAGGCAATTTTTGGAAAATTGAATTTTTTTGACGGAAATTCGACAGGCGCGGACCTACAAAATTAGTGAAAATTTTGTACTATCTTAAATTGTGCTAAGAAGCTATTTTTTGAGTAAATTCTTTATTCCGCTCATCAAAGGAAAGGTTTCTACAAAATTTTAGGATATTTTTGGAAAATTGAATTTTTGACGGAAATTCGACAGGCGCGGACCTTACAAAAATAGTGAAAATTTTGTACTATCTTAAATTGTGCTAAGAAACTATTATTTGAGTAAATTCTTTATTCCACTCATCAAAGGAAAGGTTTCTACAAAATTTTGGTATATTTTTGGAAAATTGAATTTTTGACGGAAATTCGACAGGCGCGGACCTTACAAAAATAGTGAAAATTTTGTACTATCTTAAATTGTGCTAAGAAACTATTGTTTGAGTAAATTCTTTTTTCCACTCATCAAAGGAAAGGTTTCTACAAGATTTGAGGCAATTTTTGGGAAATGGAATTTTTGACAGAAATTCGACAGGCGCTGATCTTACAAAAATAGTGAAAATTTTGTACTATCTTAAATTGTGCTAAGAAACTATTTTTTGAGTAAATTCTTTATTCCGCTCATCAAAGGAAAGGTTTCTACAAAATTTTAGGATATTTTTGGAAAATTGAATTTTTGACGGAAATTCGACAGGCGCGGACCTTACAAAAATAGTGAAAATTTTGTACTATCTTAAATTGTGCTAAGAAACTATTTTTTGAGTAAATTCTTTATTCCACTCATCAAAGGAAAGGTTTCTACAAAATTTTGGTATATTTTTGGAAAATTGAATTTTTGACGGAAATTCGACAGGCGCGGACCTTACAAAAATAGTGAAAATTTTGAACTATCTTAAATTGTGCTAAGAAACTATTTTTTGAGTAAATTCTTTATTCCACTCATCAAAGGAAAGGTTTCTACAAGATTTGAGGCAATTTTTTGGAAATGGAATTTTTGACGGAAATTCGACAGGCGCTGACCTTACAAAAAAAGTGAAAATTTTGTACTATCTAAAATTGTGCTAAGAAACTATTTTTTGAGTAAATTCTTATTCCGCTCATCAAAGGAAAGGTTTCTACAAAATTTTAGGATATTTTTGGAAAATTGAATTTTTGACGGAAATTCGACAGGCGCGGACCTTATAAAAATAGTGAAAATTTTGTACTATCTTAAATTGTGCTAAGAAACTATTTTTTTAGTAAATTCTTTATTCCACTCATCAAAGGAAAGGTTTCTACAAAATTTTAGGCAATTTTTGGAAAATTGAATTTTTGATGGAAATTCGA
The DNA here is from genome assembly GCA_964019695.1 of Loripinus fragilis. NCBI lineage: Eukaryota > Metazoa > Mollusca > Bivalvia > Lucinida > Lucinidae > Loripinus > Loripinus fragilis. Next base: position 119,638 of record CAXHUL010000045.1, on the reverse strand, counting down.
CAGGCGCGACCCTTACAAAAATAGTGAAAATTCTGTACTATCTTAAATTGTGCTAAGAAACTACTTTTTGGCTAAATTATTTATTCCACTCATCAAATAAAATGTTTCTACAAAATTTGAGGATATTTTCAGAAAATTGAATTTTTGACGGAAATTCGACAGGCGCATCCCTTACAAAAATAGTGAAAATTTTGTACTATCTTAAATTGTGCTAAGAAACTATTTTTTGAGTAAATTCTTTATTCCACTCATCAAAGGAAAGGTTTCTACAAAAGTTTAGGCAATTTTTGGAAAATTGAATTTTTTTGACGGAAATTCGACAGGCGCGGACCTACAAAATTAGTGAAAATTTTGTACTATCTTAAATTGTGCTAAGAAGCTATTTTTTGAGTAAATTCTTTATTCCGCTCATCAAAGGAAGGGTTTCTACAAAATTTTAGGATATTTTTGGAAAATTGAATTTTTGACGGAAATTCGACAGGCGCGGACCTTACAAAAATAGTGAAAATTTTGTACTATCTTAAATTGTGCTAAGAAACTATTATTTGAGTAAATTCTTTATTCCACTCATCAAAGGAAAGGTTTCTACAAAATTTTGGTATATTTTTGGAAAATTGAATTTTTGACGGAAATTCGACAGGCGCGGACCTTACAAAAATAGTGAAAATTTTGTACTATCTTAAATTGTGCTAAGAAACTATTGTTTGAGTAAATTCTTTATTCCACTCATCAAAGGAAAGGTTTCTACAAAATTTGAGGATATTTTCAGAAAATTGAATTTTTGACGGAAATTTGACAGGCGAGGACCTTACAAAAATAGTGAAAATTTTGTACTATCTTAAATTGTGCTAAGAAACTATTTATTGAGTAAATTCTTTATTCCACTCATCAAAGGAAAGGTTTCTACAAAAGTTTAGGCAACTTTTGGAAAATTGAATTTTTTTGACGGAAATTCGACAGGCGCGGACCTACAAAATAGTGAAAATTTTGTACTATCTTAAATTGTGCTAAGAAACTACTTATGAGTAAATTCTTTATTCCACTCATCAAAGGAAAGGTTTCTACAAAATTTTAGGATATTTTTGGAAAATTGAATTTTTGACGGAAATTCGACAGGCGCGGACCTTACAAAAATAGTGAAAATTTTGTACTATCTTAAATTGTGCTAAGAAACTATTTTTTGAGTAAATTCTTTATTCCACTCATCAAGGAAAGGTTTCTACAAAATTTTAGGATCTTTTTGGAAAATGGAATTTTTGACAGAAATTCGACAGGCAAGTACCTTACAAAAATAGTGAAAATTTTGTACTATCTTAAATTGTGCTAAGAAACTATGTATTGAGTAAATTCTTTATTCCACTCATCAAAGGAAAGGTTTCTACAAAATTTTTAGGCAATTTTTAGAAAATGGAATTTTTGATGGAAATTCGACAGGCGCGGACCTTACAAAAATAGTGAAAATTTTGTACTATCTTAAATTGTGCTAAGAAACTATTGATTGAGTAAATTCTTTATTCCACTCATCAAAGGAAAGGTTTCTACAAAAGTTTAGGCAACTTTTGGAAAATTGAATTTTTTTGACGGAAATTCAACAGGCGCGGACCTACAAAATTAGTGAAAATTTTGTACTATCTTAAATTGTGCTAAGAAACTATTTTTTGAGTAAATTCTTTATTCCACTCATCAAAGGAAAGGTTTCTACAAAATTTTAGGATATTTTTGGAAAATTGAATTTTTGACGGAAATTCGACAGGCGCGGACCTTACAAAAATAGTGAAAATTTTGTACTATCTTAAATAGAGCTATGAAACTATTATTTGAGTAAATTCTTTATTCCACTCATCAAAGGAAAGGTTTCTACAAAATTTTAGGCAATTTTTGGAAAATTGAATTTTTGATGGAAATTCGACAGGCGCGACCCTTACAAAAATAGTGAAAATTCTGTACTATCTTAAATTGTGCTAAGAAACTACTTTTTGGCTAAATTATTTATTCCACTCATCAAATAAAATGTTTCTACAAAATTTGAGGATATTTTCAGAAAATTGAATTTTTGACGGAAATTCGACAGGCGCGGACCTTACAAAAATAGTGAAAATTTTGTACTATCTTAAATTGTGCTAAGAAACTATTTATTGAGTAAATTCTTTATTCCACTCATCAAAGGAAAGGTTTCTACAAAAGTTTAGGCAACTTTTGGAAAATTGAATTTTTTTGACGGAAATTCGACAGGCGCGGACCTACAAAATTAGTGAAAATTGTGCTAAGAAACTATTTTTTGAGTAAATTCTTTATTCCACTCATCAAAGGAAAGGTTTCTACAAAATTTTAGGATATTTTTGGAAAATTGAATTTTTGATGGAAATTTGACAGGCGCGACCCTTACAAAAATAGTGAAAATTTTGTACTATTTTAAATTGTGCTAAGAAACTACTTTCTACCTAAATTATTTATTCCACTCATCAAATAAAAGGTTTCTACAAAATTTGAGGACATTTTTGGAAAATTGAATTTTTGCGGAAATTCGACAGGCGCGGACCTAACAAAAATAGTGAAAATTTTGTACTATCTTAAATTGTGCTAAGAAACTATTTTTTGAGTAAATTCTTTATTCCACTTATCAAAGGAAAGGTTTCTACAAAATTTTAGGCAATTTTTCAGAAAATGGAATTTTTGATGGAAATTTGACAGGCGCGACCCTTTCAAAAATAGTGAAAATTTTGTACTATTTTAAATTGTGCTAAGAAACTACTTTCTACCTAAATTATTTATTCCACTCATCAAATAAAAGGTTTCTACAAAATTTGAGGACATTTTTGGAAAATTGAATTTTTGCAGAAATTTGACAGGTGCGGACCTTACAAAAATAGTAAAAATTTTGTACTATCTTAAATTGTGCTAAGAAACTATTTATTGAGTAAATTCTTTATTCCACTCATCAAAGGAAAGGTTTCTACAAGATTTGAGGCAATTTTTGGAAAATTGAATTTTTGACGGAAATTCGACAGGCGCATCCCATACAAAAATAGTGAAAATTTTGTACTATCTTAAATAGAGCTAAGAAACTATTTTTTGAGTAAATTCTTTATTCCACTCATCAAAGGAAAGGTTTCTACAAAATTTTAGGCAATTTTTGGAAAATTGAATTTTTGATGGAAATTCGACAGGCGCGACCCTTACAAAAATAGTGAAAATTCTGTACTATCTTAAATTGTGCTAAGAAACTACTTTTTGGCTAAATTATTTATTCCACTCATCAAATAAAATGTTTCTACAAAATTTGAGGATATTTTCAGAAAATTGAATTTTTGACGGAAATTCGACAGGCGCATCCCTTACAAAAATAGTGAAAATTTTGTACTATCTTAAATTGTGCTAAGAAACTATTTATTGAGTAAATTCTTTATTCCACTCATCAAAGGAAAGGTTTCTACAAAAGTTTAGGCAATTTTTGGAAAATTGAATTTTTTTGACGGAAATTCGACAGGCGCGAGCCTACAAAATTAGTGAAAATTTTGTACTATCTTAAATTGTGCTAAGAAACTATTTTTTGAGTAAATTCTTTATTCTGCTCATCAAAGGAAAGGTTTCTACAAAATTTTAGGATATTTTTGGAAAATTGAATTTTTGACGGAAATTCGACAGGCGCGGACCTTACAAAAATAGTGAAAATTTTGTACTATCTTAAATTGTGCTTAGAAACTATTTTTTGAGTAAATTCTTTATTCCACTCATCAAAGGAAAGGTTTCTACAAAATTTTGGTATATTTTTGGAAAATTGAATTTTTGACGGAAATTCGACAGGCGCGGACCTTACAAAAATAGTGAAAATTTTGTACTATCTTAAATTGTGCTAAGAAACTATTGTTTGAGTAAATTCTTTATTCCACTCATCAAAGGAAAGGTTTCTACAAGATTTGAGGCAATTTTTGGGAAATGGAATTTTTGACAGAAATTCGACAGGCGCTGATCTTACAAAAATAGTGAAAATTTTGTACTATCTTAAATTGTGCTAAGAAACTATTTTTTGAGTAAATTCTTTATTCCGCTCATCAAAGGAAAGGTTTCTACAAAATTTTAGGATATTTTTGGAAAATTGAATTTTTGACGGAAATTCGACAGGCGCGGACCTTACAAAAATAGTGAAAATTTTGTACTATCTTAAATTGTGCTAAGAAACTATTTTTTGAGTAAATTCTTTATTCCACTCATCAAAGGAAAGGTTTCTACAAAATTTTGGTATATTTTTGGAAAATTGAATTTTTGACGGAAATTCGACAGGCGCGGACCTTACAAAAATAGTGAAAATTTTGAACTATCTTAAATTGTGCTAAGAAACTATTTTTTGAGTAAATTCTTTATTCCACTCATCAAAGGAAAGATTTCTACAAGATTTGAGGCAATTTTTTGGAAATGGAATTTTTGACGGAAATTCGACAGGCGCTGACCTTACAAAAAAAGTGAAAATTTTGTACTATCTTAAATTGTGCTAAGAAACTATTTTTTGAGTAAATTCTTATTCCGCTCATCAAAGGAAAGGTTTCTACAAAATTTTAGGATATTTTTGGAAAATTGAATTTTTGACGGAAATTCGACAGGCGCGGACCTTATAAAAATAGTGAAAATTTTGTACTATCTTAAATTGTGCTAAGAAACTATTTTTTGAGTAAATTCTTTATTCCACTCATCAAAGGAAAGGTTTCTACAAAATTTTGGTATATTTTTGGAAAATTGAATTTTTGACGGAAATTCGACAGGCGCCGACCTTACAAAAATAGTGAAAATTTTGTACTATCTTAAATTGTGCTAAGAAACTACTTTTTGGCTAAATTATTTATTCCACTCATCAAATAAAATGTTTCTACAAAATTTGAGGATATTTTTAGAAAATTGAATTTTTGACGGAAATTAGACAGGCGAGGACCTTACAAAAATAGTGAAAATTTTGTACTATCTTAAATTGTGCTAAGAAACTATTTATTGAGTAAATTCTTTATTCCACTCATCAAAGGAAAGGTTTCTACAAAAGTTTAGGCAACTTTTGGAAAATTGAATTTTTTTGACGGAAATTCGACAGGCGCGGACCTACAAAATTAGTGAAAATTGTGCTAAGAAACTATTTTTTGAGTAAATTCTTTATTCCACTCATCAAAGGAAAGGTTTCTACAAAATTTTAGGATATTTTTGGAAAATTGAATTTTTGATGGAAATTTGACAGGCGCGACCCTTACAAAAATAGTGAAAATTTTGTACTATTTTAAATTGTGCTAAGAAACTACTTTCTACCTAAATTATTTATTCCACTCATCAAATAAAAGGTTTCTACAAAATTTGAGGACATTTTTGGAAAATTGAATTTTTGCGGAAATTCGACAGGCGCGGACCTAACAAAAATAGTGAAAATTTTGTACTATCTTAAATTGTGCTAAGAAACTATTTTTTGAGTAAATTCTTTATTCCACTGATCAAAGGAAAGGTTTCTACAAAAGTTTAGGCAACTTTTGGAAAATTGAAATTTTTTGACGGAAATTCGACAGGCGCGGACCTACAAAATTTTAGGCAATTTTTTAGAAAATGGATTTTTGATGGAAATTTGACAGGCGCGACCCTTTCAAAAATAGTGAAAATTTTGTACTATTTTAAATTGTGCTAAGAAACTACTTTCTACCTAAATTATTTATTCCACTCATCAAATAAAAGGTTTCTACAAAATTTGAGGACATTTTTGGAAAATTGAATTTTTGCGGAAATTTGACAGGCGCGGACCTTACAAAAATAGTAAAAATTTTGTACTATCTTAAATTGTGCTAAGAAACTATTTATTGAGTAAATTCTTTATTCCACTCATCAAAGGAAAGGTTTCTACAAGATTTGAGGCAATTTTTGGAAAATTGAATTTTTGACGGAAATTCGACAGGCGCATCCCATACAAAAATAGTGAAAATTTTGTACTATCTTAAATAGAGCTAAGAAACTATTTTTTGAGTAAATTCTTTATTCCACTCATCAAAGGAAAGGTTTCTACAAAATTTTAGGCAATTTTTGGAAAATTGAATTTTTGATGGAAATTCGACAGGCGCGACCCTTACAAAAATAGTGAAAATTCTGTACTATCTTAAATTGTGCTAAGAAACTACTTTTTGGCTAAATTATTTATTCCACTCATCAAATAAAATGTTTCTACAAAATTTGAGGATATTTTCAGAAAATTGAATTTTTGACGGAAATTCGACAGGCGCATCCCTAACAAAAATAGTGAAAATTTTGTACTATCTTAAATTGTGCTAAGAAACTATTTATTGAGTAAATTCTTTATTCCACTCATCAAAGGAAAGGTTTCTACAAAAGTTTAGGCAATTTTTGGAAAATTGAATTTTTTTGACAGAAATTCGACAGGCGCGGACCTACAAAATTAGTGAAAATTTTGTACTATCTTAAATTGTGCTAAGAAACTATTTTTTGAGTAAATTCTTTATTCCGCTCATCAAAGGAAAGGTTTCTACAAAATTTTAGGATATTTTTGGAAAATTGAATTTTTGACGGAAATTCCACAGGCGCGGACCTTACAAAAATAGTGAAAATTTTGTACTATCTTAAATTGTGCTAAGAAACTATTATTTGAGTAAATTCTTTATTCCACTCATCAAAGGAAAGGTTTCTACAAAATTTTGGTATATTTTTGGAAAATTGAATTTTTGACGGAAATTCGACAGGCGCGGACCTTACAAAAATAGTGAAAATTTTGTACTATCTTAAATTGTGCTAAGAAACTATTGTTTGAGTAAATTCTTTATTCCACTCATCAAAGGAAAGGTTTCTACAAGATTTGAGGCAATTTTTGGGAAATGGAATTTTTGACAGAAATTCGACAGGCGCTGATCTTACAAAAATAGTGAAAATTTTGTACTATCTTAAATTGTGCTAAGAAACTATTTTTTGAGTAAATTCTTTATTCCGCTCATCAAAGGAAAGGTTTCTACAAAATTTTAGGATATTTTTGGAAAATTGAATTTTTGACGGAAATTCGACAGGCGCGGACCTTACAAAAATAGTGAAAATTTTGTACTATCTTAAATTGTGCTAAGAAACTATTTTTTGAGTAAATTCTTTATTCCACTCATCAAAGGAAAGGTTTCTACAAAATTTTGGTATATTTTTGGAAAATTGAATTTTTGACGGAAATTCGACAGGCGCGGACCTTACAAAAATAGTGAAAATTTTGAACTATCTTAAATTGTGCTAAGAAACTATTTTTTGAGTAAATTCTTTATTCCACTCATCAAAGGAAAGGTTTCTACAAGATTTGAGGCAATTTTTTGGAAATGGAATTTTTGACGGAAATTCGACAGGCGCTGACCTTACAAAAAAAGTGAAAATTTTGTACTATCTAAAATTGTGCTAAGAAACTATTTTTTGAGTAAATTCTTATTCCGCTCATCAAAGGAAAGGTTTCTACAAAATTTTAGGATATTTTTGGAAAATTGAATTTTTGACGGAAATTCGACAGTCGCGGACCTTATAAAAATAGTGAAAATTTTGTACTATCTTAAATTGTGCTAAGAAACTATTTTTTTAGTAAATTCTTTATTCCACTCATCAAAGGAAAGGTTTCTACAAAATTTTGGTATATTTTTGGAAAATTGAATTTTTGACGGAAATTCGACAGGCGCGGACCTTATAAAAATAGTGAAAATTTTGTACTATCTTAAATTGTGCTAAGAAACTATTTTTTTAGTAAATTCTTTATTCCACTCATCAAAGGAAAGGTTTCTACAAAATTTTAGGCAATTTTTGGAAAATTGAATTTTTGATGGAAATTCGACAGGCGCGACCCTTACAAAAATAGTGAAAATTCTGTACTATCTTAAATTGTGCTAAGAAACTACTTTTTGGCTAAATTATTTATTCCACTCATCAAATAAAATGTTTCTACAAAATTTGAGGATATTTTCAGGAAATTGAATTTTTGACGGAAATTCGACAGGCGCATCCCTTACAAAAATAGTGAAAATTTTGTACTATCTTAAATTGTGCTAAGAAACTATTTTTTGAGTAAATTCTTTATTCCACTCATCAAAGGAAAGGTTTCTACAAAAGTTTAGGCAATTTTTGGAAAATTGAATTTTTTTGACGGAAATTCGACAGGCGCGGACCTACAAAATTAGTGAAAATTTTGTACTATCTTAAATTGTGCTAAGAAGCTATTTTTTGAGTAAATTCTTTATTCCGCTCATCAAAGGAAGGGTTTCTACAAAATTTTAGGATATTTTTGGAAAATTGAATTTTTGACGGAAATTCGACAGGCGCGGACCTTACAAAAATAGTGAAAATTTTGTACTATCTTAAATTGTGCTAAGAAACTATTTTTTGAGTAAATTCTTTATTCCACTCATCAAGGAAAGGTTTCTACAAAATTTTAGGATCTTTTTGGAAAATGGAATTTTTGACAGAAATTCGACAGGCAAGTACCTTACAAAAATAGTGAAAATTTTGTACTATCTTAAATTGTGCTAAGAAACTATGTATTGAGTAAATTCTTTATTCCACTCATCAAAGGAAAGGTTTCTACAAAATTTTTAGGCAATTTTTAGAAAATGGAATTTTTGATGGAAATTCGACAGGCGCGGACCTTACAAAAATAGTGAAAATTTTGTACTATCTTAAATTGTGCTAAGAAACTATTGATTGAGTAAATTCTTTATTCCACTCATCAAAGGAAAGGTTTCTACAAAAGTTTAGGCAACTTTTGGAAAATTGAATTTTTTTGACGGAAATTCAACAGGCGCGGACCTACAAAATTAGTGAAAATTTTGTACTATCTTAAATTGTGCTAAGAAACTATTTTTTGAGTAAATTCTTTATTCCACTCATCAAAGGAAAGGTTTCTACAAAATTTTAGGATATTTTTGGAAAATTGAATTTTTGACGGAAATTCGACAGGCGCGGACCTTACAAAAATAGTGAAAATTTTGTACTATCTTAAATAGAGCTATGAAACTATTATTTGAGTAAATTCTTTATTCCACTCATCAAAGGAAAGGTTTCTACAAAATTTTAGGCAATTTTTGGAAAATTGAATTTTTGATGGAAATTCGACAGGCGCGACCCTTACAAAAATAGTGAAAATTCTGTACTATCTTAAATTGTGCTAAGAAACTACTTTTTGGCTAAATTATTTATTCCACTCATCAAATAAAATGTTTCTACAAAATTTGAGGATATTTTCAGAAAATTGAATTTTTGACGGAAATTCGACAGGCGCGACCCTTACAAAAATAGTGAAAATTTTGTACTATCTTAAATTGTGCTAAGAAACTATTTATTGAGTAAATTCTTTATTCCACTCATCAAAGGAAAGGTTTCTACAAAAGTTTAGGCAACTTTTGGAAAATTGAATTTTTTTGACGGAAATTCGACAGGCGCGGACCTACAAAATTAGTGAAAATTGTGCTAAGAAACTATTTTTTGAGTAAATTCTTTATTACACTCATCAAAGGAAAGGTTTCTACAAAATTTTAGGATATTTTTGGAAAATTGAATTTTTGATGGAAATTTGACAGGCGCGACCCTTACAAAAATAGTGAAAATTTTGTACTATTTTAAATTGTGCTAAGAAACTACTTTCTACCTAAATTATTTATTCCACTCATCAAATAAAAGGTTTCTACAAAATTTGAGGACATTTTTGGAAAATTGAATTTTTGCGGAAATTCGACAGGCGCGGACCTAACAAAAATAGTGAAAATTTTGTACTATCTTAAATTGTGCTAAGAAACTATTTTTTGAGTAAATTCTTTATTCCACTCATCAAAGGAAAGGTTTCTACAAAAGTTTAGGCAATTTTTGGAAAATTGAATTTTTTTGACGGAAATTCGACAGGCGCGAGCCTACAAAATTAGTGAAAATTTTGTACTATCTTAAATTGTGCTAAGAAACTATTTTTTGAGAAAATTCTTTATTCTGCTCATCAAAGGAAAGGTTTCTACAAAATTTTAGGATATTTTTGGAAAATTGAATTTTTGACGGAAATTCGACAGGCGCGGACCTTACAAAAATAGTGAAAATTTTGTACTATCTTAAATTGTGCTTAGAAACTATTTTTTGAGTAAATTCTTTATTCCACTCATCAAAGGAAAGGTTTCTACAAAATTTTGGTATATTTTTGGAAAATTGAATTTTTGACGGAAATTCGACAGGCGCGGACCTTACAAAAATAGTGAAAATTTTGTACTATCTTAAATTGTGCTAAGAAACTATTGTTTGAGTAAATTCTTTATTCCACTCATCAAAGGAAAGGTTTCTACAAGATTTGAGGCAATTTTTGGGAAATGGAATTTTTGACAGAAATTCGACAGGCGCTGATCTTACAAAAATAGTGAAAATTTTGTACTATCTTAAATTGTGCTAAGAAACTATTTTTTGAGTAAATTCTTTATTCCGCTCATCAAAGGAAAGGTTTCTACAAAATTTTAGGATATTTTTGGAAAATTGAATTTTTGACGGAAATTCGACAGGCGCGGACCTTACAAAAATAGTGAAAATTTTGTACTATCTTAAATTGTGCTAAGAAACTATTTTTTGAGTAAATTCTTTATTCCACTCATCAAAGGAAAGGTTTCTACAAAATTTTGGTATATTTTTGGAAAATTGAATTTTTGACGGAAATTCGACAGGCGCGGACCTTACAAAAATAGTGAAAATTTTGAACTATCTTAAATTGTGCTAAGAAACTATTTTTTGAGTAAATTCTTTATTCCACTCATCAAAGGAAAGATTTCTACAAGATTTGAGGCAATTTTTTGGAAATGGAATTTTTGACGGAAATTCGACAGGCGCTGACCTTACAAAAAAAGTGAAAATTTTGTACTATCTTAAATTGTGCTAAGAAACTATTTTTTGAGTAAATTCTTATTCCGCTCATCAAAGGAAAGGTTTCTACAAAATTTTAGGATATTTTTGGAAAATTGAATTTTTGACGGAAATTCGACAGGCGCGGACCTTATAAAAATAGTGAAAATTTTGTACTATCTTAAATTGTGCTAAGAAACTATTTTTTGAGTAAATTCTTTATTCCACTCATCAAAGGAAAGGTTTCTACAAAATTTTGGTATATTTTTGGAAAATTGAATTTTTGACGGAAATTCGACAGGCGCCGACCTTACAAAAATAGTGAAAATTTTGTACTATCTTAAATTGTGCTAAGAAACTACTTTTTGGCTAAATTATTTATTCCACTCATCAAATAAAATGTTTCTACAAAATTTGAGGATATTTTTAGAAAATTGAATTTTTGACGGAAATTAGACAGGCGAGGACCTTACAAAAATAGTGAAAATTTTGTACTATCTTAAATTGTGCTAAGAAACTATTTATTGAGTAAATTCTTTATTCCACTCATCAAAGGAAAGGTTTCTACAAAAGTTTAGGCAACTTTTGGAAAATTGAATTTTTTTGACGGAAATTCGACAGGCGCGGACCTACAAAATTAGTGAAAATTGTGCTAAGAAACTATTTTTTGAGTAAATTCTTTATTCCACTCATCAAAGGAAAGGTTTCTACAAAATTTTAGGATATTTTTGGAAAATTGAATTTTTGATGGAAATTTGACAGGCGCGACCCTTACAAAAATAGTGAAAATTTTGTACTATTTTAAATTGTGCTAAGAAACTACTTTCTACCTAAATTATTTATTCCACTCATCAAATAAAAGGTTTCTACAAAATTTGAGGACATTTTTGGAAAATTGAATTTTTGCGGAAATTCGACAGGCGCGGACCTAACAAAAATAGTGAAAATTTTGTACTATCTTAAATTGTGCTAAGAAACTATTTTTTGAGTAAATTCTTTATTCCACTGATCAAAGGAAAGGTTTCTACAAAAGTTTAGGCAACTTTTGGAAAATTGAAATTTTTTGACGGAAATTCGACAGGCGCGGACCTACAAAATTTTAGGCAATTTTTTAGAAAATGGATTTTTGATGGAAATTTGACAGGCGCGACCCTTTCAAAAATAGTGAAAATTTTGTACTATTTTAAATTGTGCTAAGAAACTACTTTCTACCTAAATTATTTATTCCACTCATCAAATAAAAGGTTTCTACAAAATTTGAGGACATTTTTGGAAAATTGAATTTTTGCGGAAATTTGACAGGCGCGGACCTTACAAAAATAGTAAAAATTTTGTACTATCTTAAATTGTGCTAAGAAACTATTTATTGAGTAAATTCTTTATTCCACTCATCAAAGGAAAGGTTTCTACAAGATTTGAGGCAATTTTTGGAAAATTGAATTTTTGACGGAAATTCGACAGGCGCATCCCATACAAAAATAGTGAAAATTTTGTACTATCTTAAATAGAGCTAAGAAACTATTTTTTGAGTAAATTCTTTATTCCACTCATCAAAGGAAAGGTTTCTACAAAATTTTAGGCAATTTTTGGAAAATTGAATTTTTGATGGAAATTCGACAGGCGCGACCCTTACAAAAATAGTGAAAATTCTGTACTATCTTAAATTGTGCTAAGAAACTACTTTTTGGCTAAATTATTTATTCCACTCATCAAATAAAATGTTTCTACAAAATTTGAGGATATTTTCAGAAAATTGAATTTTTGACGGAAATTCGACAGGCGCATCCCTAACAAAAATAGTGAAAATTTTGTACTATCTTAAATTGTGCTAAGAAACTATTTATTGAGTAAATTCTTTATTCCACTCATCAAAGGAAAGGTTTCTACAAAAGTTTAGGCAATTTTTGGAAAATTGAATTTTTTTGACAGAAATTCGACAGGCGCGGACCTACAAAATTAGTGAAAATTTTGTACTATCTTAAATTGTGCTAAGAAACTATTTTTTGAGTAAATTCTTTATTCCGCTCATCAAAGGAAAGGTTTCTACAAAATTTTAGGATATTTTTGGAAAATTGAATTTTTGACGGAAATTCCACAGGCGCGGACCTTACAAAAATAGTGAAAATTTTGTACTATCTTAAATTGTGCTAAGAAACTATTATTTGAGTAAATTCTTTATTCCACTCATCAAAGGAAAGGTTTCTACAAAATTTTGGTATATTTTTGGAAAATTGAATTTTTGACGGAAATTCGACAGGCGCGGACCTTACAAAAATAGTGAAAATTTTGTACTATCTTAAATTGTGCTAAGAAACTATTGTTTGAGTAAATTCTTTATTCCACTCATCAAAGGAAAGGTTTCTACAAGATTTGAGGCAATTTTTGGGAAATGGAATTTTTGACAGAAATTCGACAGGCGCTGATCTTACAAAAATAGTGAAAATTTTGTACTATCTTAAATTGTGCTAAGAAACTATTTTTTGAGTAAATTCTTTATTCCGCTCATCAAAGGAAAGGTTTCTACAAAATTTTAGGATATTTTTGGAAAATTGAATTTTTGACGGAAATTCGACAGGCGCGGACCTTACAAAAATAGTGAAAATTTTGTACTATCTTAAATTGTGCTAAGAAACTATTTTTTGAGTAAATTCTTTATTCCACTCATCAAAGGAAAGGTTTCTACAAAATTTTGGTATATTTTTGGAAAATTGAATTTTTGACGGAAATTCGACAGGCGCGGACCTTACAAAAATAGTGAAAATTTTGAACTATCTTAAATTGTGCTAAGAAACTATTTTTTGAGTAAATTCTTTATTCCACTCATCAAAGGAAAGGTTTCTACAAGATTTGAGGCAATTTTTTGGAAATGGAATTTTTGACGGAAATTCGACAGGCGCTGACCTTACAAAAAAAGTGAAAATTTTGTACTATCTAAAATTGTGCTAAGAAACTATTTTTTGAGTAAATTCTTATTCCGCTCATCAAAGGAAAGGTTTCTACAAAATTTTAGGATATTTTTGGAAAATTGAATTTTTGACGGAAATTCGACAGTCGCGGACCTTATAAAAATAGTGAAAATTTTGTACTATCTTAAATTGTGCTAAGAAACTATTTTTTTAGTAAATTCTTTATTCCACTCATCAAAGGAAAGGTTTCTACAAAATTTTGGTATATTTTTGGAAAATTGAATTTTTGACGGAAATTCGACAGGCGCGGACCTTATAAAAATAGTGAAAATTTTGTACTATCTTAAATTGTGCTAAGAAACTATTTTTTTAGTAAATTCTTTATTCCACTCATCAAAGGAAAGGTTTCTACAAAATTTTAGGCAATTTTTGGAAAATTGAATTTTTGATGGAAATTCGACAGGCGCGACCCTTACAAAAATAGTGAAAATTCTGTACTATCTTAAATTGTGCTAAGAAACTACTTTTTGGCTAAATTATTTATTCCACTCATCAAATAAAATGTTTCTACAAAATTTGAGGATATTTTCAGGAAATTGAATTTTTGACGGAAATTCGACAGGCGCATCCCTTACAAAAATAGTGAAAATTTTGTACTATCTTAAATTGTGCTAAGAAACTATTTTTTGAGTAAATTCTTTATTCCACTCATCAAAGGAAAGGTTTCTACAAAAGTTTAGGCAATTTTTGGAAAATTGAATTTTTTTGACGGAAATTCGACAGGCGCGGACCTACAAAATTAGTGAAAATTTTGTACTATCTTAAATTGTGCTAAGAAGCTATTTTTTGAGTAAATTCTTTATTCCGCTCATCAAAGGAAGGGTTTCTACAAAATTTTAGGATATTTTTGGAAAATTGAATTTTTGACGGAAATTCGACAGGCGCGGACCTTACAAAAATAGTGAAAATTTTGTACTATCTTAAATTGTGCTAAGAAACTATTTTTTGAGTAAATTCTTTATTCCACTCATCAAGGAAAGGTTTCTACAAAATTTTAGGATCTTTTTGGAAAATGGAATTTTTGACAGAAATTCGACAGGCAAGTACCTTACAAAAATAGTGAAAATTTTGTACTATCTTAAATTGTGCTAAGAAACTATGTATTGAGTAAATTCTTTATTCCACTCATCAAAGGAAAGGTTTCTACAAAATTTTTAGGCAATTTTTAGAAAATGGAATTTTTGATGGAAATTCGACAGGCGCGGACCTTACAAAAATAGTGAAAATTTTGTACTATCTTAAATTGTGCTAAGAAACTATTGATTGAGTAAATTCTTTATTCCACTCATCAAAGGAAAGGTTTCTACAAAAGTTTAGGCAACTTTTGGAAAATTGAATTTTTTTGACGGAAATTCAACAGGCGCGGACCTACAAAATTAGTGAAAATTTTGTACTATCTTAAATTGTGCTAAGAAACTATTTTTTGAGTAAATTCTTTATTCCACTCATCAAAGGAAAGGTTTCTACAAAATTTTAGGATATTTTTGGAAAATTGAATTTTTGACGGAAATTCGACAGGCGCGGACCTTACAAAAATAGTGAAAATTTTGTACTATCTTAAATAGAGCTATGAAACTATTATTTGAGTAAATTCTTTATTCCACTCATCAAAGGAAAGGTTTCTACAAAATTTTAGGCAATTTTTGGAAAATTGAATTTTTGATGGAAATTCGACAGGCGCGACCCTTACAAAAATAGTGAAAATTCTGTACTATCTTAAATTGTGCTAAGAAACTACTTTTTGGCTAAATTATTTATTCCACTCATCAAATAAAATGTTTCTACAAAATTTGAGGATATTTTCAGAAAATTGAATTTTTGACGGAAATTCGACAGGCGCGACCCTTACAAAAATAGTGAAAATTTTGTACTATCTTAAATTGTGCTAAGAAACTATTTATTGAGTAAATTCTTTATTCCACTCATCAAAGGAAAGGTTTCTACAAAAGTTTAGGCAACTTTTGGAAAATTGAATTTTTTTGACGGAAATTCGACAGGCGCGGACCTACAAAATTAGTGAAAATTGTGCTAAGAAACTATTTTTTGAGTAAATTCTTTATTCCACTCATCAAAGGAAAGGTTTCTACAAAATTTTAGGATATTTTTGGAAAATTGAATTTTTGATGGAAATTTGACAGGCGCGACCCTTACAAAAATAGTGAAAATTTTGTACTATTTTAAATTGTGCTAAGAAACTACTTTCTACCTAAATTATTTATTCCACTCATCAAATAAAAGGTTTCTACAAAATTTGAGGACATTTTTGGAAAATTGAATTTTTGCGGAAATTCGACAGGCGCGGACCTAACAAAAATAGTGAAAATTTTGTACTATCTTAAATTGTGCTAAGAAACTATTTTTTGAGTAAATTCTTTATTCCACTTATCAAAGGAAAGGTTTCTACAAAATTTTAGGCAATTTTTCAGAAAATGGAATTTTTGATGGAAATTTGACAGGCGCGACCCTTTCAAAAATAGTGAAAATTTTGTACTATTTTAAATTGTGCTAAGAAACTACTTTCTACCTAAATTATTTATTCCACTCATCAAATAAAAGGTTTCTACAAAATTTGAGGACATTTTTGGAAAATTGAATTTTTGCAGAAATTTGACAGGTGCGGACCTTACAAAAATAGTAAAAATTTTGTACTATCTTAAATTGTGCTAAGAAACTATTTATTGAGTAAATTCTTTATTCCACTCATCAAAGGAAAGGTTTCTACAAGATTTGAGGCAATTTTTGGAAAATTGAATTTTTGACGGAAATTCGACAGGCGCATCCCATACAAAAATAGTGAAAATTTTGTACTATCTTAAATAGAGCTAAGAAACTATTTTTTGAGTAAATTCTTTATTCCACTCATCAAAGGAAAGGTTTCTACAAAATTTTAGGCAATTTTTGGAAAATTGAATTTTTGATGGAAATTCGACAGGCGCGACCCTTACAAAAATAGTGAAAATTCTGTACTATCTTAAATTGTGCTAAGAAACTACTTTTTGGCTAAATTATTTATTCCACTCATCAAATAAAATGTTTCTACAAAATTTGAGGATATTTTCAGAAAATTGAATTTTTGACGGAAATTCGACAGGCGCATCCCTTACAAAAATAGTGAAAATTTTGTACTATCTTAAATTGTGCTAAGAAACTATTTATTGAGTAAATTCTTTATTCCACTCATCAAAGGAAAGGTTTCTACAAAAGTTTAGGCAATTTTTGGAAAATTGAATTTTTTTGACGGAAATTCGACAGGCGCGGACCTACAAAATTAGTGAAAATTTTGTACTATCTTAAATTGTGCTAAGAAACTATTTTTTGAGTAAATTCTTTATTCTGCTCATCAAAGGAAAGGTTTCTACAAAATTTTAGGATATTTTTGGAAAATTGAATTTTTGACGGAAATTCGACAGGCGCGGACCTTACAAAAATAGTGAAAATTTTGTACTATCTTAAATTGTGCTAAGAAACTATTTTTTGAGTAAATTCTTTATTCCACTCATCAAAGGAAAGGTTTCTACAAAATTTTGGTATATTTTTGGAAAATTGAATTTTTGACGGAAATTCGACAGGCGCGGACCTTACAAAAATAGTGAAAATTTTGTACTATCTTAAATTGTGCTAAGAAACTATTGTTTGAGTAAATTCTTTATTCCACTCATCAAAGGAAAGGTTTCTACAAGATTTGAGGCAATTTTTGGGAAATGGAATTTTTGACAGAAATTCGACAGGCGCTGATCTTACAAAAATAGTGAAAATTTTGTACTATCTTAAATTGTGCTAAGAAACTATTTTTTGAGTAAATTCTTTATTCCGCTCATCAAAGGAAAGGTTTCTACAAAATTTTAGGATATTTTTGGAAAATTGAATTTTTGACGGAAATTCGACAGGCGCGGACCTTACAAAAATAGTGAAAATTTTGTACTATCTTAAATTGTGCTAAGAAACTATTTTTTGGGTAAATTCTTTATTCCACTCATCAAAGGAAAGGTTTCTACAAAATTTTGGTATATTTTTGGAAAATTGAATTTTTGACGGAAATTCGACAGGCGCGGACCTTACAAAAATAGTGAAAATTTTGAACTATCTTAAATTGTGCTAAGAAACTATTTTTTGAGTAAATTCTTTATTCCACTCATCAAAGGAAAGATTTCTACAAGATTTGAGGCAATTTTTTGGAAATGGAATTTTTGACGGAAATTCGACAGGCGCTGACCTTACAAAAAAAGTGAAAATTTTGTACTATCTTAAATTGTGCTAAGAAACTATTTTTTGAGTAAATTCTTATTCCGCTCATCAAAGGAAAGGTTTCTACAAAATTTTAGGATATTTTTGGAAAATTGAATTTTTGACGGAAATTCGACAGGCGCGGACCTTATAAAAATAGTGAAAATTTTGTACTATCTTAAATTGTGCTAAGAAACTATTTTTTGAGTAAATTCTTTATTCCACTCATCAAAGGAAAGGTTTCTACAAAATTTTGGTATATTTTTGGAAAATTGAATTTTTGACGGAAATTCGACAGGCGCCGACCTTACAAAAATAGTGAAAATTTTGTACTATCTTAAATTGTGCTAAGAAACTACTTTTTGGCTAAATTATTTATTCCACTCATCAAATAAAATGTTTCTACAAAATTTGAGGATATTTTCAGAAAATTGAATTTTTGACGGAAATTCGACAGGCGCGGACCTTACAAAAATAGTGAAAATTTTGTACTTTCTTAAATTGTGCTAAGAAACTATTTATTGAGTAAATTCTTTATTCCACTCATCAAAGGAAAGGTTTCTACAAAAGTTTAGGCAACTTTTGGAAAATTGAATTTTTTTGACGGAAATTCGACAGGCGCGGACCTACAAAATTAGTGAAAATTGTGCTAAGAAACTATTTTTTGAGTAAATTCTTTATTCCACTCATCAAAGGAAAGGTTTCTACAAAATTTTAGGATATTTTTGGAAAATTGAATTTTTGATGGAAATTTGACAGGCGCGACCCTTACAAAAATAGTGAAAATTTTGTACTATTTTAAATTGTGCTAAGAAACTACTTTCTACCTAAATTATTTATTCCACTCATCAAATAAAAGGTTTCTACAAAATTTGAGGACATTTTTGGAAAATTGAATTTTTGCGGAAATTCGACAGGCGCGGACCTAACAAAAATAGTGAAAATTTTGTACTATCTTAAATTGTGCTAAGAAACTATTTTTTGAGTAAATTCTTTATTCCACTGATCAAAGGAAAGGTTTCTACAAAAGTTTAGGCAACTTTTGGAAAATTGAAATTTTTTGACGGAAATTCGACAGGCGCGGACCTACAAAATTTTAGGCAATTTTTTAGAAAATGGATTTTTGATGGAAATTTGACAGGCGCGACCCTTTCAAAAATAGTGAAAATTTTGTACTATTTTAAATTGTGCTAAGAAACTACTTTCTACCTAAATTATTTATTCCACTCATCAAATAAAAGGTTTCTACAAAATTTGAGGACATTTTTGGAAAATTGAATTTTTGCGGAAATTTGACAGGCGCGGACCTTACAAAAATAGTAAAAATTTTGTACTATCTTAAATTGTGCTAAGAAACTATTTATTGAGTAAATTCTTTATTCCACTCATCAAAGGAAAGGTTTCTACAAGATTTGAGGCAATTTTTGGAAAATTGAATTTTTGACGGAAATTCGACAGGCGCATCCCATACAAAAATAGTGAAAATTTTGTACTATCTTAAATAGAGCTAAGAAACTATTTTTTGAGTAAATTCTTTATTCCACTCATCAAAGGAAAGGTTTCTACAAAATTTTAGGCAATTTTTGGAAAATTGAATTTTTGATGGAAATTCGACAGGCGCGACCCTTACAAAAATAGTGAAAATTCTGTACTATCTTAAATTGTGCTAAGAAACTACTTTTTGGCTAAATTATTTATTCCACTCATCAAATAAAATGTTTCTACAAAATTTGAGGATATTTTCAGAAAATTGAATTTTTGACGGAAATTCGACAGGCGCATCCCTAACAAAAATAGTGAAAATTTTGTACTATCTTAAATTGTGCTAAGAAACTATTTATTGAGTAAATTCTTTATTCCACTCATCAAAGGAAAGGTTTCTACAAAAGTTTAGGCAATTTTTGGAAAATTGAATTTTTTTGACAGAAATTCGACAGGCGCGGACCTACAAAATTAGTGAAAATTTTGTACTATCTTAAATTGTGCTAAGAAACTATTTTTTGAGTAAATTCTTTATTCCGCTCATCAAAGGAAAGGTTTCTACAAAATTTTAGGATATTTTTGGAAAATTGAATTTTTGACGGAAATTCCACAGGCGCGGACCTTACAAAAATAGTGAAAATTTTGTACTATCTTAAATTGTGCTAAGAAACTATTATTTGAGTAAATTCTTTATTCCACTCATCAAAGGAAAGGTTTCTACAAAATTTTGGTATATTTTTGGAAAATTGAATTTTTGACGGAAATTCGACAGGCGCGGACCTTACAAAAATAGTGAAAATTTTGTACTATCTTAAATTGTGCTAAGAAACTATTGTTTGAGTAAATTCTTTATTCCACTCATCAAAGGAAAGGTTTCTACAAGATTTGAGGCAATTTTTGGGAAATGGAATTTTTGACAGAAATTCGACAGGCGCTGATCTTACAAAAATAGTGAAAATTTTGTACTATCTTAAATTGTGCTAAGAAACTATTTTTTGAGTAAATTCTTTATTCCGCTCATCAAAGGAAAGGTTTCTACAAAATTTTAGGATATTTTTGGAAAATTGAATTTTTGACGGAAATTCGACAGGCGCGGACCTTACAAAAATAGTGAAAATTTTGTACTATCTTAAATTGTGCTAAGAAACTATTTTTTGAGTAAATTCTTTATTCCACTCATCAAAGGAAAGGTTTCTACAAAATTTTGGTATATTTTTGGAAAATTGAATTTTTGACGGAAATTCGACAGGCGCGGACCTTACAAAAATAGTGAAAATTTTGAACTATCTTAAATTGTGCTAAGAAACTATTTTTTGAGTAAATTCTTTATTCCACTCATCAAAGGAAAGGTTTCTACAAGATTTGAGGCAATTTTTTGGAAATGGAATTTTTGACGGAAATTCGACAGGCGCTGACCTTACAAAAAAAGTGAAAATTTTGTACTATCTAAAATTGTGCTAAGAAACTATTTTTTGAGTAAATTCTTATTCCGCTCATCAAAGGAAAGGTTTCTACAAAATTTTAGGATATTTTTGGAAAATTGAATTTTTGACGGAAATTCGACAGTCGCGGACCTTATAAAAATAGTGAAAATTTTGTACTATCTTAAATTGTGCTAAGAAACTATTTTTTTAGTAAATTCTTTATTCCACTCATCAAAGGAAAGGTTTCTACAAAATTTTGGTATATTTTTGGAAAATTGAATTTTTGACGGAAATTCGACAGGCGCGGACCTTATAAAAATAGTGAAAATTTTGTACTATCTTAAATTGTGCTAAGAAACTATTTTTTTAGTAAATTCTTTATTCCACTCATCAAAGGAAAGGTTTCTACAAAATTTTAGGCAATTTTTGGAAAATTGAATTTTTGATGGAAATTCGACAGGCGCGACCCTTACAAAAATAGTGAAAATTCTGTACTATCTTAAATTGTGCTAAGAAACTACTTTTTGGCTAAATTATTTATTCCACTCATCAAATAAAATGTTTCTACAAAATTTGAGGATATTTTCAGGAAATTGAATTTTTGACGGAAATTCGACAGGCGCATCCCTTACAAAAATAGTGAAAATTTTGTACTATCTTAAATTGTGCTAAGAAACTATTTTTTGAGTAAATTCTTTATTCCACTCATCAAAGGAAAGGTTTCTACAAAAGTTTAGGCAATTTTTGGAAAATTGAATTTTTTTGACGGAAATTCGACAGGCGCGGACCTACAAAATTAGTGAAAATTTTGTACTATCTTAAATTGTGCTAAGAAGCTATTTTTTGAGTAAATTCTTTATTCCGCTCATCAAAGGAAGGGTTTCTACAAAATTTTAGGATATTTTTGGAAAATTGAATTTTTGACGGAAATTCGACAGGCGCGGACCTTACAAAAATAGTGAAAATTTTGTACTATCTTAAATTGTGCTAAGAAACTATTATTTGAGTAAATTCTTTATTCCACTCATCAAAGGAAAGGTTTCTACAAAATTTTGGTATATTTTTGGAAAATTGAATTTTTGACGGAAATTCGACAGGCGCGGACCTTACAAAAATAGTGAAAATTTTGTACTATCTTAAATTGTGCTAAGAAACTATTGTTTGAGTAAATTCTTTATTCCACTCATCAAAGGAAAGGTTTCTACAAAATTTGAGGATATTTTCAGAAAATTGAATTTTTGACGGAAATTTGACAGGCGAGGACCTTACAAAAATAGTGAAAATTTTGTACTATCTTAAATTGTGCTAAGAAACTATTTATTGAGTAAATTCTTTATTCCACTCATCAAAGGAAAGGTTTCTACAAAAGTTTAGGCAACTTTTGGAAAATTGAATTTTTTTGACGGAAATTCGACAGGCGCGGACCTACAAAATAGTGAAAATTTTGTACTATCTTAAATTGTGCTAAGAAACTACTTATGAGTAAATTCTTTATTCCACTCATCAAAGGAAAGGTTTCTACAAAATTTTTAGGCAATTTTTAGAAAATGGAATTTTTGATGGAAATTCGACAGGCGCGGACCTTACAAAAATAGTGAAAATTTTGTACTATCTTAAATTGTGCTAAGAAACTATTGATTGAGTAAATTCTTTATTCCACTCATCAAAGGAAAGGTTTCTACAAAAGTTTAGGCAACTTTTGGAAAATTGAATTTTTTTGACGGAAATTCAACAGGCGCGGACCTACAAAATTAGTGAAAATTTTGTACTATCTTAAATTGTGCTAAGAAACTATTTTTTGAGTAAATTCTTTATTCCACTCATCAAAGGAAAGGTTTCTACAAAATTTTAGGATATTTTTGGAAAATTGAATTTTTGACGGAAATTCGACAGGCGCGGACCTTACAAAAATAGTGAAAATTTTGTACTATCTTAAATAGAGCTATGAAACTATTATTTGAGTAAATTCTTTATTCCACTCATCAAAGGAAAGGTTTCTACAAAATTTTAGGCAATTTTTGGAAAATTGAATTTTTGATGGAAATTCGACAGGCGCGACCCTTACAAAAATAGTGAAAATTCTGTACTATCTTAAATTGTGCTAAGAAACTACTTTTTGGCTAAATTATTTATTCCACTCATCAAATAAAATGTTTCTACAAAATTTGAGGATATTTTCAGAAAATTGAATTTTTGACGGAAATTCGACAGGCGCGACCCTTACAAAAATAGTGAAAATTTTGTACTATCTTAAATTGTGCTAAGAAACTATTTATTGAGTAAATTCTTTATTCCACTCATCAAAGGAAAGGTTTCTTCAAAAGTTTAGGCAACTTTTGGAAAATTGAATTTTTTTGACGGAAATTCGACAGGCGCGGACCTACAAAATTAGTGAAAATTGTGCTAAGAAACTATTTTTTGAGTAAATTCTTTATTCCACTCATCAAAGGAAAGGTTTCTACAAAATTTTAGGATATTTTTGGAAAATTGAATTTTTGATGGAAATTTGACAGGCGCGACCCTTACAAAAATAGTGAAAATTTTGTACTATTTTAAATTGTGCTAAGAAACTACTTTCTACCTAAATTATTTATTCCACTCATCAAATAAAAGGTTTCTACAAAATTTGAGGACATTTTTGGAAAATTGAATTTTTGCGGAAATTCGACAGGCGCGGACCTAACAAAAATAGTGAAAATTTTGTACTATCTTAAATTGTGCTAAGAAACTATTTTTTGAGTAAATTCTTTATTCCACTTATCAAAGGAAAGGTTTCTACAAAATTTTAGGCAATTTTTCAGAAAATGGAATTTTTGATGGAAATTTGACAGGCGCGACCCTTTCAAAAATAGTGAAAATTTTGTACTATTTTAAATTGTGCTAAGAAACTACTTTCTACCTAAATTATTTATTCCACTCATCAAATAAAAGGTTTCTACAAAATTTGAGGACATTTTTGGAAAATTGAATTTTTGCAGAAATTTGACAGGTGCGGACCTTACAAAAATAGTAAAAATTTTGTACTATCTTAAATTGTGCTAAGAAACTATTTATTGAGTAAATTCTTTATTCCACTCATCAAAGGAAAGGTTTCTACAAGATTTGAGGCAATTTTTGGAAAATTGAATTTTTGACGGAAATTCGACAGGCGCATCCCATACAAAAATAGTGAAAATTTTGTACTATCTTAAATAGAGCTAAGAAACTATTTTTTGAGTAAATTCTTTATTCCACTCATCAAAGGAAAGGTTTCTACAAAATTTTAGGCAATTTTTGGAAAATTGAATTTTTGATGGAAATTCGACAGGCGCGACCCTTACAAAAATAGTGAAAATTCTGTACTATCTTAAATTGTGCTAAGAAACTACTTTTTGGCTAAATTATTTATTCCACTCATCAAATAAAATGTTTCTACAAAATTTGAGGATATTTTCAGAAAATTGAATTTTTGACGGAAATTCGACAGGCGCATCCCTTACAAAAATAGTGAAAATTTTGTACTATCTTAAATTGTGCTAAGAAACTATTTATTGAGTAAATTCTTTATTCCACTCATCAAAGGAAAGGTTTCTACAAAAGTTTAGGCAATTTTTGGAAAATTGAATTTTTTTGACGGAAATTCGACAGGCGCGGACCTACAAAATTAGTGAAAATTTTGTACTATCTTAAATTGTGCTAAGAAACTATTTTTTGAGTAAATTCTTTATTCTGCTCATCAAAGGAAAGGTTTCTACAAAATTTTAGGATATTTTTGGAAAATTGAATTTTTGACGGAAATTCGACAGGCGCGGACCTTACAAAAATAGTGAAAATTTTGTACTATCTTAAATTGTGCTAAGAAACTATTTTTTGAGTAAATTCTTTATTCCACTCATCAAAGGAAAGGTTTCTACAAAATTTTGGTATATTTTTGGAAAATTGAATTTTTGACGGAAATTCGACAGGCGCGGACCTTACAAAAATAGTGAAAATTTTGTACTATCTTAAATTGTGCTAAGAAACTATTGTTTGAGTAAATTCTTTATTCCACTCATCAAAGGAAAGGTTTCTACAAGATTTGAGGCAATTTTTGGGAAATGGAATTTTTGACAGAAATTCGACAGGCGCTGATCTTACAAAAATAGTGAAAATTTTGTACTATCTTAAATTGTGCTAAGAAACTATTTTTTGAGTAAATTCTTTATTCCGCTCATCAAAGGAAAGGTTTCTACAAAATTTTAGGATATTTTTGGAAAATTGAATTTTTGACGGAAATTCGACAGGCGCGGACCTTACAAAAATAGTGAAAATTTTGTACTATCTTAAATTGTGCTAAGAAACTATTTTTTGGGTAAATTCTTTATTCCACTCATCAAAGGAAAGGTTTCTACAAAATTTTGGTATATTTTTGGAAAATTGAATTTTTGACGGAAATTCGACAGGCGCGGACCTTACAAAAATAGTGAAAATTTTGAACTATCTTAAATTGTGCTAAGAAACTATTTTTTGAGTAAATTCTTTATTCCACTCATCAAAGGAAAGATTTCTACAAGATTTGAGGCAATTTTTTGGAAATGGAATTTTTGACGGAAATTCGACAGGCGCTGACCTTACAAAAAAAGTGAAAATTTTGTACTATCTTAAATTGTGCTAAGAAACTATTTTTTGAGTAAATTCTTATTCCGCTCATCAAAGGAAAGGTTTCTACAAAATTTTAGGATATTTTTGGAAAATTGAATTTTTGACGGAAATTCGACAGGCGCGGACCTTATAAAAATAGTGAAAATTTTGTACTATCTTAAATTGTGCTAAGAAACTATTTTTTGAGTAAATTCTTTATTCCACTCATCAAAGGAAAGGTTTCTACAAAATTTTGGTATATTTTTGGAAAATTGAATTTTTGACGGAAATTCGACAGGCGCCGACCTTACAAAAATAGTGAAAATTTTGTACTATCTTAAATTGTGCTAAGAAACTACTTTTTGGCTAAATTATTTATTCCACTCATCAAATAAAATGTTTCTACAAAATTTGAGGATATTTTCAGAAAATTGAATTTTTGACGGAAATTCGACAGGCGCGGACCTTACAAAAATAGTGAAAATTTTGTACTTTCTTAAATTGTGCTAAGAAACTATTTATTGAGTAAATTCTTTATTCCACTCATCAAAGGAAAGGTTTCTACAAAAGTTTAGGCAACTTTTGGAAAATTGAATTTTTTTGACGGAAATTCGACAGGCGCGGACCTACAAAATTAGTGAAAATTGTGCTAAGAAACTATTTTTTGAGTAAATTCTTTATTCCACTCATCAAAGGAAAGGTTTCTACAAAATTTTAGGATATTTTTGGAAAATTGAATTTTTGATGGAAATTTGACAGGCGCGACCCTTACAAAAATAGTGAAAATTTTGTACTATTTTAAATTGTGCTAAGAAACTACTTTCTACCTAAATTATTTATTCCACTCATCAAATAAAAGGTTTCTACAAAATTTGAGGACATTTTTGGAAAATTGAATTTTTGCGGAAATTCGACAGGCGCGGACCTAACAAAAATAGTGAAAATTTTGTACTATCTTAAATTGTGCTAAGAAACTATTTTTTGAGTAAATTCTTTATTCCACTGATCAAAGGAAAGGTTTCTACAAAAGTTTAGGCAACTTTTGGAAAATTGAAATTTTTTAACGGAAATTCGACAGGCGCGGACCTACAAAATTTTAGGCAATTTTTTAGAAAATGGATTTTTGATGGAAATTTGACAGGCGCGACCCTTTCAAAAATAGTGAAAATTTTGTACTATTTTAAATTGTGCTAAGAAACTACTTTCTACCTAAATTATTTATTCCACTCATCAAATAAAAGGTTTCTACAAAATTTGAGGACATTTTTGGAAAATTGAATTTTTGCGGAAATTTGACAGGCGCGGACCTTACAAAAATAGTAAAAATTTTGTACTATCTTAAATTGTGCTAAGAAACTATTTATTGAGTAAATTCTTTATTCCACTCATCAAAGGAAAGGTTTCTACAAGATTTGAGGCAATTTTTGGAAAATTGAATTTTTGACGGAAATTCGACAGGCGCATCCCATACAAAAATAGTGAAAATTTTGTACTATCTTAAATAGAGCTAAGAAACTATTTTTTGAGTAAATTCTTTATTCCACTCATCAAAGGAAAGGTTTCTACAAAATTTTAGGCAATTTTTGGAAAATTGAATTTTTGATGGAAATTCGACAGGCGCGACCCTTACAAAAATAGTGAAAATTCTGTACTATCTTAAATTGTGCTAAGAAACTACTTTTTGGCTAAATTATTTATTCCACTCATCAAATAAAATGTTTCTACAAAATTTGAGGATATTTTCAGAAAATTGAATTTTTGACGGAAATTCGACAGGCGCATCCCTTACAAAAATAGTGAAAATTTTGTACTATCTTAAATTGTGCTAAGAAACTATTTATTGAGTAAATTCTTTATTCCACTCATCAAAGGAAAGGTTTCTACAAAAGTTTAGGCAATTTTTGGAAAATTGAATTTTTTTGACGGAAATTCGACAGGCGCGGACCTACAAAATTAGTGAAAATTTTGTACTATCTTAAATTGTGCTAAGAAACTATTTTTTGAGTAAATTCTTTATTCCACTCATCAAAGGAAAGGTTTCTACAAAATTTTGGTATATTTTTGGAAAATTGAATTTTTGACGGAAATTCGACAGGCGCCGACCTTACAAAAATAGTGAAAATTTTGTACTATCTTAAATTGTGCTAAGAAACTACTTTTTGGCTAAATTATTTATTCCACTCATCAAATAAAATGTTTCTACAAAATTTGAGGATATTTTCAGAAAATTGAATTTTTGACGGAAATTCGACAGGCGCGGACCTTACAAAAATAGTGAAAATTTTGTACTTTCTTAAATTGTGCTAAGAAACTATTTATTGAGTAAATTCTTTATTCCACTCATCAAAGGAAAGGTTTCTACAAAAGTTTAGGCAACTTTTGGAAAATTGAATTTTTTTGACGGAAATTCGACAGGCGCGGACCTACAAAATTAGTGAAAATTGTGCTAAGAAACTATTTTTTGAGTAAATTCTTTATTCCACTCATCAAAGGAAAGGTTTCTACAAAATTTTAGGATATTTTTGGAAAATTGAATTTTTGATGGAAATTTGACAGGCGCGACCCTTACAAAAATAGTGAAAATTTTGTACTATTTTAAATTGTGCTAAGAAACTACTTTCTACCTAAATTATTTATTCCACTCATCAAATAAAAGGTTTCTACAAAATTTGAGGACATTTTTGGAAAATTGAATTTTTGCGGAAATTCGACAGGCGCGGACCTAACAAAAATAGTGAAAATTTTGTACTATCTTAAATTGTGCTAAGAAACTATTTTTTGAGTAAATTCTTTATTCCACTGATCAAAGGAAAGGTTTCTACAAAAGTTTAGGCAACTTTTGGAAAATTGAAATTTTTTAACGGAAATTCGACAGGCGCGGACCTACAAAATTTTAGGCAATTTTTTAGAAAATGGATTTTTGATGGAAATTTGACAGGCGCGACCCTTTCAAAAATAGTGAAAATTTTGTACTATTTTAAATTGTGCTAAGAAACTACTTTCTACCTAAATTATTTATTCCACTCATCAAATAAAAGGTTTCTACAAAATTTGAGGACATTTTTGGAAAATTGAATTTTTGCGGAAATTTGACAGGCGCGGACCTTACAAAAATAGTAAAAATTTTGTACTATCTTAAATTGTGCTAAGAAACTATTTATTGAGTAAATTCTTTATTCCACTCATCAAAGGAAAGGTTTCTACAAGATTTGAGGCAATTTTTGGAAAATTGAATTTTTGACGGAAATTCGACAGGCGCATCCCATACAAAAATAGTGAAAATTTTGTACTATCTTAAATAGAGCTAAGAAACTATTTTTTGAGTAAATTCTTTATTCCACTCATCAAAGGAAAGGTTTCTACAAAATTTTAGGCAATTTTTGGAAAATTGAATTTTTGATGGAAATTCGACAGGCGCGACCCTTACAAAAATAGTGAAAATTCTGTACTATCTTAAATTGTGCTAAGAAACTACTTTTTGGCTAAATTATTTATTCCACTCATCAAATAAAATGTTTCTACAAAATTTGAGGATATTTTCAGAAAATTGAATTTTTGACGGAAATTCGACAGGCGCGACCCTTACAAAAATAGTGAAAATTTTGTACTATCTTAAATTGTGCTAAGAAACTATTTATTGAGTAAATTCTTTATTCCACTCATCAAAGGAAAGGTTTCTTCAAAAGTTTAGGCAACTTTTGGAAAATTGAATTTTTTTGACGGAAATTCGACAGGCGTGGACCTACAAAATTAGTGAAAATTGTGCTAAGAAACTATTTTTTGAGTAAATTCTTTATTCCACTCATCAAAGGAAAGGTTTCTACAAAATTTTAGGATATTTTTGGAAAATTGAATTTTTGATGGAAATTTGACAGGCGCGACCCTTACAAAAATAGTGAAAATTTTGTACTATTTTAAATTGTGCTAAGAAACTACTTTCTACCTAAATTATTTATTCCACTCATCAAATAAAAGGTTTCTACAAAATTTGAGGACATTTTTGGAAAATTGAATTTTTGCGGAAATTCGACAGGCGCGGACCTAACAAAAATAGTGAAAATTTTGTACTATCTTAAATTGTGCTAAGAAACTATTTTTTGAGTAAATTCTTTATTCCACTTATCAAAGGAAAGGTTTCTACAAAATTTTAGGCAATTTTTCAGAAAATTGAATTTTTGACGGAAATTCGACAGGCGCATCCCTAACAAAAATAGTGAAAATTTTGTACTATCTTAAATTGTGCTAAGAAACTATTTATTGAGTAAATTCTTTATTCCACTCATCAAAGGAAAGGTTTCTACAAAAGTTTAGGCAATTTTTGGAAAATTGAATTTTTTTGACAGAAATTCGACAGGCGCGGACCTACAAAATTAGTGAAAATTTTGTACTATCTTAAATTGTGCTAAGAAACTATTTTTTGAGTAAATTCTTTATTCCGCTCATCAAAGGAAAGGTTTCTACAAAATTTTAGGATATTTTTGGAAAATTGAATTTTTGACGGAAATTCCACAGGCGCGGACCTTACAAAAATAGTGAAAATTTTGTACTATCTTAAATTGTGCTAAGAAACTATTATTTGAGTAAATTCTTTATTCCACTCATCAAAGGAAAGGTTTCTACAAAATTTTGGTATATTTTTGGAAAATTGAATTTTTGACGGAAATTCGACAGGCGCGGACCTTACAAAAATAGTGAAAATTTTGTACTATCTTAAATTGTGCTAAGAAACTATTGTTTGAGTAAATTCTTTATTCCACTCATCAAAGGAAAGGTTTCTACAAGATTTGAGGCAATTTTTGGGAAATGGAATTTTTGACAGAAATTCGACAGGCGCTGATCTTACAAAAATAGTGAAAATTTTGTACTATCTTAAATTGTGCTAAGAAACTATTTTTTGAGTAAATTCTTTATTCCGCTCATCAAAGGAAAGGTTTCTACAAAATTTTAGGATATTTTTGGAAAATTGAATTTTTGACGGAAATTCGACAGGCGCGGACCTTACAAAAATAGTGAAAATTTTGTACTATCTTAAATTGTGCTAAGAAACTATTTTTTGAGTAAATTCTTTATTCCACTCATCAAAGGAAAGGTTTCTACAAAATTTTGGTATATTTTTGGAAAATTGAATTTTTGACGGAAATTCGACAGGCGCGGACCTTACAAAAATAGTGAAAATTTTGAACTATCTTAAATTGTGCTAAGAAACTATTTTTTGAGTAAATTCTTTATTCCACTCATCAAAGGAAAGGTTTCTACAAGATTTGAGGCAATTTTTTGGAAATGGAATTTTTGACGGAAATTCGACAGGCGCTGACCTTACAAAAAAAGTGAAAATTTTGTACTATCTAAAATTGTGCTAAGAAACTATTTTTTGAGTAAATTCTTATTCCGCTCATCAAAGGAAAGGTTTCTACAAAATTTTAGGATATTTTTGGAAAATTGAATTTTTGACGGAAATTCGACAGTCGCGGACCTTATAAAAATAGTGAAAATTTTGTACTATCTTAAATTGTGCTAAGAAACTATTTTTTTAGTAAATTCTTTATTCCACTCATCAAAGGAAAGGTTTCTACAAAATTTTGGTATATTTTTGGAAAATTGAATTTTTGACGGAAATTCGACAGGCGCGGACCTTATAAAAATAGTGAAAATTTTGTACTATCTTAAATTGTGCTAAGAAACTATTTTTTTAGTAAATTCTTTATTCCACTCATCAAAGGAAAGGTTTCTACAAAATTTTAGGCAATTTTTGGAAAATTGAATTTTTGATGGAAATTCGACAGGCGCGACCCTTACAAAAATAGTGAAAATTCTGTACTATCTTAAATTGTGCTAAGAAACTACTTTTTGGCTAAATTATTTATTCCACTCATCAAATAAAATGTTTCTACAAAATTTGAGGATATTTTCAGGAAATTGAATTTTTGACGGAAATTCGACAGGCGCATCCCTTACAAAAATAGTGAAAATTTTGTACTATCTTAAATTGTGCTAAGAAACTATTTTTTGAGTAAATTCTTTATTCCACTCATCAAAGGAAAGGTTTCTACAAAAGTTTAGGCAATTTTTGGAAAATTGAATTTTTTTGACGGAAATTCGACAGGCGCGGACCTACAAAATTAGTGAAAATTTTGTACTATCTTAAATTGTGCTAAGAAGCTATTTTTTGAGTAAATTCTTTATTCCGCTCATCAAAGGAAGGGTTTCTACAAAATTTTAGGATATTTTTGGAAAATTGAATTTTTGACGGAAATTCGACAGGCGCGGACCTTACAAAAATAGTGAAAATTTTGTACTATCTTAAATTGTGCTAAGAAACTATTATTTGAGTAAATTCTTTATTCCACTCATCAAAGGAAAGGTTTCTACAAAATTTTGGTATATTTTTGGAAAATTGAATTTTTGACGGAAATTCGACAGGCGCGGACCTTACAAAAATAGTGAAAATTTTGTACTATCTTAAATTGTGCTAAGAAACTATTGTTTGAGTAAATTCTTTATTCCACTCATCAAAGGAAAGGTTTCTACAAAATTTGAGGATATTTTCAGAAAATTGAATTTTTGACGGAAATTTGACAGGCGAGGACCTTACAAAAATAGTGAAAATTTTGTACTATCTTAAATTGTGCTAAGAAACTATTTATTGAGTAAATTCTTTATTCCACTCATCAAAGGAAAGGTTTCTACAAAATTTTAGGATATTTTTGGAAAATTGAATTTTTGACGGAAATTCGACAGGCGCGGACCTTACAAAAATAGTGAAAATTTTGTACTATCTTAAATTGTGCTAAGAAACTATTTTTTGAGTAAATTCTTTATTCCACTCATCAAGGAAAGGTTTCTACAAAATTTTAGGATCTTTTTGGAAAATGGAATTTTTGACAGAAATTCGACAGGCAAGTACCTTACAAAAATAGTGAAAATTTTGTACTATCTTAAATTGTGCTAAGAAACTATGTATTGAGTAAATTCTTTATTCCACTCATCAAAGGAAAGGTTTCTACAAAATTTTTAGGCAATTTTTAGAAAATGGAATTTTTGATGGAAATTCGACAGGCGCGGACCTTACAAAAATAGTGAAAATTTTGTACTATCTTAAATTGTGCTAAGAAACTATTGATTGAGTAAATTCTTTATTCCACTCATCAAAGGAAAGGTTTCTACAAAAGTTTAGGCAACTTTTGGAAAATTGAATTTTTTTGACGGAAATTCAACAGGCGCGGACCTACAAAATTAGTGAAAATTTTGTACTATCTTAAATTGTGCTAAGAAACTATTTTTTGAGTAAATTCTTTATTCCACTCATCAAAGGAAAGGTTTCTACAAAATTTTAGGATATTTTTGGAAAATTGAATTTTTGACGGAAATTCGACAGGCGCGGACCTTACAAAAATAGTGAAAATTTTGTACTATCTTAAATAGAGCTATGAAACTATTATTTGAGTAAATTCTTTATTCCACTCATCAAAGGAAAGGTTTCTACAAAATTTTAGGCAATTTTTGGAAAATTGAATTTTTGATGGAAATTCGACAGGCGCGACCCTTACAAAAATAGTGAAAATTCTGTACTATCTTAAATTGTGCTAAGAAACTACTTTTTGGCTAAATTATTTATTCCACTCATCAAATAAAATGTTTCTACAAAATTTGAGGATATTTTCAGAAAATTGAATTTTTGACGGAAATTCGACAGGCGCGACCCTTACAAAAATAGTGAAAATTTTGTACTATCTTAAATTGTGCTAAGAAACTATTTATTGAGTAAATTCTTTATTCCACTCATCAAAGGAAAGGTTTCTACAAAAGTTTAGGCAACTTTTGGAAAATTGAATTTTTTTGACGGAAATTCGACAGGCGCGGACCTACAAAATTAGTGAAAATTGTGCTAAGAAACTATTTTTTGAGTAAATTCTTTATTCCACTCATCAAAGGAAAGGTTTCTACAAAATTTTAGGATATTTTTGGAAAATTGAATTTTTGATGGAAATTTGACAGGCGCGACCCTTACAAAAATAGTGAAAATTTTGTACTATTTTAAATTGTGCTAAGAAACTACTTTCTACCTAAATTATTTATTCCACTCATCAAATAAAAGGTTTCTACAAAATTTGAGGACATTTTTGGAAAATTGAATTTTTGCGGAAATTCGACAGGCGCGGACCTAACAAAAATAGTGAAAATTTTGTACTATCTTAAATTGTGCTAAGAAACTATTTTTTGAGTAAATTCTTTATTCCACTTATCAAAGGAAAGGTTTCTACAAAATTTTAGGCAATTTTTCAGAAAATGGAATTTTTGATGGAAATTTGACAGGCGCGACCCTTTCAAAAATAGTGAAAATTTTGTACTATTTTAAATTGTGCTAAGAAACTACTTTCTACCTAAATTATTTATTCCACTCATCAAATAAAAGGTTTCTACAAAATTTGAGGACATTTTTGGAAAATTGAATTTTTGCAGAAATTTGACAGGTGCGGACCTTACAAAAATAGTAAAAATTTTGTACTATCTTAAATTGTGCTAAGAAACTATTTATTGAGTAAATTCTTTATTCCACTCATCAAAGGAAAGGTTTCTACAAGATTTGAGGCAATTTTTGGAAAATTGAATTTTTGACGGAAATTCGACAGGCGCATCCCATACAAAAATAGTGAAAATTTTGTACTATCTTAAATAGAGCTAAGAAACTATTTTTTGAGTAAATTCTTTATTCCACTCATCAAAGGAAAGGTTTCTACAAAATTTTAGGCAATTTTTGGAAAATTGAATTTTTGATGGAAATTCGACAGGCGCGACCCTTACAAAAATAGTGAAAATTCTGTACTATCTTAAATTGTGCTAAGAAACTACTTTTTGGCTAAATTATTTATTCCACTCATCAAATAAAATGTTTCTACAAAATTTGAGGATATTTTCAGAAAATTGAATTTTTGACGGAAATTCGACAGGCGCATCCCTTACAAAAATAGTGAAAATTTTGTACTATCTTAAATTGTGCTAAGAAACTATTTATTGAGTAAATTCTTTATTCCACTCATCAAAGGAAAGGTTTCTACAAAAGTTTAGGCAATTTTTGGAAAATTGAATTTTTTTGACGGAAATTCGACAGGCGCGGACCTACAAAATTAGTGAAAATTTTGTACTATCTTAAATTGTGCTAAGAAACTATTTTTTGAGTAAATTCTTTATTCTGCTCATCAAAGGAAAGGTTTCTACAAAATTTTAGGATATTTTTGGAAAATTGAATTTTTGACGGAAATTCGACAGGCGCGGACCTTACAAAAATAGTGAAAATTTTGTACTATCTTAAATTGTGCTAAGAAACTATTTTTTGAGTAAATTCTTTATTCCACTCATCAAAGGAAAGGTTTCTACAAAATTTTGGTATATTTTTGGAAAATTGAATTTTTGACGGAAATTCGACAGGCGCGGACCTTACAAAAATAGTGAAAATTTTGTACTATCTTAAATTGTGCTAAGAAACTATTGTTTGAGTAAATTCTTTATTCCACTCATCAAAGGAAAGGTTTCTACAAGATTTGAGGCAATTTTTGGGAAATGGAATTTTTGACAGAAATTCGACAGGCGCTGATCTTACAAAAATAGTGAAAATTTTGTACTATCTTAAATTGTGCTAAGAAACTATTTTTTGAGTAAATTCTTTATTCCGCTCATCAAAGGAAAGGTTTCTACAAAATTTTAGGATATTTTTGGAAAATTGAATTTTTGACGGAAATTCGACAGGCGCGGACCTTACAAAAATAGTGAAAATTTTGTACTATCTTAAATTGTGCTAAGAAACTATTTTTTGGGTAAATTCTTTATTCCACTCATCAAAGGAAAGGTTTCTACAAAATTTTGGTATATTTTTGGAAAATTGAATTTTTGACGGAAATTCGACAGGCGCGGACCTTACAAAAATAGTGAAAATTTTGAACTATCTTAAATTGTGCTAAGAAACTATTTTTTGAGTAAATTCTTTATTCCACTCATCAAAGGAAAGATTTCTACAAGATTTGAGGCAATTTTTTGGAAATGGAATTTTTGACGGAAATTCGACAGGCGCTGACCTTACAAAAAAAGTGAAAATTTTGTACTATCTTAAATTGTGCTAAGAAACTATTTTTTGAGTAAATTCTTATTCCGCTCATCAAAGGAAAGGTTTCTACAAAATTTTAGGATATTTTTGGAAAATTGAATTTTTGACGGAAATTCGACAGGCGCGGACCTTATAAAAATAGTGAAAATTTTGTACTATCTTAAATTGTGCTAAGAAACTATTTTTTGAGTAAATTCTTTATTCCACTCATCAAAGGAAAGGTTTCTACAAAATTTTGGTATATTTTTGGAAAATTGAATTTTTGACGGAAATTCGACAGGCGCCGACCTTACAAAAATAGTGAAAATTTTGTACTATCTTAAATTGTGCTAAGAAACTACTTTTTGGCTAAATTATTTATTCCACTCATCAAATAAAATGTTTCTACAAAATTTGAGGATATTTTTAGAAAATTGAATTTTTGACGGAAATTAGACAGGCGAGGACCTTACAAAAATAGTGAAAATTTTGTACTATCTTAAATTGTGCTAAGAAACTATTTATTGAGTAAATTCTTTATTCCACTCATCAAAGGAAAGGTTTCTACAAAAGTTTAGGCAACTTTTGGAAAATTGAATTTTTTTGACGGAAATTCGACAGGCGCGGACCTACAAAATTAGTGAAAATTTTGTACTATCTTAAATTGTGCTAAGAAACTACTTATGAGTAAATTCTTTATTCCACTCATCAAAGGAAAGGTTTCTACAAAATTTTAGGATATTTTTGGAAAATTGAATTTTTGACGGAAATTCGACAGGCGCGGACCTTACAAAAATAGTGAAAATTTTGTACTATCTTAAATTGTGCTAAGAAACTATTTTTTGAGTAAATTCTTTAATCCACTCATCAAGGAAAGGTTTCTACAAAATTTTAGGATCTTTTTGGAAAATGGAATTTTTGACAGAAATTCGACAGGCAAGTACCTTACAAAAATAGTGAAAATTTTGTACTATCTTAAATTGTGCTAAGAAACTATGTATTGAGTAAATTCTTTATTCCACTCATCAAAGGAAAGGTTTCTACAAAATTTTTAGGCAATTTTTAGAAAATGGAATTTTTGATGGAAATTCGACAGGCGCTGACCTTACAAAAATAGTGAAAATTTTGTACTATCTTATATTGTGCTAAGAAACTATTGATTGAGTAAATTCTTTATTCCACTCATCAAAGGAAAGGTTTCTACAAAAGTTTAGGCAACTTTTGGAAAATTGAATTTTTTTGACGGAAATTCAACAGGCGCGGACCTACAAAATTAGTGAAAATTTTGTACTATCTTAAATTGTGCTAAGAAACGATTTTTTGAGTAAATTCTTTATTCCACTCATCAAAGGAAAGGTTTCTACAAAATTTTAGGATATTTTTGGAAAATTGAATTTTTGACGGAAATTCGACAGGCGCGGACCTTACAAAAATAGTGAAAATTTTGTACTATCTTAAATAGAGCTATGAAACTATTATTTGAGTAAATTCTTTATTCCACTCATCAAAGGAAAGGTTTCTACAAAATTTTAGGCAATTTTTGGAAAATTGAATTTTTGATGGAAATTCGACAGGCGCGACCCTTACAAAAATAGTGAAAATTCTGTACTATCTTAAATTGTGCTAAGAAACTACTTTTTGGCTAAATTATTTATTCCACTCATCAAATAAAATGTTTCTACAAAATTTGAGGATATTTTCAGAAAATTGAATTTTTGACGGAAATTCGACAGGCGCGGACCTTACAAAAATAGTGAAAATTTTGTACTTTCTTAAATTGTGCTAAGAAACTATTTATTGAGTAAATTCTTTATTCCACTCATCAAAGGAAAGGTTTCTACAAAAGTTTAGGCAACTTTTGGAAAATTGAATTTTTTTGACGGAAATTCGACAGGCGCGGACCTACAAAATTAGTGAAAATTGTGCTAAGAAACTATTTTTTGAGTAAATTCTTTATTCCACTCATCAAAGGAAAGGTTTCTACAAAATTTTAGGATATTTTTGGAAAATTGAATTTTTGATGGAAATTTGACAGGCGCGACCCTTACAAAAATAGTGAAAATTTTGTACTATTTTAAATTGTGCTAAGAAACTACTTTCTACCTAAATTATTTATTCCACTCATCAAATAAAAGGTTTCTACAAAATTTGAGGACATTTTTGGAAAATTGAATTTTTGCGGAAATTCGACAGGCGCGGACCTAACAAAAATAGTGAAAATTTTGTACTATCTTAAATTGTGCTAAGAAACTATTTTTTGAGTAAATTCTTTATTCCACTGATCAAAGGAAAGGTTTCTACAAAAGTTTAGGCAACTTTTGGAAAATTGAAATTTTTTGACGGAAATTCGACAGGCGCGGACCTACAAAATTTTAGGCAATTTTTTAGAAAATGGATTTTTGATGGAAATTTGACAGGCGCGACCCTTTCAAAAATAGTGAAAATTTTGTACTATTTTAAATTGTGCTAAGAAACTACTTTCTACCTAAATTATTTATTCCACTCATCAAATAAAAGGTTTCTACAAAATTTGAGGACATTTTTGGAAAATTGAATTTTTGCGGAAATTTGACAGGCGCGGACCTTACAAAAATAGTAAAAATTTTGTACTATCTTAAATTGTGCTAAGAAACTATTTATTGAGTAAATTCTTTATTCCACTCATCAAAGGAAAGGTTTCTACAAGATTTGAGGCAATTTTTGGAAAATTGAATTTTTGACGGAAATTCGACAGGCGCATCCCATACAAAAATAGTGAAAATTTTGTACTATCTTAAATAGAGCTAAGAAACTATTTTTTGAGTAAATTCTTTATTCCACTCATCAAAGGAAAGGTTTCTACAAAATTTTAGGCAATTTTTGGAAAATTGAATTTTTGATGGAAATTCGACAGGCGCGACCCTTACAAAAATAGTGAAAATTCTGTACTATCTTAAATTGTGCTAAGAAACTACTTTTTGGCTAAATTATTTATTCCACTCATCAAATAAAATGTTTCTACAAAATTTGAGGATATTTTCAGAAAATTGAATTTTTGACGGAAATTCGACAGGCGCATCCCTAACAAAAATAGTGAAAATTTTGTACTATCTTAAATTGTGCTAAGAAACTATTTATTGAGTAAATTCTTTATTCCACTCATCAAAGGAAAGGTTTCTACAAAAGTTTAGGCAATTTTTGGAAAATTGAATTTTTTTGACAGAAATTCGACAGGCGCGGACCTACAAAATTAGTGAAAATTTTGTACTATCTTAAATTGTGCTAAGAAACTATTTTTTGAGTAAATTCTTTATTCCGCTCATCAAAGGAAAGGTTTCTACAAAATTTTAGGATATTTTTGGAAAATTGAATTTTTGACGGAAATTCGACAGGCGCGGACCTTACAAAAATAGTGAAAATTTTGTACTATCTTAAATTGTGCTAAGAAACTATTATTTGAGTAAATTCTTTATTCCACTCATCAAAGGAAAGGTTTCTACAAAATTTTGGTATATTTTTGGAAAATTGAATTTTTGACGGAAATTCGACAGGCGCGGACCTTACAAAAATAGTGAAAATTTTGTACTATCTTAAATTGTGCTAAGAAACTATTGTTTGAGTAAATTCTTTATTCCACTCATCAAAGGAAAGGTTTCTACAAGATTTGAGGCAATTTTTGGGAAATGGAATTTTTGACAGAAATTCGACAGGCGCTGATCTTACAAAAATAGTGAAAATTTTGTACTATCTTAAATTGTGCTAAGAAACTATTTTTTGAGTAAATTCTTTATTCCGCTCATCAAAGGAAAGGTTTCTACAAAATTTTAGGATATTTTTGGAAAATTGAATTTTTGACGGAAATTCGACAGGCGCGGACCTTACAAAAATAGTGAAAATTTTGTACTATCTTAAATTGTGCTAAGAAACTATTTTTTGAGTAAATTCTTTATTCAACTCATCAAAGGAAAGGTTTCTACAAAATTTTGGTATATTTTTGGAAAATTGAATTTTTGACGGAAATTCGACAGGCGCGGACCTTACAAAAATAGTGAAAATTTTGAACTATCTTAAATTGTGCTAAGAAACTATTTTTTGAGTAAATTCTTTATTCCACTCATCAAAGGAAAGGTTTCTACAAGATTTGAGGCAATTTTTTGGAAATGGAATTTTTGACGGAAATTCGACAGGCGCTGACCTTACAAAAAAAGTGAAAATTTTGTACTATCTAAAATTGTGCTAAGAAACTATTTTTTGAGTAAATTCTTATTCCGCTCATCAAAGGAAAGGTTTCTACAAAATTTTAGGATATTTTTGGAAAATTGAATTTTTGACGGAAATTCGACAGTCGCGGACCTTATAAAAATAGTGAAAATTTTGTACTATCTTAAATTGTGCTAAGAAACTATTTTTTTAGTAAATTCTTTATTCCACTCATCAAAGGAAAGGTTTCTACAAAATTTTGGTATATTTTTGGAAAATTGAATTTTTGACGGAAATTCGACAGGCGCGGACCTTACAAAAATAGTGAAAATTTTGTACTATCTTAAATTGTGCTAAGAAACTATTATTTGAGTAAATTCTTTATTCCACTCATCAAAGGAAAGGTTTCTACAAAATTTTAGGATATTTTTGGAAAATTGAATTTTTGACGGAAATTCGACAGGCGCGGACCTTACAAAAATAGTGAAAATTTTGTACTATCTTAAATTGTGCTAAGAAACTATTTTTTGAGTAAATTCTTTATTCCACTCATCAAGGAAAGGTTTCTACAAAATTTTAGGATCTTTTTGGAAAATGGAATTTTTGACAGAAATTCGACAGGCAAGTACCTTACAAAAATAGTGAAAATTTTGTACTATCTTAAATTGTGCTAAGAAACTATGTATTGAGTAAATTCTTTATTCCACTCATCAAAGGAAAGGTTTCTACAAAATTTTTAGGCAATTTTTAGAAAATGGAATTTTTGATGGAAATTCGACAGGCGCGGACCTTACAAAAATAGTGAAAATTTTGTACTATCTTAAATTGTGCTAAGAAACTATTGATTGAGTAAATTCTTTATTCCACTCATCAAAGGAAAGGTTTCTACAAAAGTTTAGGCAACTTTTGGAAAATTGAATTTTTTTGACGGAAATTCAACAGGCGCGGACCTACAAAATTAGTGAAAATTTTGTACTATCTTAAATTGTGCTAAGAAACTATTTTTTGAGTAAATTCTTTATTCCACTCATCAAAGGAAAGGTTTCTACAAAATTTTAGGATATTTTTGGAAAATTGAATTTTTGACGGAAATTCGACAGGCGCGGACCTTACAAAAATAGTGAAAATTTTGTACTATCTTAAATAGAGCTATGAAACTATTATTTGAGTAAATTCTTTATTCCACTCATCAAAGGAAAGGTTTCTACAAAATTTTAGGCAATTTTTGGAAAATTGAATTTTTGATGGAAATTCGACAGGCGCGACCCTTACAAAAATAGTGAAAATTCTGTACTATCTTAAATTGTGCTAAGAAACTACTTTTTGGCTAAATTATTTATTCCACTCATCAAATAAAATGTTTCTACAAAATTTGAGGATATTTTCAGAAAATTGAATTTTTGACGGAAATTCGACAGGCGCGGACCTTACAAAAATAGTGAAAATTTTGTACTATCTTAAATTGTGCTAAGAAACTATTTATTGAGTAAATTCTTTATTCCACTCATCAAAGGAAAGGTTTCTACAAAAGTTTAGGCAACTTTTGGAAAATTGAATTTTTTTGACGGAAATTCGACAGGCGCGGACCTACAAAATTAGTGAAAATTGTGCTAAGAAACTATTTTTTGAGTAAATTCTTTATTCCACTCATCAAAGGAAAGGTTTCTACAAAATTTTAGGATATTTTTGGAAAATTGAATTTTTGATGGAAATTTGACAGGCGCGACCCTTACAAAAATAGTGAAAATTTTGTACTATTTTAAATTGTGCTAAGAAACTACTTTCTACCTAAATTATTTATTCCACTCATCAAATAAAAGGTTTCTACAAAATTTGAGGACATTTTTGGAAAATTGAATTTTTGCGGAAATTCGACAGGCGCGGACCTAACAAAAATAGTGAAAATTTTGTACTATCTTAAATTGTGCTAAGAAACTATTTTTTGAGTAAATTCTTTATTCCACTTATCAAAGGAAAGGTTTCTACAAAATTTTAGGCAATTTTTCAGAAAATGGAATTTTTGATGGAAATTTGACAGGCGCGACCCTTTCAAAAATAGTGAAAATTTTGTACTATTTTAAATTGTGCTAAGAAACTACTTTCTACCTAAATTATTTATTCCACTCATCAAATAAAAGGTTTCTACAAAATTTGAGGACATTTTTGGAAAATTGAATTTTTGCAGAAATTTGACAGGTGCGGACCTTACAAAAATAGTAAAAATTTTGTACTATCTTAAATTGTGCTAAGAAACTATTTATTGAGTAAATTCTTTATTCCACTCATCAAAGGAAAGGTTTCTACAAGATTTGAGGCAATTTTTGGAAAATTGAATTTTTGACGGA
Source organism: Loripinus fragilis (assembly GCA_964019695.1). Lineage (NCBI taxonomy): Eukaryota > Metazoa > Mollusca > Bivalvia > Lucinida > Lucinidae > Loripinus > Loripinus fragilis. The sequence continues at coordinate 77,493 of CAXHUL010000045.1, read as the reverse complement.
AATTCGACAGGCGCATCCCATACAAAAATAGTGAAAATTTTGTACTATCTTAAATAGAGCTAAGAAACTATTTTTTGAGTAAATTCTTTATTCCACTCATCAAAGGAAAGGTTTCTACAAAATTTTAGGCAATTTTTGGAAAATTGAATTTTTGATGGAAATTCGACAGGCGCGACCCTTACAAAAATAGTGAAAATTCTGTACTATCTTAAATTGTGCTAAGAAACTACTTTTTGGCTAAATTATTTATTCCACTCATCAAATAAAATGTTTCTACAAAATTTGAGGATATTTTCAGAAAATTGAATTTTTGACGGAAATTCGACAGGCGCATCCCTTACAAAAATAGTGAAAATTTTGTACTATCTTAAATTGTGCTAAGAAACTATTTATTGAGTAAATTCTTTATTCCACTCATCAAAGGAAAGGTTTCTACAAAAGTTTAGGCAATTTTTGGAAAATTGAATTTTTTTGACGGAAATTCGACAGGCGCGGACCTACAAAATTAGTGAAAATTTTGTACTATCTTAAATTGTGCTAAGAAACTATTTTTTGAGTAAATTCTTTATTCTGCTCATCAAAGGAAAGGTTTCTACAAAATTTTAGGATATTTTTGGAAAATTGAATTTTTGACGGAAATTCGACAGGCGCGGACCTTACAAAAATAGTGAAAATTTTGTACTATCTTAAATTGTGCTAAGAAACTATTTTTTGAGTAAATTCTTTATTCCACTCATCAAAGGAAAGGTTTCTACAAAATTTTGGTATATTTTTGGAAAATTGAATTTTTGACGGAAATTCGACAGGCGCGGACCTTACAAAAATAGTGAAAATTTTGTACTATCTTAAATTGTGCTAAGAAACTATTGTTTGAGTAAATTCTTTATTCCACTCATCAAAGGAAAGGTTTCTACAAGATTTGAGGCAATTTTTGGGAAATGGAATTTTTGACAGAAATTCGACAGGCGCTGATCTTACAAAAATAGTGAAAATTTTGTACTATCTTAAATTGTGCTAAGAAACTATTTTTTGAGTAAATTCTTTATTCCGCTCATCAAAGGAAAGGTTTCTACAAAATTTTAGGATATTTTTGGAAAATTGAATTTTTGACGGAAATTCGACAGGCGCGGACCTTACAAAAATAGTGAAAATTTTGTACTATCTTAAATTGTGCTAAGAAACTATTTTTTGAGTAAATTCTTTATTCCACTCATCAAAGGAAAGGTTTCTACAAAATTTTGGTATATTTTTGGAAAATTGAATTTTTAACGGAAATTCGACAGGCGCGGACCTTACAAAAATAGTGAAAATTTTGAACTATCTTAAATTGTACTAAGAAACTATTTTTTGAGTAAATTCTTTATTCCACTCATCAAAGGAAAGATTTCTACAAGATTTGAGGCAATTTTTTGGAAATGGAATTTTTGACGGAAATTCGACAGGCGCTGACCTTACAAAAAAAGTGAAAATTTTGTACTATCTTAAATCGTGCTAAGAAACTATTTTTTGAGTAAATTCTTATTCCGCTCATCAAAGGAAAGGTTTTTACAAATTTTTAGGATATTTTTGGAAAATTGAATTTTTGACGGAAATTCGACAGGCGCGGACCTTATAAAAATAGTGAAAATTTTGTACTATCTTAAATTGTGCTAAGAAACTATTTTTTGAGTAAATTCTTTATTCCACTCATCAAAGGAAAGGTTTCTACAAAATTTTGGTATATTTTTGGAAAATTGAATTTTTGACGGAAATTCGACAGGCGCCGACCTTACAAAAATAGTGAAAATTTTGTACTATCTTAAATTGTGCTAAGAAACTACTTTTTGGCTAAATTATTTATTCCACTCATCAAATAAAATGTTTCTACAAAATTTGAGGATATTTTTAGAAAATTGAATTTTTGACGGAAATTAGACAGGCGAGGACCTTACAAAAATAGTGAAAATTTTGTACTATCTTAAATTGTGCTAAGAAACTATTTATTGAGTAAATTCTTTATTCCACTCATCAAAGGAAAGGTTTCTACAAAAGTTTAGGCAACTTTTGGAAAATTGAATTTTTTTGACGGAAATTCGACAGGCGCGGACCTACAAAATTAGTGAAAATTTTGTACTATCTTAAATTGTGCTAAGAAACTACTTATGAGTAAATTCTTTATTCCACTCATCAAAGGAAAGGTTTCTACAAAATTTTAGGATATTTTTGGAAAATTGAATTTTTGACGGAAATTCGACAGGCGCGGACCTTACAAAAATAGTGAAAATTTTGTACTATCTTAAATTGTGCTAAGAAACTATTTTTTGAGTAAATTCTTTATTCCACTCATCAAGGAAAGGTTTCTACAAAATTTTAGGATCTTTTTGGAAAATGGAATTTTTGACAGAAATTCGACAGGCAAGTACCTTACAAAAATAGTGAAAATTTTGTACTATCTTAAATTGTGCTAAGAAACTATGTATTGAGTAAATTCTTTATTCCACTCATCAAAGGAAAGGTTTCTACAAAATTTTTAGGCAATTTTTAGAAAATGGAATTTTTGATGGAAATTCGACAGGCGCGGACCTTACAAAAATAGTGAAAATTTTGTACTATCTTATATTGTGCTAAGAAACTATTGATTGAGTAAATTCTTTATTCCACTCATCAAAGGAAAGGTTTCTACAAAAGTTTAGGCAACTTTTGGAAAATTGAATTTTTTTGACGGAAATTCAACAGGCGCGGACCTACAAAATTAGTGAAAATTTTGTACTATCTTAAATTGTGCTAAGAAACTATTTTTTGAGTAAATTCTTTATTCCACTCATCAAAGGAAAGGTTTCTACAAAATTTTAGGATATTTTTGGAAAATTGAATTTTTGACGGAAATTCGACAGGCGCGGACCTTACAAAAATAGTGAAAATTTTGTACTATCTTAAATAGAGCTATGAAACTATTATTTGAGTAAATTCTTTATTCCACTCATCAAAGGAAAGGTTTCTACAAAATTTTAGGCAATTTTTGGAAAATTGAATTTTTGATGGAAATTCGACAGGCGCGACCCTTACAAAAATAGTGAAAATTCTGTACTATCTTAAATTGTGCTAAGAAACTACTTTTTGGCTAAATTATTTATTCCACTCATCAAATAAAATGTTTCTACAAAATTTGAGGATATTTTCAGAAAATTGAATTTTTGACGGAAATTCGACAGGCGCGGACCTTACAAAAATAGTGAAAATTTTGTACTTTCTTAAATTGTGCTAAGAAACTATTTATTGAGTAAATTCTTTATTCCACTCATCAAAGGAAAGGTTTCTACAAAAGTTTAGGCAACTTTTGGAAAATTGAATTTTTTTGACGGAAATTCGACAGGCGCGGACCTACAAAATTAGTGAAAATTGTGCTAAGAAACTATTTTTTGAGTAAATTCTTTATTCCACTCATCAAAGGAAAGGTTTCTACAAAATTTTAGGATATTTTTGGAAAATTGAATTTTTGATGGAAATTTGACAGGCGCGACCCTTACAAAAATAGTGAAAATTTTGTACTATTTTAAATTGTGCTAAGAAACTACTTTCTACCTAAATTATTTATTCCACTCATCAAATAAAAGGTTTCTACAAAATTTGAGGACATTTTTGGAAAATTGAATTTTTGCGGAAATTCGACAGGCGCGGACCTAACAAAAATAGTGAAAATTTTGTACTATCTTAAATTGTGCTAAGAAACTATTTTTTGAGTAAATTCTTTATTCCACTGATCAAAGGAAAGGTTTCTACAAAATTTTAGGCAATTTTTTAGAAAATGGATTTTTGATGGAAATTTGACAGGCGCGACCCTTTCAAAAATAGTGAAAATTTTGTACTATTTTAAATTGTGCTAAGAAACTACTTTCTACCTAAATTATTTATTCCACTCATCAAATAAAAGGTTTCTACAAAATTTGAGGACATTTTTGGAAAATTGAATTTTTGCGGAAATTTGACAGGCGCGGACCTTACAAAAATAGTAAAAATTTTGTACTATCTTAAATTGTGCTAAGAAACTATTTATTGAGTAAATTCTTTATTCCACTCATCAAAGGAAAGGTTTCTACAAGATTTGAGGCAATTTTTGGAAAATTGAATTTTTGACGGAAATTCGACAGGCGCATCCCATACAAAAATAGTGAAAATTTTGTACTATCTTAAATAGAGCTAAGAAACTATTTTTTGAGTAAATTCTTTATTCCACTCATCAAAGGAAAGGTTTCTACAAAATTTTAGGCAATTTTTGGAAAATTGAATTTTTGATGGAAATTCGACAGGCGCGACCCTTAAAAAAATAGTGAAAATTCTGTACTATCTTAAATTGTGCTAAGAAACTACTTTTTGGCTAAATTATTTATTCCACTCATCAAATAAAATGTTTCTACAAAATTTGAGGATATTTTCAGAAAATTGAATTTTTGACGGAAATTCGACAGGCGCATCCCTAACAAAAATAGTGAAAATTTTGTACTATCTTAAATTGTGCTAAGAAACTATTTATTGAGTAAATTCTTTATTCCACTCATCAAAGGAAAGGTTTCTACAAAAGTTTAGGCAATTTTTGGAAAATTGAATTTTTTTGACAGAAATTCGACAGGCGCGGACCTACAAAATTAGTGAAAATTTTGTACTATCTTAAATTGTGCTAAGAAACTATTTTTTGAGTAAATTCTTTATTCCGCTCATCAAAGGAAAGGTTTCTACAAAATTTTAGGATATTTTTGGAAAATTGAATTTTTGACGGAAATTCGACAGGCGCGGACCTTACAAAAATAGTGAAAATTTTGTACTATCTTAAATAGAGCTATGAAACTATTATTTGAGTAAATTCTTTATTCCACTCATCAAAGGAAAGGTTTCTACAAAATTTTAGGCAATTTTTGGAAAATTGAATTTTTGATGGAAATTCGACAGGCGCGACCCTTACAAAAATAGTGAAAATTCTGTACTATCTTAAATTGTGCTAAGAAATTACTTTTTGGCTAAATTATTTATTCCACTCATCAAATAAAATGTTTCTACAAAATTTGAGGATATTTTCAGAAAATTGAATTTTTGACGGAAATTCGACAGGCGCGGACCTTACAAAAATAGTGAAAATTTTGTACTTTCTTAAATTGTGCTAAGAAACTATTTATTGAGTAAATTCTTTATTCCACTCATCAAAGGAAAGGTTTCTACAAAATTTTAGGATATTTTTGGAAAATTGAATTTTTGACGGAAATTCGACAGGCGCGGACCTTACAAAAATAGTGAAAATTTTGTACTATCTTAAATTGTGCTAAGAAACTATTTTTTGAGTAAATTCTTTATTCCACTCATCAAAGGAAAGGTTTCTACAAAATTTTGGTATATTTTTGGAAAATTGAATTTTTGACGGAAATTCGACAGGCGCGGACCTTACAAAAATAGTGAAAATTTTGAACTATCTTAAATTGTGCTAAGAAACTATTTTTTGAGTAAATTCTTTATTCCACTCATCAAAGGAAAGGTTTCTACAAGATTTGAGGCAATTTTTTGGAAATGGAATTTTTGACGGAAATTCGACAGGCGCTGACCTTACAAAAAAAGTGAAAATTTTGTACTATCTAAAATTGTGCTAAGAAACTATTTTTTGAGTAAATTCTTATTCCGCTCATCAAAGGAAAGGTTTCTACAAAATTTTAGGATATTTTTGGAAAATTGAATTTTTGACGGAAATTCGACAGGCGCGGACCTTATAAAAATAGTGAAAATTTTGTACTATCTTAAATTGTGCTAAGAAACTATTTTTTTAGTAAATTCTTTATTCCACTCATCAAAGGAAAGGTTTCTACAAAATTTTAGGCAATTTTTGGAAAATCGAATTTTTGATGGAAATTCGACAGGCGCGACCCTTACAAAAATAGTGAAAATTCTGTACTATCTTAAATTGTGCTAAGAAACTACTTTTTGGCTAAATTATTTATTCCACTCATCAAATAAAATGTTTCTACAAAATTTGAGGATATTTTCAGAAAATTGAATTTTTGACGGAAATTCGACAGGCGCATCCCTTACAAAAATAGTGAAAATTTTGTACTATCTTAAATTGTGCTAAGAAACTATTTTTTGAGTAAATTCTTTATTCCACTCATCAAAGGAAAGGTTTCTACAAAAGTTTAGGCAATTTTTGGAAAATTGAATTTTTTTGACGGAAATTCGACAGGCGCGGACCTACAAAATTAGTGAAAATTTTGTACTATCTTAAATTGTGCTAAGAAGCTATTTTTTGAGTAAATTCTTTATTCCGCTCATCAAAGGAAAGGTTTCTACAAAATTTTAGGATATTTTTGGAAAATTGAATTTTTGACGGAAATTCGACAGGCGCGGACCTTACAAAAATAGTGAAAATTTTGTACTATCTTAAATTGTGCTAAGAAACTATTATTTGAGTAAATTCTTTATTCCACTCATCAAAGGAAAGGTTTCTACAAAATTTTGGTATATTTTTGGAAAATTGAATTTTTGACGGAAATTCGACAGGCGCGGACCTTACAAAAATAGTGAAAATTTTGTACTATCTTAAATTGTGCTAAGAAACTATTGTTTGAGTAAATTCTTTATTCCACTCATCAAAGGAAAGGTTTCTACAAGATTTGAGGCAATTTTTGGGAAATGGAATTTTTGACAGAAATTCGACAGGCGCTGATCTTACAAAAATAGTGAAAATTTTGTACTATCTTAAATTGTGCTAAGAAACTATTTTTTGAGTAAATTCTTTATTCCGCTCATCAAAGGAAAGGTTTCTACAAAATTTTAGGATATTTTTGGAAAATTGAATTTTTGACGGAAATTCGACAGGCGCGGACCTTACAAAAATAGTGAAAATTTTGTACTATCTTAAATTGTGCTAAGAAACTATTTTTTGAGTAAATTCTTTATTCCACTCATCAAAGGAAAGGTTTCTACAAAATTTTGGTATATTTTTGGAAAATTGAATTTTTGACGGAAATTCGACAGGCGCGGACCTTACAAAAATAGTGAAAATTTTGAACTATCTTAAATTGTGCTAAGAAACTATGTATTGAGTAAATTCTTTATTCCACTCATCAAAGGAAAGGTTTCTACAAGATTTGAGGCAATTTTTTGGAAATGGAATTTTTGACGGAAATTCGACAGGCGCTGACCTTACAAAAAAAATGAAAATTTTGTACTATCTAAAATTGTGCTAAGAAACTATTTTTTGAGTAAATTCTTATTCCGCTCATCAAAGGAAAGGTTTCTACAAAATTTTAGGATATTTTTGGAAAATTGAATTTTTGACGGAAATTCGACAGTCGCGGACCTTATAAAAATAGTGAAAATTTTGTACTATCTTAAATTGTGCTAAGAAACTATTTTTTTAGTAAATTCTTTATTCCACTCATCAAAGGAAAGGTTTCTACAAAATTTTGGTATATTTTTGGAAAATTGAATTTTTGACGGAAATTCGACAGGCGCGGACCTTACAAAAATAGTGAAAATTTTGTACTATCTTAAATTGTGCTAAGAAACTACTTTTTGGCTAAATTATTTATTCCACTCATCAAATAAAATGTTTCTACAAAATTTGAGGATATTTTCAGAAAATTGAATTTTTGACGGAAATTTGACAGGCGAGGACCTTACAAAAATAGTGAAAATTTTGTACTATCTTAAATTGTGCTAAGAAACTATTTATTGAGTAAATTCTTTATTCCACTCATCAAAGGAAAGGTTTCTACAAAAGTTTAGGCAACTTTTGGAAAATTGAATTTTTTTGACGGAAATTCGACAGGCGCGGACCTACAAAATAGTGAAAATTTTGTACTATCTTAAATTGTGCTAAGAAACTACTTATGAGTAAATTCTTTATTCCACTCATCAAAGGAAAGGTTTCTACAAAATTTTAGGATATTTTTGGAAAATTGAATTTTTGACGGAAATTCGACAGGCGCGGACCTTACAAAAATAGTGAAAATTTTGTACTATCTTAAATTGTGCTAAGAAACTATTTTTTGAGTAAATTCTTTATTCCACTCATCAAGGAAAGGTTTCTACAAAATTTTAGGATCTTTTTGGAAAATGGAATTTTTGACAGAAATTCGACAGGCGCGGACCTTACAAAAATAGTGAAAATTTTGTACTATCTTAAATTGTGCTAAGAAACTATTTTTTGAGTAAATTCTTTATTCTACTCATCAAAGGAAAGGTTTCTACAAAATTTTGGTATATTTTTGGAAAATTGAATTTTTGACGGAAATTCGACAGGCGCGGACCTTACAAAAATAGTGAAAATTTTGTACTATCTTAAATTGTGCTAAGAAACTATTGTTTGAGTAAATTCTTTATTCCACTCATCAAAGGAAAGGTTTCTACAAGATTTGAGGCAATTTTTGGGAAATGGATTTTTTGACAGAAATTCGACAGGCGCTGATCTTACAAAAATAGTGAAAATTTTGTACTATCTTAAATTGTGCTAAGAAACTATTTTTTGAGTAAATTCTTTATTCCGCTCATCAAAGGAAAGGTTTCTACAAAATTTTAGGATATTTTTGGAAAATTGAATTTTTGACGGAAATTCGACAGGCGCGGACCTTACAAAAATAGTGAAAATTTTGTACTATCTTAAATTGTGCTAAGAAACTATTTTTTGAGTAAATTCTTTATTCCACTCATCAAAGGAAAGGTTTCTACAAAATTTTGGTATATTTTTGGAAAATTGAATTTTTGACGGAAATTCGACAGGCGCGGACCTTACAAAAATAGTGAAAATTTTGAACTATCTTAAATTGTGCTAAGAAACTATTTTTTGAGTAAATTCTTTATTCCACTCATCAAAGGAAAGGTTTCTACAAGATTTGAGGCAATTTTTTGGAAATGGAATTTTTGACGGAAATTCGACAGGCGCTGACCTTACAAAAAAAGTGAAAATTTTGTACTATCTTAAATTGTGCTAAGAAACTATTTTTTGAGTAAATTCTTATTCCGCTCATCAAAGGAAAGGTTTCTACAAAATTTTAGGATATTTTTGGAAAATTGAATTTTTGACGGAAATTCGACAGGCGCGGACCTTACAAAAATAGTGAAAATTTTGAACTATCTTAAATTGTGCTAAGAAACTATTTTTTGAGTAAATTCTTTATTCCACTCATCAAAGGAAAGGTTTCTACAAGATTTGAGGCAATTTTTTGGAAATGGAATTTTTGACGGAAATTCGACAGGCGCTGACCTTACAAAAAAAGTGAAAATTTTGTACTATCTAAAATTGTGCTAAGAAACTATTTTTTGAGTAAATTCTTATTCCGCTCATCAAAGGAAAGGTTTCTACAAAATTTTAGGATATTTTTGGAAAATTGAATTTTTGACGGAAATTCGACAGGCGCGGACCTTATAAAAATAGTGAAAATTTTGTACTATCTTAAATTGTGCTAAGAAACTATTTTTTTAGTAAATTCTTTATTCCACTCATCAAAGGAAAGGTTTCTACAAAATTTTAGGCAATTTTTGGAAAATTGAATTTTTGATGGAAATTCGACAGGCGCGACCCTTACAAAAATAGTGAAAATTCTGTACTATCTTAAATTGTGCTAAGAAACTACTTTTTGGCTAAATTATTTATTCCACTCATCAAATAAAATGTTTCTACAAAATTTGAGGATATTTTCAGAAAATTGAATTTTTGACGGAAATTCGACAGGCGCATCCCTTACAAAAATAGTGAAAATTTTGTACTATCTTAAATTGTGCTAAGAAACTATTTTTTGAGTAAATTCTTTATTCCACTCATCAAAGGAAAGGTTTCTACAAAAGTTTAGGCAATTTTTGGAAAATTGAATTTTTTTGACGGAAATTCGACAGGCGCGGACCTACAAAATTAGTGAAAATTTTGTACTATCTTAAATTGTGCTAAGAAGCTATTTTTTGAGTAAATTCTTTATTCCGCTCATCAAAGGAAAGGTTTCTACAAAATTTTAGGATATTTTTGGAAAATTGAATTTTTGACGGAAATTCGACAGGCGCGGACCTTACAAAAATAGTGAAAATTTTGTACTATCTTAAATTGTGCTAAGAAACTATTATTTGAGTAAATTCTTTATTCCACTCATCAAAGGAAAGGTTTCTACAAAATTGTGGTATATTTTTGGAAAATTGAATTTTTGACGGAAATTCGACAGGCGCGGACCTTACAAAAATAGTGAAAATTTTGTACTATCTTAAATTGTGCTAAGAAACTATTGTTTGAGTAAATTCTTTATTCCACTCATCAAAGGAAAGGTTTCTACAAGATTTGAGGCAATTTTTGGGAAATGGAATTTTTGACAGAAATTCGACAGGCGCTGATCTTACAAAAATAGTGAAAATTTTGTACTATCTTAAATTGTGCTAAGAAACTATTTTTTGAGTAAATTCTTTATTCCGCTCATCAAAGGAAAGGTTTCTACAAAATTTTAGGATATTTTTGGAAAATTGAATTTTTGACGGAAATTCGACAGGCGCGGACCTTACAAAAATAGTGAAAATTTTGTACTATCTTAAATTGTGCTAAGAAACTATTTTTTGAGTAAATTCTTTATTCCACTCATCAAAGGAAAGGTTTCTACAAAATTTTGGTATATTTTTGGAAAATTGAATTTTTGACGGAAATTCGACAGGCGCGGACCTTACAAAAATAGTGAAAATTTTGAACTATCTTAAATTGTGCTAAGAAACTATGTATTGAGTAAATTCTTTATTCCACTCATCAAAGGAAAGGTTTCTACAAGATTTGAGGCAATTTTTTGGAAATGGAATTTTTGACGGAAATTCGACAGGCGCTGACCTTACAAAAAAAATGAAAATTTTGTACTATCTAAAATTGTGCTAAGAAACTATTTTTTGAGTAAATTCTTATTCCGCTCATCAAAGGAAAGGTTTCTACAAAATTTTAGGATATTTTTGGAAAATTGAATTTTTGACGGAAATTCGACAGTCGCGGACCTTATAAAAATAGTGAAAATTTTGTACTATCTTAAATTGTGCTAAGAAACTATTTTTTTAGTAAATTCTTTATTCCACTCATCAAAGGAAAGGTTTCTACAAAATTTTGGTATATTTTTGGAAAATTGAATTTTTGACGGAAATTCGACAGGCGCGGACCTTACAAAAATAGTGAAAATTTTGTACTATCTTAAATTGTGCTAAGAAACTACTTTTTGGCTAAATTATTTATTCCACTCATCAAATAAAATGTTTCTACAAAATTTGAGGATATTTTCAGAAAATTGAATTTTTGACGGAAATTTGACAGGCGAGGACCTTACAAAAATAGTGAAAATTTTGTACTATCTTAAATTGTGCTAAGAAACTATTTATTGAGTAAATTCTTTATTCCACTCATCAAAGGAAAGGTTTCTACAAAAGTTTAGGCAACTTTTGGAAAATTGAATTTTTTTGACGGAAATTCGACAGGCGCGGACCTACAAAATAGTGAAAATTTTGTACTATCTTAAATTGTGCTAAGAAACTACTTATGAGTAAATTCTTTATTCCACTCATCAAAGGAAAGGTTTCTACAAAATTTTAGGATATTTTTGGAAAATTGAATTTTTGACGGAAATTCGACAGGCGCGGACCTTACAAAAATAGTGAAAATTTTGTACTATCTTAAATTGTGCTAAGAAACTATTTTTTGAGTAAATTCTTTATTCCACTCATCAAGGAAAGGTTTCTACAAAATTTTAGGATCTTTTTGGAAAATGGAATTTTTGACAGAAATTCGACAGGCGCGGACCTTACAAAAATAGTGAAAATTTTGTACTATCTTAAATTGTGCTAAGAAACTATTTTTTGAGTAAATTCTTTATTCTACTCATCAAAGGAAAGGTTTCTACAAAATTTTGGTATATTTTTGGAAAATTGAATTTTTGACGGAAATTCGACAGGCGCGGACCTTACAAAAATAGTGAAAATTTTGTACTATCTTAAATTGTGCTAAGAAACTATTGTTTGAGTAAATTCTTTATTCCACTCATCAAAGGAAAGGTTTCTACAAGATTTGAGGCAATTTTTGGGAAATGGATTTTTTGACAGAAATTCGACAGGCGCTGATCTTACAAAAATAGTGAAAATTTTGTACTATCTTAAATTGTGCTAAGAAACTATTTTTTGAGTAAATTCTTTATTCCGCTCATCAAAGGAAAGGTTTCTACAAAATTTTAGGATATTTTTGGAAAATTGAATTTTTGACGGAAATTCGACAGGCGCGGACCTTACAAAAATAGTGAAAATTTTGTACTATCTTAAATTGTGCTAAGAAACTATTTTTTGAGTAAATTCTTTATTCCACTCATCAAAGGAAAGGTTTCTACAAAATTTTGGTATATTTTTGGAAAATTGAATTTTTGACGGAAATTCGACAGGCGCGGACCTTACAAAAATAGTGAAAATTTTGAACTATCTTAAATTGTGCTAAGAAACTATTTTTTGAGTAAATTCTTTATTCCACTCATCAAAGGAAAGGTTTCTACAAGATTTGAGGCAATTTTTTGGAAATGGAATTTTTGACGGAAATTCGACAGGCGCTGACCTTACAAAAAAAGTGAAAATTTTGTACTATCTTAAATTGTGCTAAGAAACTATTTTTTGAGTAAATTCTTATTCCGCTCATCAAAGGAAAGGTTTCTACAAAATTTTAGGATATTTTTGGAAAATTGAATTTTTGACGGAAATTCAACAGGCGCGGACCTTATAAAAATAGTGAAAATTTTGTACTATCTTAAATTGTGCTAAGAAACTATTTTTTGAGTAAATTCTTTATTCCACTCATCAAAGGAAAGGTTTCTACAAAATTTTGGTATATTTTTGGAAAATTGAATTTTTGACGGAAATTCGACAGGCGCGGACCTTACAAAAATAGTGAAAATTTTGTACTATCTTAAATTGTGCTAAGAAACTACTTTTTGGCTAAATTATTTATTCCACTCATCAAATAAAATGTTTCTACAAAATTTGAGGATATTTTTAGAAAATTGAATTTTTGACGGAAATTAGACAGGCGAGGACCTTACAAAAATAGTGAAAATTTTGTACTATCTTAAATTGTGCTAAGAAACTATTTATTGAGTAAATTCTTTATTCCACTCATCAAAGGAAAGGTTTCTACAAAATTTTAGGATATTTTTGGAAAATTGAATTTTTGACGGAAATTCGACAGGCGCGGACCTTACAAAAATAGTGAAAATTTTGTACTATCTTAAATGGTGCTAAGAAACTATTTTTTGAGTAAATTCTTTATTCCACTTATCAAGGAAAGGTTTCTACAAAATTTTAGGATCTTTTTGGAAAATGGAATTTTTGACAGAAATTCGACAGGCAAGTACCTTACAAAAATAGTGAAAATTTTGTACTATCTTAAATTGTGCTAAGAAACTATGTATTGAGTAAATTCTTTATTCCACTCATCAAAGGAAAGGTTTCTACAAAATTTTTAGGCAATTTTTAGAAAATGGAATTTTCGATGGAAATTCGACAGGCGCGGACCTTACAAAAATAGTGAAAATTTTGTACTATCTTAAATTGTGCTAAGAAACTATTGATTGAGTAAATTCTTTATTCCACTCATCAAAGGAAAGGTTTCTACAAAAGTTTAGGCAACTTTTGGAAAATTGAATTTTTTTGACGGAAATTCAACAGGCGCGGACCTACAAAATTAGTGAAAATTTTGTACTATCTTAAATTGTGCTAAGAAACTATTTTTTGAGTAAATTCTTTATTCCTCTCATCAAAGGAAAGGTTTCTACAAAATTTTAGGATATTTTTGGAAAATTGAATTTTTGACGGAAATTCGACAGGCGCGGACCTTACAAAAATAGTGAAAATTTTGTACTATCTTAAATAGAGCTATGAAACTATTATTTGAGTAAATTCTTTATTCCACTCATCAAAGGAAAGGTTTCTACAAAATTTTAGGCAATTTTTGGAAAATTGAATTTTTGATGGAAATTCGACAGGCGCGACCCTTACAAAAATAGTGAAAATTCTGTACTATCTTAAATTGTGCTAAGAAACTACTTTTTGGCTAAATTATTTATTCCACTCATCAAATAAAATGTTTCTACAAAATTTGAGGATATTTTCAGAAAATTGAATTTTTGACGGAAATTCGACAGGCGCGGACCTTACAAAAATAGTGAAAATTTTGTACTTTCTTAAATTGTGCTAAGAAACTATTTATTGAGTAAATTCTTTATTCCACTCATCAAAGGAAAGGTTTCTACAAAAGTTTAGGCAACATTTGGAAAATTGAATTTTTTTGACGGAAATTCGACAGGCGCGGACCTACAAAATTAGTGAAAATTGTGCTAAGAAACTATTTTTTGAGTAAATTCTTTATTCCACTCATCAAAGGAAAGGTTTCTACAAAATTTTAGGATATTTTTGGAAAATTGAATTTTTGATGGAAATTTGACAGGCGCGACCCTTACAAAAATAGTGAAAATTTTGTACTATTTTAAATTGTGCTAAGAAACTACTTTCTACCTAAATTATTTATTCCACTCATCAAATAAAAGGTTTCTACAAAATTTGAGGACATTTTTGGAAAATTGAATTTTTGCGGAAATTCGACAGGCGCGGACCTAACAAAAATAGTGAAAATTTTGTACTATCTTAAATTGTGCTAAGAAACTATTTTTTGAGTAAATTCTTTATTCCACTCATCAAAGGAAAGGTTTCTACAAAATTTTAGGCAATTTTTTAGAAAATGGATTTTTGATGGAAATTTGACAGGCGCGACCCTTTCAAAAATAGTGAAAATTTTGTACTATTTTAAATTGTGCTAAGAAACTACTTTCTACCTAAATTATTTATTCCACTCATCAAATAAAAGGTTTCTACAAAATTTGAGGACATTTTTGGAAAATTGAATTTTTGCGGAAATTTGACAGGCGCGGACCTTACAAAAATAGTAAAAATTTTGTACTATCTTAAATTGTGCTAAGAAACTATTTATTGAGTAAATTCTTTATTCCACTCATCAAAGGAAAGGTTTCTACAAGATTTGAGGCAATTTTTGGAAAATTGAATTTTTGACGGAAATTCGACAGGCGCATCCCATACAAAAATAGTGAAAATTTTGTACTATCTTAAATAGAGCTAAGAAACTATTTTTTGAGTAAATTCTTTATTCCACTCATCAAAGGAAAGGTTTCTACAAAATTTTAGGCAATTTTTGGAAAATTGAATTTTTGATGGAAATTCGACAGGCTCGACCCTTAAAAAAATAGTGAAAATTCTGTACTATCTTAAATTGTGCTAAGAAACTACTTTTTGGCTAAATTATTTATTCCACTCATCAAATAAAATGTTTCTACAAAATTTGAGGATATTTTCAGAAAATTGAATTTTTGACAGAAATTCGACAGGCGCATCCCTTACAAAAATAGTGAAAATTTTGTACTATCTTAAATTGTGCTAAGAAACTATTTATTGAGTAAATTCTTTATTCCACTCATCAAAGGAAAGGTTTCTACAAAATTTTGGTATATTTTTGGAAAATTGAATTTTTGACGGAAATTCGACAGGCGCGGACCTTACAAAAATAGTGAAAATTTTGTACTATCTTAAATTGTGCTAAGAAACTATTGTTTGAGTAAATTCGTTATTCCACTCATCAAAGGAAAGGTTTCTACAAGATTTGAGGCAATTTTTGGGAAATGGAATTTTTGACAGAAATTCGACAGGCGCTGATCTTACAAAAATAGTGAAAATTTTGTACTATCTTAAATTGTGCTAAGAAACTATTTTTTGAGTAAATTCTTTATTCCGCTCATCAAAGGAAAGGTTTCTACAAAATTTTAGGATATTTTTGGAAAATTGAATTTTTGACGGAAATTCGACAGGCGCGGACCTTACAAAAATAGTGAAAATTTTGTACTATCTTAAATTGTGCTAAGAAACTATTTTTTGAGTAAATTCTTTATTCCACTCATCAAAGGAAAGGTTTCTACAAAATTTTGGTATATTTTTGGAAAATTGAATTTTTGACGGAAATTCGACAGGCGCGGACCTTACAAAAATAGTGAAAATTTTGAACTATCTTAAATTGTGCTAAGAAACTATTTTTTGAGTAAATTCTTTATTCCACTCATCAAAGGAAAGGTTTCTACAAGATTTGAGGCAATTTTTTGGAAATGGAATTTTTGACGGAAATTCGACAGGCGCTGACCTTACAAAAAAAGTGAAAATTTTGTACTATCTTAAATTGTGCTAAGAAACTATTTTTTGAGTAAATTCTTATTCCGCTCATCAAAGGAAAGGTTTCTACAAAATTTTAGGATATTTTTGGAAAATTGAATTTTTGACGGAAATTCGACAGGCGCGGACCTTATAAAAATAGTGAAAATTTTGTACTATCTTAAATTGTGCTAAGAAACTATTTTTGAGTAAATTCTTTATTCCACTCATCAAAGGAAAGGTTTCTACAAAATTTTGGTATATTTTTGGAAAATTGAATTTTTGACGGAAATTCGACAGGCGCATCCATTACAAAAATAGTGAAAATTTTGTACTATCTTAAATTGTGCTAAGAAACTATTTATTGAGTAAATTCTTTATTGCACTCATCAAAGGAAAGGTTTCTACAAAATTTTGGTATATTTTTGGAAAATTGAATTTTTGACGGAAATTCGACAGGCGCGGACCTTACAAAAATAGTGAAAATTTTGTACTATCTTAAATTGTGCTAAGAAACTATTGTTTGAGTAAATTCTTTATTCCACTCATCAAAGGAAAGGTTTCTACAAGATTTGAGGGAATTTTTTTGGAAATGGAATTTTTGACAGAAATTCGACAGGCGCTGATCTTACAAAAATAGTGAAAATTTTGTACTATCTTAAATTGTGCTAAGAAACTATTTTTTGAGTAAATTCTTTATTCCGCTCATCAAAGGAAAGGTTTCTACAAAATTTTAGGATATTTTTGGAAAATTGAATTTTTGACGGAAATTCGACAGGCGCGGACCTTACAAAAATAGTGAAAATTTTGTACTATCTTAAATTGTGCTAAGAAACTATTTTTTGAGTAAATTCTTTATTCCACTCATCAAAGGAAAGGTTTCTACAAAATTTTGGTATATTTTTGGAAAATTGAATTTTTGACGGAAATTCGACAGGCGCGGACCTTACAAAAATAGTGAAAATTTTGAACTATCTTAAATTGTGCTAAGAAACTATTTTTTGAGTAAATTCTTTATTCCACTCATCAAAGGAAAGGTTTCTACAAGATTTGAGGCAATTTTTTGGAAATGGAATTTTTGACGGAAATTCGACAGGCGCTGACCTTACAAAAAAAGTGAAAATTTTGTACTATCTTAAATTGTGCTAAGAAACTATTTTTTGAGTAAATTCTTATTCCGCTCATCAAAGGAAAGGTTTCTACAAAATTTTAGGATATTTTTGGAAAATTGAATTTTTGACGGAAATTCGACAGGCCCGGACCTTATAAAAATAGTGAAAATTTTGTACTATCTTAAATTGTGCTAAGAAACTATTTTTTGAGTAAATTCTTTATTCCACTCATCAAAGGAAAGGTTTCTACAAAATTTTGGTATATTTTTGGAAAATTGAATTTTTGACGGAAATTCGACAGGCGCCAACCTTACAGAAATAGTAAAAATTTTGTACTATCTTAAATTGTGCTAAGAAACTACTTTTTGGCTAAATTATTTATTCCACTCATCAAATAAAATGTTTCTACAAAATTTGAGGATATTTTTAGAAAATTGAATTTTTGACGGAAATTAGACAGGCGAGGACCTTAAAAAAATAGTGAAAATTTTGTACTATCTTAAATTGTGCTAAGAAACTATTTATTGAGTAAATTCTTTATTCCACTCATCAAAGGAAAGGTTTCTACAAAAGTTTAGGCAACTTTTGGAAAATTGAATTTTTTTGACGGAAATTCGACAGGCGCGGACCTACAAAATTAGTGAAAATTTTGTACTATCTTAAATTGTGCTAAGAAACTACTTATGAGTAAATTCTTTATTCCACTCATCAAAGGAAAGGTTTCTACAAAATTTTAGGATATTTTTGGAAAATTGAATTTTTGACGGAAATTCGACAGGCGCGGACCTTACAAAAATAGTGAAAATTTTGTACTATCTTAAATTGTGCTAAGAAACTATTTTTTGAGTAAATTCTTTATTCCACTCATCAAGGAAAGGTTTCTACAAAATTTTAGGATCTTTTTGGAAAATGGAATTTTTGACAGAAATTCGACAGGCAAGTACCTTACAAAAAAGTGAAAATTTTGTACTATCTTAAATTGTGCTAAGAAACTATGTATTGAGTAAATTCTTTATTCCACTCATCAAAGGAAAGGTTTCTACAAAATTTTTAGGCAATTTTTAGAAAATGGAATTTTTGATGGAAATTCGACAGGCGCGGACCTTACAAAAATAATGAAAATTTTGTACTATCTTATATTGTGCTAAGAAACTATTGATTGAGTAAATTCTTTATTCCACTCATCAAAGGAAAGGTTTCTACAAAAGTTTAGGCAACTTTTGGAAAATTGAATTTTTTTGACGGAAATTCAACAGGCGCGGACCTACAAAATTAGTGAAAATTTTGTACTATCTTAAATTGTGCTAAGAAACTATTTTTTGAGTAAATTCTTTATTCCACTCATCAAAGGAAAGGTTTCTACAAAATTTTAGGATATTTTTGGAAAATTGAATTTTTGACGGAAATTCGACAGGCGTGGACCTTACAAAAATAGTGAAAATTTTGTACTATCTTAAATAGAGCTATGAAACTATTATTTGAGTAAATTCTTTATTCCACTCATCAAAGGAAAGGTTTCTACAAAATTTTAGGCAATTTTTGGAAAATTGAATTTTTGATGGAAATTCGACAGGCGCGACCCTTACAAAAATAGTGAAAATTCTGTACTATCTTAAATTGTGCTAAGAAACTACTTTTTGGCTAAATTATTTATTCCACTCATCAAATAAAATGTTTCTACAAAATTTGAGGATATTTTCAGAAAATTGAATTTTTGACGGAAATTCGACAGGCGCGGACCTTACAAAAATAGTGAAAATTTTGTACTTTCTTAAATTGTGCTAAGAAACTATTTATTGAGTAAATTCTTTATTCCACTCATCAAAGGAAAGGTTTCTACAAAAGTTTAGGCAACTTTTGGAAAATTGAATTTTTTTGACGGAAATTCGACAGGCGCGGACCTACAAAATTAGTGAAAATTGTGCTAAGAAACTATTTTTTGAGTAAATTCTTTATTCCACTCATCAAAGGAAAGGTTTCTACAAAATTTTAGGATATTTTTGGAAAATTGAATTTTTGATGGAAATTTGACAGGCGCGACCCTTACAAAAATAGTGAAAATTTTGTACTATTTTAAATTGTGCTAAGAAACTACTTTCTACCTAAATTATTTATTCCACTCATCAAATAAAAGGTTTCTACAAAATTTGAGGACATTTTTGGAAAATTGAATTTTTGCGGAAATTCGACAGGCGCGGACCTAACAAAAATAGTGAAAATTTTGTACTATCTTAAATTGTGCTAAGAAACTATTTTTTGAGTAAATTCTTTATTCCACTGATTAAAGGAAAGGTTTCTACAAAATTTTAGGCAATTTTTTAGAAAATGGATTTTTGATGGAAATTTGACAGGCGCGACCCTTTCAAAAATAGTGAAAATTTTGTACTATTTTAAATTGTGCTAAGAAACTACTTTCTACCTAAATTATTTATTCCACTCATCAAATAAAAGGTTTCTACAAAATTTGAGGACATTTTTGGAAAATTGAATTTTTGCGGAAATTTGACAGGCGCGGACCTTACAAAAATAGTAAAAATTTTGTACTATCTTAAATTGTGCTAAGAAACTATTTATTGAGTAAATTCTTTATTCCACTCATCAAAGGAAAGGTTTCTACAAGATTTGAGGCAATTTTTGGAAAATTGAATTTTTGACGGAAATTCGACAGGCGCATCCCATACAAAAATAGTGAAAATTTTGTACTATCTTAAATAGAGCTAAGAAACTATTTTTTGAGTAAATTCTTTATTCCACTCATCAAAGGAAAGGTTTCTACAAAATTTTAGGCAATTTTTGGAAAATTGAATTTTTGATGGAAATTCGACAGGCGCGACCCTTAAAAAAATAGTGAAAATTCTGTACTATCTTAAATTGTGCTAAGAAACTACTTTTTGGCTAAATTATTTATTCCACTCATCAAATAAAATGTTTCTACAAAATTTGAGGATATTTTCAGAAAATTGAATTTTTGACGGAAATTCGACAGGCGCATCCCTAACAAAAATAGTGAAAATTTTGTACTATCTTAAATTGTGCTAAGAAACTATTTATTGAGTAAATTCTTTATTCCACTCATCAAAGGAAAGGTTTCTACAAAAGTTTAGGCAATTTTTGGAAAATTGAATTTTTTTGACAGAAATTCGACAGGCGCGGACCTACAAAATTAGTGAAAACTTTGTACTATCTTAAATTGTGCTAAGAAACTATTTTTTGAGTAAATTCTTTATTCCGCTCATCAAAGGAAAGGTTTCTACAAAATTTTAGGATATTTTTGGAAAATTGAATTTTTGACGGAAATTCGACAGGCGCGGACCTTACAAAAATAGTGAAAATTTTGTACTATCTTAAATAGAGCTATGAAACTATTATTTGAGTAAATTCTTTATTCCACTCATCAAAGGAAAGGTTTCTACAAAATTTTAGGCAATTTTTGGAAAATTGAATTTTTGATGGAAATTCGACAGGCGCGACCCTTACAAAAATAGTGAAAATTCTGTACTATCTTAAATTGTGCTAAGAAATTACTTTTTGGCTAAATTATTTATTCCACTCATCAAATAAAATGTTTCTACAAAATTTGAGGATATTTTCAGAAAATTGAATTTTTGACGGAAATTCGACAGGCGCGGACCTTACAAAAATAGTGAAAATTTTGTACTTTCTTAAATTGTGCTAAGAAACTATTTATTGAGTAAATTCTTTATTCCACTCATCAAAGGAAAGGTTTCTACAAAAGTTTAGGCAACTTTTGGAAAATTGAATTTTTTTGACGGAAATTCGACAGGCGCGGACCTACAAAATTAGTGAAAATTGTGCTAAGAAACTATTTTTTGAGTAAATTCTTTATTCCACTCATCAAAGGAAAGGTTTCTACAAAATTTTAGGATATTTTTGGAAAATTGAATTTTTGATGGAATTTTGACAGGCGCGACCCTTACAAAAATAGTGAAAATTTTGTACTATTTTAAATTGTGCTAAGAAACTACTTTCTACCTAAATTATTTATTCCACTCATCAAATAAAAGGTTTCTACAAAATTTGAGGACATTTTTGGAAAATTGAATTTTTGCGGAAATTCGACAGGCGCGGACCTAACAAAAATAGTGAAAATTTTGTACTATCTTAAATTGTGCTAAGAAACTATTTTTTGAGTAAATTCTTTATTCCACTCATCAAAGGAAAGGTTTCTACAAAATTTTAGGCAATTTTTT
The DNA here is from genome assembly GCA_964019695.1 of Loripinus fragilis. NCBI lineage: Eukaryota > Metazoa > Mollusca > Bivalvia > Lucinida > Lucinidae > Loripinus > Loripinus fragilis. Next base: position 55,967 of record CAXHUL010000045.1, on the reverse strand, counting down.
AGAAAATGGATTTTTGATGGAAATTTGACAGGCGCGACCCTTTCAAAAATAGTGAAAATTTTGTACTATTTTAAATTGTGCTAAGAAACTACTTTCTACCTAAATTATTTATTCCACTCATCAAATAAAAGGTTTCTACAAAATTTGAGGACATTTTTGGAAAATTGAATTTTTGCGGAAATTTGACAGGCGCGGACCTTACAAAAATAGTAAAAATTTTGTACTATCTTAAATTGTGCTAAGAAACTATTTATTGAGTAAATTCTTTATTCCACTCATCAAAGGAAAGGTTTCTACAAGATTTGAGGCAATTTTTGGAAAATTGAATTTTTGACGGAAATTCGACAGGCGCATCCCATACAAAAATAGTGAAAATTTTGTACTATCTTAAATAGAGCTAAGAAACTATTTTTTGAGTAAATTCTTTATTCCACTCATCAAAGGAAAGGTTTCTACAAAATTTTAGGCAATTTTTGGAAAATTGAATTTTTGATGGAAATTCGACAGGCGCGACCCTTAAAAAAATAGTGAAAATTCTGTACTATCTTAAATTGTGCTAAGAAACTACTTTTTGGCTAAATTATTTATTCCACTCATCAAATAAAATGTTTCTACAAAATTTGAGGATATTTTCAGAAAATTGAATTTTTGACGGAAATTCGACAGGCACATCCCTTACAAAAATAGTGAAAATTTTGTACTATCTTAAATTGTGCTAAGAAACTATTTATTGAGTAAATTCTTTATTCCACTCATCAAAGGAAAGGTTTCTACAAAAGTTTAGGCAATTTTTTGAAAATTGAATTTTTTTGACAGAAATTCGACAGGCGCGGACCTACAAAATTAGTGAAAATTTTGTACTATCTTAAATTGTGCTAAGAAACTTTTTTTTGAGTAAATTCTTTATTCCGCTCATCAAAGGAAAGGTTTCTACAAAATTTTAGGATATTTTTGGAAAATTGAATTTTTGACGGAAATTCGACAGGCGCGGACCTTACAAAAATAGTGAAAATTTTGTACTATCTTAAATTGTGCTAAGAAACTATTTTTTGAGTAAATTCTTTATTCCACTCATCAAAGGAAAGGTTTCTACAAAATTTTGGTATATTTTTGGAAAATTGAATTTTTGACGGAAATTCGACAGGCGCGGACCTTACAAAAATAGTGAAAATTTTGTACTATCTTAAATTGTGCTAAGAAACTATTGTTTGAGTAAATTCTTTATTCCACTCATCAAAGGAAAGGTTTCTACAAGATTTGAGGCAATTTTTGGGAAATGGAATTTCTGACAGAAATTCGACAGGCGCTGATCTTACAAAAATAGTGAAAATTTTGTACTATCTTAAATTGTGCTAAGAAACTATTTTTTGAGTAAATTCTTTATTCCGCTCATCAAAGGAAAGGTTTCTACAAAATTTTAGGATATTTTTGGAAAATTGAATTTTTGACGGAAATTCGACAGGCACGGACCTTACAAAAATAGTGAAAATTTTGTACTATCTTAAATTGTGCTAAGAAACTATTTTTTGAGTAAATTCTTTATTCCACTCATCAAAGGAAAGGTTTCTACAAAATTTTGGTATATTTTTGGAAAATTGAATTTTTGACGGAAATTCGACAGGCGCGGACCTTACAAAAATAGTGAAAATTTTGAACTATCTTAAATTGTGCAAAGAAACTATTTTTTGAGTAAATTCTTTATTCCACTCATCAAAGGAAAGGTTTCTACAAGATTTGAGACAATTTTTTGGAAATGAAATTTTTGACGGAAATTCGACAGGCGCTGACCTTACAAAAAAAGTGAAAATTTTGTACTATCTTAAATTGTGCTAAGAAACTATTTTTTGAGTAAATTCTTATTCCGCTCATCAAAGGAAAGGTTTCTACAAAATTTTAGGATATTTTTGGAAAATTGAATTTTTGACGGAAATTCGACAGGCGCGGACCTTACAAAAATAGTGAAAATTTTGTACTATCTTAAATTGTGCTAAGAAACTACTTTTTGGCTAAATTATTTATTCCACTCATCAAATAAAATGTTTCTACAAAATTTGAGGATATTTTTAGAAAATTGAATTTTTGACGGAAATTCGACAGGCGAGGACCTTACAAAAATAGTGAAAATTTTGTACTATCTTAAATTGTGCTAAGAAACTATTTATTGAGTAAATTCTTTATTCCATTCATCAAAGGAAAGGTTTCTACAAAAGTTTAGGCAACTTTTGGAAAATTGAATTTTTTTGACGGAAAATCGACAGGCGCGACCTACAAAATTAGTGAAAATTTTGTACTATCTTAAATTGTGCTAAGAAACTACTTATGAGTAAATTCTTTATTCCACTCATCAAAGGAAAGGTTTCTACAAAATTTTAGGATATTTTTGGAAAATTGAATTTTTGACGGAAATTCGACAGGCGCGGACCTTACAAAAATAGTGAAAATTTTGAACTATCTTAAATTGTGCTAAGAAACTATTTTTTGAGTAAATTCTTTATTCCACTCATCAAGAAAAGGTTTCTACAAAATTTTAGGATCTTTTTGGAAAATGGAATTTTTGACAGAAATTCGACAGGCAAGTACCTTACAAAAATAGTGAAAATTTTGTACTATCTTAAATTGTGCTAAGAAACTATGTATTGAGTAAATTCTTTATTCCACTCATCAAAGGAAAGGTTTCTACAAAATTTTTAGGCAATTTTTAGAAAATGGAATTTTTGATGGAAATTCGACAGGCGCGGACCTTACAAAAATAGTGAAAATTCTGTACTATCTTAAATTGTGCTAAGAAACTACTTTTTGGCTAAATTATTTATTCCACTCATCAAATAAAATGTTCTACAAAATTTGAGGATATTTTCAGAAAATTGAATTTTTGACGGAAATTCGACAGGCGCGGACCTTACAAAAATAGTGAAAATTTTGTACTTTCTTAAATTGTGCTAAGAAACTATTTATTGAGTAAATTCTTTATTCCACTCATCAAAGGAAAGGTTTCTACAAAAGTTTAGGCAACTTTTGGAAAATTGAATTTTTTTGACGGAAATTCGACAGGCGCGGACCTACAAAATTAGTGAAAATTGTGCTAAGAAACTATTTTTTGAGTAAATTCTTTATTCAACTCATCAAAGGAAAGGTTTCTACAAAATTTTAGGATATTTTTGGAAAATTGAATTTTTGATGGAAATTTGACAGGCGCGACCCTTACAAAAATAGTGAAAATTTTGTACTATTTTAAATTGTGCTAAGAAACTACTTTCTACCTAAATTATTTATTCCACTCATCAAATAAAAGGTTTCTACAAAATTTGAGGACATTTTTGGAAAATTGAATTTTTGCGGAAATTCGACAGGCGCGGACCTAACAAAAATAGTGAAAATTTTGTACTATCTTAAATTGTGCTAAGAAACTATTTTTTGAGTAAATTCTTTATTCCACTCATCAAAGGAAAGGTTTCTACAAAATTTTAGGCAATTTTTTAGAAAATGGATTTTTGATGGAAATTTGACAGGCGCGACCCTTTCAAAAATAGTGAAATTTTGTACTATTTTAAATTGTGCTAAGAAACTACTTTCTACCTAAATTATTTATTCCACTCATCAAATAAAAGGTTTCTACAAAATTTGAGGACATTTTTGGAAAATTGAATTTTTGCGGAAATTTGACAGGCGCGGACCTTACAAAAATAGTAAAAATTTTGTACTATCTTAAATTGTGCTAAGAAACTATTTATTGAGTAAATTCTTTATTCCACTCATCAAAGGAAAGGTTACTACAAGATTTGAGGCAATTTTTGGAAAATTGAATTTCTGACGGAAATTCGACAGGCGCATCCCATACAAAAATAGTGAAAATTTTGTACTATCTTAAATAGAGCTAAGAAACTATTTTTTGAGTAAATTCTTTATTCCACTCATCAAAGGAAAGGTTTCTACAAAATTTTAGGCAATTTTTGGAAAATTGAATTTTTGATGGAAATTCGACAGGCGCGACCCTTAAAAAAATAGTGAAAATTCTGTACTATCTTAAATTTTGCTAAGAAACTACTTTTTGGCTAAATTATTTATTCCACTCATCAAATAAAATGTTTCTACAAAATTTGAGGATATTTTCAGAAAATTGAATTTTTGACGGAAATTCGACAGGCGCATCCCTTACAAAAATAGTGAAAATTTTGTACTATCTTAAATTGTGCTAAGAAACTATTTATTGAGTAAATTCTTTATTCCACTCATCAAAGGAAAATTTTCTACAAAAGTTTAGGCAATTTTTGGAAAATTGAATTTTTTTGACAGAAATTCGACAGGCGCGGACCTACAAAATTAGTGAAAATTTTGTACTATCTTAAATTGTGCTAAGAAACTATTTTTTGAGTAAATTCTTTATTCCGCTCATCAAAGGAAAGGTTTCTACAAAATTTTAGGATATTTTTGGAAAATTGAATTTTTGACGGAAATTCGACAGGCGCGGACCTTACAAAAATAGTGAAAATTTTGTACTATCTTAAATAGAGCTATGAAACTATTATTTGAGTAAATTCTTTATTCCACTCATCAAAGGAAAGGTTTCTACAAAATTTTAGGCAATTTTTGGAAAATTGAATTTTTGATGGAAATTCGACAGGCGCGACCCTTACAAAAATAGTGAAAATTCTGTACTATCTTAAATTGTGCTAAGAAATTACTTTTTGGCTAAATTATTTATTCCACTCATCAAATAAAATGTTTCTACAAAATTTGAGGATATTTTCAGAAAATTGAATTTTTGACGGAAATTCGACAGGCGCGGACCTTACAAAAATAGTGAAAATTTTGTACTTTCTTAAATTGTGCTAAGAAACTATTTATTGAGTAAATTCTTTATTCCACTCATCAAAGGAAAGGTTTCTACAAAAGTTTAGGCAACTTTTGGAAAATTGAATTTTTTGACGGAAATTCGACAGGAGCGGACCTACAAAATTAGTGAAAATTGTGCTAAGAAACTATTTTTTGAGTAAATTCTTTATTCCACTCATCAAAGGAAAGGTTTCTACAAAATTTTAGGATATTTTTGGAAAATTGAATTTTTGATGGAAATTTGACAGGCGCGACCCTTACAAAAATAGTGAAAATTTTGTACTATTTTAAATTGTGCTAAGAAACTACTTTCTACCTAAATTATTTATTCCACTCATCAAATAAAAGGTTTCTACAAAATTTGAGGACATTTTTGGAAAATTGAATTTTTGCGGAAATTTGACAGGCGCGGACCTTACAAAAATAGTAAAAATTTTGTACTATCTTAAATTGTGCTAAGAAACTATTTATTGAGTAAATTCTTTATTCCACTCATCAAAGGAAAGGTTTCTACAAGATTTGAGGCAATTTTTGGAAAATTGAATTTTTTACGGAAATTCGACAGGCGCATCCCATACAAAAATAGTGAAAATTTTGTACTATCTTAAATAGAGCTAAGAAACTATTTTTTGAGTAAATTCTTTATTCCACTCATCAAAGGAAAGGTTTCTACAAAATTTTAGGCAATTTTTGGAAAATTGAATTTTTGATGGAAATTCGACAGGCGCGACCCTTAAAAAAATAGTGAAAATTCTGTACTATCTTAAATTGTGCTAAGAAACTACTTTTTGGCTAAATTATTTATTCCACTCATCAAATAAAATGTTTCTACAAAATTTGAGGATATTTTCAGAAAATTGAATTTTTGACGGAAATTCGACAGGCGCATCCCTTACAAAAATAGTGAAAATTTTGTACTATCTTAAATTGTGCTAAGAAACTATTTATTGAGTAAATTCTTTATTCCACTCATCAAAGGAAATGTTTCTACAAAAGTTTAGGCAATTTTTGGAAAATTGAATTTTTTTGACAGAAATTCGACAGGCGCGGACCTACAAAATTAGTGAAAATTTTGTACTATCTTAAATTGTGCTAAGAAACTATTTTTTGAGTAAATTCTTTATTCCGCTCATCAAAGGAAAGGTTTCTACAAAATTTTAGGATATTTTTGGAAAATTGAATTTTTGACGGAAATTCGACAGGCGCGGACCTTACAAAAATAGTGAAAATTTTGTACTATCTTAAATTGTGCTAAGAAACTATTTTTTGAGTAAATTCTTTATTCCACTCATCAAAGGAAAGGTTTCTACAAAATTTTGGTATATTTTTGGAAAATTGAATTTTTGACGGAAATTTGACAGGCGCGGACCTTACAAAAATAGTGAAAATTTTGTACTATCTTAAATTGTGCTAAGAAACTATTGTTTGAGTAAATTCTTTATTCCACTCATCAAAGGAAAGGTTTCTACAAGATTTGAGGCAATCTTTGGGAAATGGAATTTTTGACAGAAATTCGACAGGCGCTGATCTTACAAAAATAGTGAAAATTTTGTACTATCTTAAATTGTGCTAAGAAACTATTTTTTGAGTAAGTTCTTTATTCCGCTCATCAAAGGAAAGGTTTCTACAAAATTTTGGTATATTTTTGGAAAATTGAATTTTTGACGGAAATTCGACAGGCGCGGACCTTACAAAAATAGTGAAAATTTTGAACTATCTTAAATTGTGCTAAGAAACTATTTTTTGAGTAAATTCTTTATTCCACTCATCAAAGGAAAGGTTTCTACAAGATTTGAGGCAATTTTTTGGAAATGGAATTTTTGACGGAAATTCGACAGGCGCTGACCTTACAAAAAAAGTGAAAATTTTGTACTATCTTAAATTGTGCTAAGAAACTATTTTTTGAGTAAATTCTTATTCCGCTCATCAAAGGAAAGGTTTCTACAAAATTTTAGGATATTTTTGGAAAATTGAATTTTTGACGGAAATTCGACAGGCGCGGACCTTATAAAAATAGTGAAAATTTTGTACTATCTTAAATTGTGCTAAGAAACTATTTTTTGAGTAAATTCTTTATTCCACTCATCAAAGGAAAGGTTTCTACAAAATTTTGGTATATTTTTGGAAAATTGAATTTTTGACGGAAATTCGACAGGCGCGGACCTTACAAAAATAGTGAAAATTTTGTACTATCTTAAATTGTGCTAAGAAACTACTTTTTGGCTAAATTATTTATTCCACTCATCAAATAAAATGTTTCTACAAAATTTGAGGATATTTTTAGAAAATTGAATTTTTGACGGAAATTCGACAGGCGAGGACCTTACAAAAATAGTGAAAATTTTGTACTATCTTAAATTGTGCTAAGAAACTATTTATTGAGTAAATTCTTTATTCCACTCATCAAAGGAAAGGTTTCTACAAAAGTTTAGGCAACTTTTGGAAAATTGAATTTTTTTGACGGAAATTCGACAGGCGCGGACCTACAAAATTAGTGAAAATTTTGTACTATCTTAAATTGTGCTAAGAAACTACTTATGAGTAAATTCTTTATTCCACTCATCAAAGGAAAGGTTTCTACAAAATTTTAGGATATTTTTGGAAAATTGAATTTTTGACGGAAATTCGACAGGCGCGGACCTTACAAAAATAGTGAAAATTTTGTACTATCTTAAATTGTGCTAAGAAACTATTTTTTGAGTAAATTCTTTATTCCACTCATCAAGGAAAGGTTTCTACAAAATTTTAGGATCTTTTTGGAAAATGGAATTTTTGACAGAAATTCGACATGTAAGTACCTTACAAAAATAGTGAAAATTTTGTACTATCTTAAATTGTGCTAAGAAACTATGTATTGAGTAAATTCTTTATTCCACTCATCAAAGGAAAGGTTTCTACAAAATTTTTAGGCAATTTTTAGAAAATGGAATTTTTGATGGAAATTCGACAGGCGCGGACCTTACAAAAATAGTGAAAATTTTGTACTATCTTAAATTGTGCTAAGAAACTATTGATTGAGTAAATTCTTTATTCCACTCATCAAAGGAAAGGTTTCTACAAAAGTTTAGGCAACTTTTGGAAAATTGAATTTTTTTGACGGAAATTCAACAGGCGCGGACCTACAAAATTAGTGAAAATTTTGTACTATCTTAAATTGTGCTAAGAAACTATTTTTTGAGTAAATTCTTTATTCCACTCATCAAAGGAAAGGTTTCTACAAAATTTTAGGATATTTTTGGAAAATTGAATTTTTGACGGAAATTCGACAGGCGCGGACCTTACAAAAATAGTGAAAATTTTGTACTATCTTAAATAGAGCTATGAAACTATTATTTGAGTAAATTCTTTATTCCACTCATCAAAGGAAAGGTTTCTACAAAATTTTAGGCAATTTTTGGAAAATTGAATTTTTGATGGAAATTCGACAGGCGCGACCCTTACAAAAATAGTGAAAATTCTGTACTATCTTAAATTGTGCTAAGAAACTACTTTTTGGCTAAATTATTTATTCCACTCATCAAATAAAATGTTTCTACAAAATTTGAGGATATTTTCAGAAAATTGAATTTTTGACGGAAATTCGACAGGCGCGGACCTTACAAAAATAGTGAAAATTTTGTACTATCTTAAATTGTGCTAAGAAACTATTTATTGAGTAAATTCTTTATTCCACTCATCAAAGGAAAGGCTTCTACAAAAGTTTAGGCAACTTTTGGAAAATTGAATTTTTTTGACGGAAACTCGACAGGCGCGGACCTACAAAATTAGTGAAAATTGTGCTAAGAAACTATTTTTTGAGTAAATTCTTTATTCCACTCATCAAAGGAAAGGTTTCTACAAAATTTTAGGATATTTTTGGAAAATTGAATTTTTGATGGAAATTTGACAGGCACGACCCTTACAAAAATAGTAGAAATTTTGTACTATTTTAAATTGTGCTAAGAAACTACTTTCTACCTAAATTATTTATTCCACTCATCAAATAAAAGGTTTCTACAAAATTTGAGGACATTTTTGGAAAATTGAATTTTTGCGGAAATTCGACAGGCGCGGACATAACAAAAATAGTGAAAATTTTGTACTATCTTAAATTGTGCTAAGAAACTATTTTTTGAGTAAATTCTTTATTCCACTCATCAAAGGAAAGGTTTCTACAAAATTTTAGGCAATTTTTTAGAAAATGGAATTTTTGATGGAAATTTGACAGGCGCGACCCTTTCAAAAATAGTGAAAATTTTGTACTATTTTAAATTGTGCTAAGAAACTACTTTCTACCTAAATTATTTATTCCACTCATCAAATAAAAGGTTTCTACAAAATTTGAGGACATTTTTGGAAAATTGAATTTTTGCGGAAATTTGACAGGCGCGGACCTTACAAAAATAGTAAAAATTTTGTACTATCTTAAATTGTGCTAAGAAACTATTTATTGAGTAAATTCTTTATTCCACTCATCAAAGGAAAGGTTTCTACAAGATTTGAGGCAATTTTTGGAAAATTGAATTTTTGACGGAAATTCGACAGGCACATCCCATACAAAAATAGTGAAAATTTTGTACTATCTTAAATAGAGCTAAGAAACTATTTTTTGAGTAAATTCTTTATTCCACTCATCAAAGGAAAGGTTTCTACAAAATTTTAGGCAATTTTTGGAAAATTGAATTTTTGATGGAAATTCGACAGGCGCGACCCTTACAAAAATAGTGAAAATTCTGTACTATCTTAAATTGTGCTAAGAAACTACTTTTTGGCTAAATTATTTATTCCACTCATCAAATAAAATGTTTCTACAAAATTTGAGGATATTTTCAGAAAATTGAATTTTTGACGGAAATTCGACAGGCGCGGACCTTACAAAAATAGTGAAAATTTTGTACTATCTTAAATTGTGCTAAGAAACTATTTATTGAGTAAATTCTTTATTCCACTCATCAAAGGAAAGGTTTCTACAAAAGTTTAGGCAACTTTTGGAAAATTGAATTTTTTTGACGGAAATTAGACAGGCGCGGACCTACAAAATTAGTGAAAATTGTGCTAAGAAACTATTTTTTGAGTAAATTCTTTATTCCACTCATCAAAGGAAAGGTTTCTACAAAATTTTAGGCAATTTTTTAGAAAATGGAATTTTTGATGGAAATTTGACAGGCGCGACCCTTTCAAAAATAGTGAAAATTTTGTACTATTTTAAATTGTGCTAAGAAACTACTTTCTACCTAAATTATTTATTCCACTCATCAAATAAAAGGTTTCTACAAAATTTGAGGACATTTTTGGAAAATTGAATTTTTGCGGAAATTTGACAGGCGCGGACCTTACAAAAATAGTAAAAATTTTGTACTATCTTAAATTGTGCTAAGAAACTATTTATTGAGTAAATTCTTTATTCCACTCATCAAAGGAAAGGTTTCTACAAGATTTGAGGCAATTTTTGGAAAATTGAATTTTTGACGGAAATTCGACAGGCGCATCCCATACAAAAATAGTGAAAATTTTGTACTATCTTAAATAGAGCTAAGAAACTATTTTTTGAGTAAATTCTTTATTCCACTCATCAAAGGAAAGGTTTCTACAAAATTTTAGGCAATTTTTGGAAAATTGAATTTTTGATGGAAATTCGACAGGCACGACCCTTACAAAAATAGTGAAAATTCTGTACTATTTTAAATTGTGCTAAGAAACTACTTTTTGGCTAAATTATTTATTCCACTCATCAAATAAAATGTTTCTACAAAATTTGAGGATATTTTCAGAAAATTGAATTTTTGACAGAAATTCGACAGGCGCATCCCTTACAAAAATAGTGAAAATTTTGTACTATCTTAAATTGTGCTAAGAAACTATTTATTGAGTAAATTCTTTATTCCACTCATCAAAGGAAAGGTTTCTACAAAAGTTTAGGCAATTTTTGGAAAATTGAATTTTTTTGACGGAAATTCGACAGGCGCGGACCTACAAAATTAGTGAAAATTTTGTACTATCTTAAATTGTGCTAAGAAACTATTTTTTGAGTAAATTCTTTATTCCACTCATCAAAGGAAAGGTTTCTACAAAATTTTGGTATATTTTTGGAAAATTGAATTTTTGACGGAAATTCGACAGGCGCGGACCTTACAAAAATGGTGAAAATTTTGTACTATCTTAAATTGTGCTAAGAAACTATTGTTTGAGTAAATTCTTTATTCCACTCATCAAAGGAAAGGTTTCTACAAGATTTGAGGCAATTTTTGGGAAATGGAATTTTTGACAGAAATTCGACAGGCGCTGATCTTACAAAAATAGTGAAAATTTTGTACTATCTTAAATTGTGCTAAGAAACTATTTTTTGAGTAAATTCTTTATTCCGCTCATCAAAGGAAAGGTTTCTACAAAATTTTAGGATATTTTTGGAAAATTGAATTTTTTTGACGGAAATTCGACAGGCGCGGACCTTACAAAAATAGTGAAAATTTTGTACTATCTTAAATTGTGCTAAGAAACTATTTTTTGAGTAAATTCTTTATTCCACTCATCAAAGGAAAGGTTTCTACAAAATTTTGGTATATTTTTGGAAAATTGAATTTTTGATGGAAATTTGACAGGCGCGACCCTTTCAAAAATAGTGAAAATTTTGTACTATCTTAAATTGTGCTAAGAAACTACTTTTTGGCTAAATTATTTATTCCACTCATCAAATAAAATGTTTCTACAAAATTTGAGGATATTTTTAGAAAATTGAATTTTTGACGGAAATTCGAAAGGCGAGGACCTTACAAAAATAGTGAAAATTTTTTACTATCTTAAATTGTGCTAAGAAACTATTTATTGAGTAAATTCTTTATTCCACTCATCAAAGGAAAGGTTTCTACAAAAGTTTAGGCAACTTTTGGAAAATTGAATTTTTTTGACGGAAATTCGACAGGCGCGGACCTACAAAATTAGAGAAAATTGTGCTAAGAAACTATTTTTTGAGTAAATTCTTTATTCCACTCATCAAAGGAAAGGTTTCTACAAAATTTTAGGATATTTTTGGAAAATTATATTTTTGATGGAAATTTGACAGGGGCGACCCTTACAAAAATAGTGAAAATTTTGTACTATTTTAAATTGTGCTTAGAAACTACTTTCTACCTAAATTATTTATTCCACTCATCAAATAAAAGGTTTCTACAAAATTTAAGGACATTTTTGGAAAATTGAATTTTTGCGGAAATTCGACAGGCGCGGACCTTACAAAAATAGTGAAAATTTTGTACTATCTTAAATTGTGCTAAGAAACTATTTTTTGAGTAAATTCTTTATTCCACTCATCAAAGGAAAGGTTTCTACAAAATTTTAGGCAATTTTTAGAAAATGGAATATTTGATGGAAATTTGACAGGCGCGACCCTTTCAAAAAATAGTGAAAATTTTGTACTATTTTAAATTGTGCTAAGAAACTACTTTCTACCTAAATTATTTATTCCACTCATCAAATAAAAGGTTTCTACAAAATTTGAGGACATTTTTGGAAAATTGAATTTTTGCGGAAATTTGACAGGCGCGGACCTTACAAAAATAGTAAAAATTTTGTACTATCTTAAATTGTGCTAAGAAACTATTTATTGAGTAAATTCTTTATTCCACTCATCAAAGGAAAGGTTTCTACAAGATTTGAGGCAATTTTTGGAAAATTGAATTTTTGACGGAAATTCGACAGGCGCATCCCATACAAAAATAGTGAAAATTTTGTACTATCTTAAATAGAGCTAAGAAACTATTTTTTGAGTAAATTCTTTATTCCACTCATCAAAGGAAAGGTTTCTACAAAATTTTAGGCTTTTTTTGGAAAATTGAATTTTTGATGGAAATTCGACAGGCGCGACCCTTACAAAAATAGTGAAAATTCTGTACTATCTTAAATTGTGCTAAGAAACTACTTTTTGGCTAAATTATTTATTCTACTCATCAAATAAAATGTTTCTACAAAATTTGAGGATATTTTCAGAAAATTGAATTTTTGACGGAAATTCGACAGGCGCGGACCTTACAAAAATAGTGAAAATTTTGTACTATCTTAAATTGTGCTAAGAAACTATTTATTGAGTAAATTCTTTATTCCACTCATCAAAGGAAAGGCTTCTACAAAAGTTTAGGCAACTTTTGGAAAATTGAATTTTTTTGACGGAAACTCGACAGGCGCGGACCTACAAAATTAGTGAAAATTGTGCTAAGAAACTATTTTTTGAGTAAATTCTTTATTCCACTCATCAAAGGAAAGGTTTCTACAAAATTTTAGGATATTTTTGGAAAATTGAATTTTTGATGGAAATTTGACAGGCGCGACCCTTACAAAAATAGTAGAAATTTTGTACTATTTTAAATTGTGCTAAGAAACTACTTTCTACCTAAATTATTTATTCCACTCATCCAATAAAAGGTTTCTACAAAATTTGAGGACATTTTTGGAAAATTGAATTTTTGCGGAAATTCGACAGGCGCGGACCTAACAAAAATAGTGAAAATTTTGTACTATCTTAAATTGTGCTAAGAAACTATTTTTTGAGTAAATTCTTTATTCCACTCATCAAAGGAAAGGTTTCTACAAAATTTTAGGCTATTTTTTAGAAAATGGAATTTTTGATGGAAATTTGACAGGCGCGACCCTTTCAAAAATAGTGAAAATTTTGTACTATTTTAAATTGTGCTAAGAAACTACTTTCTACCTAAATTATTTATTCCACTCATCAAATAAAAGGTTTCTACAAAATTTGAGGACATTTTTGGAAAATTGAATTTTTGCGGAAATTTGACAGGCGCGGACCTTACAAAAATAGTAAAAATTTTGTACTATCTTAAATTGTGCTAAGAAACTATTTATTGAGTAAATTCTTTATTCCACTCATCAAAGGAAAGGTTTCTACAAGATTTGAGGCAATTTTTGGAAAATTGAATTTTTGACGGAAATTCGACAGGCACATCCCATACAAAAATAGTGAAAATTTTGTACTATCTTAAATAGAGCTAAGAAACTATTTTTTGAGTAAATTCTTTATTCCACTCATCAAAGGAAAGGTTTCTACAAAATTTTAGGCAATTTTTGGAAAATTGAATTTTTGATGGAAATTCGACAGGCGCGACCCTTACAAAAATAGTGAAAATTCTGTACTATCTTAAATTGTGCTAAGAAACTACTTTTTGGCTAAATTATTTATTCCACTCATCAAATAAAATGTTTCTACAAAATTTGAGGATATTTTCAGAAAATTGAATTTTTGACGGAAATTCGACAGGCGCGGACCTTACAAAAATAGTGAAAATTTTGTACTATCTTAAATTGTGCTAAGAAACTATTTATTGAGTAAATTCTTTATTCCACTCATCAAAGGAAAGGTTTCTACAAAAGTTTAGGCAACTTTTGGAAAATTGAATTTTTTTGACGGAAATTCGACAGGCGCGGACCTACAAAATTAGTGAAAATTGTGCTAAGAAACTATTTTTTGAGTAAATTCTTTATTCCACTCATCAAAGGAAAGGTTTCTACAAAATTTTAGGATATTTTTGGAAAATTGAATTTTTGATGGAAATTTGACAGGCGCGACCCTTACAAAAATAGTAGAAATTTTGTACTATTTTAAATTGTGCTAAGAAACTACTTTCTACCTAAATTATTTATTCCACTCATCAAATAAAAGGTTTCTACAAAATTTGAGGACATTTTTGGAAAATTGAATTTTTGCGGAAATTCGACAGGCGCGGACCTAACAAAAAAAGGGAAAATTTTGTACTATCTTAAATTGTGCTAAGAAACTATTTTTTGAGTAAATTCTTTATTCCACTCATCAAAGGAAAGGTTTCTACAAAATTTTAGGCTATTTTTTAGAAAATGGAATTTTTGATGGAAATTTGACAGGCGCGACCCTTTCAAAAATAGTGAAAATTTTGTACTATTTTAAATTGTGCTAAGAAACTACTTTCTACCTAAATTATTTATTCCACTCATCAAATAAAAGGTTTCTACAAAATTTGAGGACATTTTTGGAAAATTGAATTTTTGCGGAAATTTGACAGGCGCGGACCTTACAAAAATAGTAAAAATTTTGTACTATCTTAAATTGTGCTAAGAAACTATTTATTGAGTAAATTCTTTATTCCACTCATCAAAGGAAAGGTTTCTACAAGATTTGAGGCAATTTTTGGAAAATTGAATTTTTGACGGAAATTCGACAGGCACATCCCATACAAAAATAGTGAAAATTTTGTACTATCTAAAATAGAGCTAAGAAACTATTTTTTGAGTAAATTCTTTATTCCACTCATCAAAGGAAAGGTTTCTACAAAATTTTAGGCAATTTTTGGAAAATTGAATTTTTGATGGAAATTCGACAGGCGCGACCCTTACAAAAATAGTGAAAATTCTGTACTATCTTAAATTGTGCTAAGAAACTACTTTTTGGCTAAATTATTTATTCCACTCATCAAATAAAATGTTTCTACAAAATTTGAGGATATTTTCAGAAAATTGAATTTTTGACGGAAATTCGACAGGCGCGGACCTTACAAAAAAAGTGAAAATTTTGTACTATCTTAAATTGTGCTAAGAAACTATTTATTGAGTAAATTCTTTATTCCACTCATCAAAGGAAAGGTTTCTACAAAAGTTTAGGCAACTTTTGGAAAATTGAATTTTTTTGACGGAAATTCGACAGGCGCGGACCTACAAAATTAGTGAAAATTGTGCTAAGAAACTATTTTTTGAGTAAATTCTTTATTCCACTCATCAAAGGAAAGGTTTCTACAAAATTTTAGGATATTTTTGGAAAATTGAATTTTTGATGGAAATTTGACAGGCGCGACCCTTACAAAAATAGTGAAAATTTTGTACTATTTTAAATTGTGCTAAGAAACTACTTTCTACCTAAATTATTTATTCCACTCATCAAATAAAAGGTTTCTACAAAATTTGAGGACATTTTTGGAAAATTGAATTTTTGCGGAAATTCGACAGGCGCGGACCTAACAAAAATAGTGAAAATTTTGTACTATCTTAAATTGTGCTAAGAAACTATTTTTTGAGTAAATTCTTTATTCCACTCATCAAAGGAAAGGTTTCTACAAAATTTTAGGCAATTTTTTAGAAAATGGAATTTTTGATGGAAATTTGACAGGCGCGACCCTTTCAAAAATAGTGAAAATTTTGTACTATTTTAAATTGTGCTAAGAAACTACTTTCTACCTAAATTATTTATTCCACTCATCAAAAAAAAGGTTTCTACAAAATTTGAGGACATTTTTGGAAAATTGAATTTTTGCGGAAATTTGACAGGCGCGGACCTTACAAAAATAGTAAAAATTTTGTACTATCTTAAATTGTGCTAAGAAACTATTTATTGAGTAAATTCTTTATTCCACTCATCAAAGGAAAGGTTTCTACAAGATTTGAGGCAATTTTTGGAAAATTGAATTTTTGACGGAAATTCGACAGGCGCATCCCATACAAAAATAGTGAAAATTTTGTACTATCTTAAATAGAGCTAAGAAACTATTTTTTGAGTAAATTCTTTATTCCACTCATCAAAGGAAAGGTTTATACAAAATTTTAGGCAATTTTTGGAAAATTGAATTTTTGATGGAAATTCGACAGGCGCGACCCTTACAAAAATAGTGAAAATTCTGTACTATTTTAAATTGTGCTAAGAAACTACTTTTTGGCTAAATTATTTATTCCACTCATCAAATAAAATGTTTCTACAAAATTTGAGGATATTTTCAGAAAATTGAATTTTTGACAGAAATTCGACAGGCGCATCCCTTACAAAAATAGTGAAAATTTTGTACTATCTTAAATTGTGCTAAGAAACTATTTATTGAGTAAATTCTTTATTCCACTCATCAAAGGAAAGGTTTCTACAAAAGTTTAGGCAATTTTTGGAAAATTGAATTTTTTTGACGGAAATTCGACAGGCGCGGACCTACAAAATTAGTGAAAATTTTGTACTATCTTAAATTGTGCTAAGAAACTATTTTTTGAGTAAATTCTTTATTCCACTCATCAAAGGAAAGGTTTCTACAAAATTTTGGTATATTTTTGGAAAATTGAATTTTTGACGGAAATTCGACAGGCGCGGACCTTACAAAAATAGTGAAAATTTTGTACTATCTTAAATTGTGCTAAGAAACTATTGTTTGAGTAAATTCTTTATTCCACTCATCAAAGGAAAGGTTTCTACAAGATTCGAGGCAATTTTTGGGAAATGGAATTTTTGACAGAAATTCGACAGGCGCTGATCTTACAAAAATAGTGAAAATTTTGTACTATCTTAAATTGAGCTAAGAAACTATTTTTTGAGTAAATTCTTTATTCCGCTCATCAAAGGAAAGGTTTCTACAAAATTTTAGGATATTTTTGGAAAATTGAATTTTTTTGACGGAAATTCGACAGGCGCGGACCTTACAAAAATAGTGAAAATTTTGTACTATCTTAAATTGTGCTAAGAAACTATTTTTTGAGTAAATTCTTTATTCCACTCATCAAAGGAAAGGTTTCTACAAAATTTTAGGCAATTTTTGGAAAATTGAATTTTTGATGGAAATTTGACAGGCGCGACCCTTTCAAAAATAGTGAAAATTTTGTACTATCTTAAATTGTGCTAAGAAACTACTTTTTGGCTAAATTATTTATTCCACTCATCAAATAAAATGTTTCTACAAAATTTGAGGATATTTTAGAAAACTGAATTTTTGACGGAAATTCGAAAGGCGAGGACCTTACAAAAATAGTGAAAATTTTTTACTATCTTAAATTGTGCTATGAAACTATTTATTGAGTAAATTCTTTATTCCACTCATCAAAGGAAAGGTTTCTACAAAAGTTTAGGCAACTTTTGGAAAATTGAATTTTTTTGATGGAAATTCGACAGGCGCGGACCTACAAAATTAGTGAAAATTTTGTACTATCTTAAATTGTGCTAAGAAACTACTTTTGAGTAAATTCTTTATTCCACTCATCAAAGGAAAGGTTTCTACAAAATTTTAGGATATTTTTGGAAAATTGAATTTTTGACGGAAATTCGACAGGCGCGGACCTTACAAAAAAAGTGAAAATTTTGTACTATCTTAAATTGTGCTAAGAAACTATTTTTTGAGTAAATTCTTTATTCCACTCATCAAGGAAAGGTTTCTACAAAATTTTAGGATCTTTTTGGAAAATGGAATTTTTGACAGAAATTCGACAGGCAAGTACCTTACAAAAATAGTGAAAATTTTGTACTATCTTAAATTGTGCTAAGAAACTATGTATTGAGTAAATTCTTTATTCCACTCATCAAAGGAAAGGTTTCTACAAAATTTTTAGGCAATTTTTAGAAAATGGAATTTTTGATGGAAATTCGACAGGCGCGGACCTTACAAAAATAGTGAAAATTTTGTACTATCTTAAATTGTGCTAAGAAACTATTTATTGAGTAAATTCTTTATTCCACTCATCAAAGGAAAGGTTTCTACAAAAGTTTAGGCAACTTTTGGAAAATTGAATTTTTTTGACGGAAATTCGACAGGCGCGGACCTACAAAATTAGTGAAAATTTTGTACTATCTTAAATTGTGCTAAGAAACTATTGTTTGAGTAAATTCTTTATTCCACTCATCAAAGGAAAGGTTTCTACAAAATTTTAGGATATTTTTGGAAAATTGAATTTTTGACGGAAATTCGACAGGCGCGGACCTTACAAAAATAGTGAAAATTTTGTACTATCTTAAATAGAGCTAAGAAACTATTTTTTGAGTAAATTCTTTATTCCACTCATCAAAGGAAAGGTTTCTACAAAATTTTAGGCAATTTTTGGAAAATTGAA
Organism: Loripinus fragilis; assembly: GCA_964019695.1. Taxonomy (NCBI): domain Eukaryota; kingdom Metazoa; phylum Mollusca; class Bivalvia; order Lucinida; family Lucinidae; genus Loripinus; species Loripinus fragilis. Next base: position 37,328 of record CAXHUL010000045.1, on the reverse strand, counting down.
TTTTGATGGAAATTCGACAGGCGCGACCTTACAAAAATAGTGAAAATTCTGTACTATCTTAAATTGTGCTAAGAAACTACTTTTTGGCTAAATTATTTATTCCACTCATCAAATAAAATGTTTCGACAAAATTTGAGGATATTTTCAGAAAATTGAATTTTTGACGGAAATTCGACAGGCGCGGACCTTACAAAAATAGTGAAAATTTTGTACTATCTTAAATTGTGCTAAGAAACTATTTATTGAGTAAATTCTTTATTCCACTCATCAAAGGAAAGGTTTCTACAAAAGTTTAGGTAACTTTTGGAAAATTGAATTTTTTTGACGGAAATTCGACAGGCGCGGACCTACAAAATTAGTGAAAATTGTGCTAAGAAACTATTTTTTGAGTAAATTCTTTATTCCACTCATCAAAGGAAAGGTTTCTACAAAATTTTAGGATATTTTTGGAAAATTATATTTTTGATGGAAATTTGACAGGGGCGACCCTTACAAAAATAGTGAAAATTTTGTACTATTTTAAATTGTGCTAAGAAACTACTTTCTACCTAAATTATTTATTCCACTCATCAAATAAAAGGTTTCTACAAAATTTAAGGACATTTTTGGAAAATTGAATTTTTGCGGAAATTCGACAGGCGCGGACCTTACAAAAATAGTGAAAATTTTGTACTATCTTAAATTGTGCTAAGAAACTATTTTTTGAGTAAATTCTTTATTCCACTCATCAAAGGAAAGGTTTCTACAAAATTTTAGGCAATTTTTAGAAAATGGAATATTTGATGGAAATTTGACAGGCGCGACCCTTTCAAAAAATAGTGAAAATTTTGTACTATTTTAAATTGTGCTAAGAAACTACTTTTTACCTAAATTATTTATTCCACTCATCAAATAAAAGGTTTCTACAAAATTTGAGGACATTTTTGGAAAATTTAATTTTTGCGGAAATTTGACAGGCGCGGACCTTAAAAAAATAGTAAAAATTTTGTACTATCTTAAATTGTGCTAAGAAACTATTTATTGAGTAAATTCTTTACTATCTTAAATTGTGCTAAGAAACTATTTATTGAGTAAATTCTTTATTCCACTCATCAAAGGAAAGGTTTCTACAAAATTTTGGTATATTTATGGAAAATTGAATTTTTGACGGAAATTCGACAGGCGCGGACCTTACAAAAATAGTGAAAATTTTGTACTATCTTAAATTGTGCTAAGAAACTATTGTTTGAGTAAATTCTTTATTCCACTCATCAAAGGAAAGGTTTCTACAAAATTTTAGGCAATTTTTTGAAAATTGAATTTTTGATGGAAATTCGACAGGCGCGACCCTAACAAAAATAGTGAAAATTTTGTACTATCTTAAATTGTGCTAAGAAACTATTTTTTGAGTAAATTCTTTATTCCACTCATCAAAGGAAAGGTTTCTACAAAATTTTAGGCAATTTTTAGAAAATGGAATTTTTGATGGAAATTTGACAGGCGCGACCCTTACAAAAATAGTGAAATTTTTTTACTATTTTAAATTGTGCTAAGAAACTACTTTCTACCTAAATTATTTATTCCACTCATCAAATAAAAGGTTTCTACAAAATTTAAGGACATTTTTGGAAAATTGAATTTTTGCGGAAATTTGACAGGCGCGGACCTTACAAAAATTGTAAAAATTTTGTTCTATCTTAAATTGTGCTAAGAAACTATTTATTGAGTAAATTCATTATTCCAGTTATCAAAGGAAAGGTTTCTACAAAAGTTTAGGCAACTTTTGGAAAATTGAATTTTTTTGACGGAAATTCGACAGGCGCGGACCTACAAAATTAGTGAAAATTGTGCTAAGAAACTATTTTTTGAGTAAATTCTTTATTCCACTCATCAAAGGAAAGGTTTCTACAAAATTTTAGGATATTTTTGGAAAATTGAATTTTTGATGGAAATTTGACAGGCGCGACCCTTATAAAAATAGTGAAAATTTTGTACTATTTTAAATTGTGCTAAGAAACTACTTTCTACCTAAATTATTTATTCCACTCATCAAATAAAAGGTTTCTACAAAATTTGAGGACATTTTTGGAAAATTGAATTTTTGCGGAAATTCGACAGGCGCGGACCTTACAAAAATAGTAAAAATTTTGTACTATCTTAAATTGTGCTAAGAAACTATTTATTGAGTAAATTCTTTATTCCACTCATCAAAGGAAAGGTTTCTACAAAATTTTGGTATATTTATGGAAAATTGAATTTTTGACGGAAATTCGACAGGCGCGGACCTTACAAAAATAGTGAAAATTTTGTACTATCTTAAATTGTGCTAAGAAACTATTGTTTGAGTAAATTCTTTATTCCACTCATCAAAGGAAAGGTTTCTACAAAATTTTAGGCAATTTTTTGAAAATTGAATTTTTGATGGAAATTCGACAGGCGCGACCCTAACAAAAATAGTGAAAATTTTGTACTATCTTAAATTGTGCTAAGAAACTATTTTTTGAGTAAATTCTTTATTCCACTCATCAAAGGAAAGGTTTCTACAAAATTTTAGGCAATTTTTAGAAAATGGAATTTTTGATGGAAATTTGACAGGCGCGACCTTTACAAAAATAGTGAAATTTTTTTACTATTTTAAATTGTGCTAAGAAACTACTTTCTACCTAAATTATTTATTCCACTCATCAAATAAAAGGTTTCTACAAAATTTAAGGACATTTTTGGAAAATTGAATTTTTGCGGAAATTTGACAGGCGCGGACCTTACAAAAATTGTAAAAATTTTGTTCTATCTTAAATTGTGCTAAGAAACTATTTATTGAGTAAATTCATTATTCCAGTTATCAAAGGAAAGGTTTCTACAAAAGTTTAGGCAACTTTTGGAAAATTGAATTTTTTTGACGGAAATTCGACAGGCGCGGACCTACAAAATTAGTGAAAATTGTGCTAAGAAACTATTTTTTGAGTAAATTCTTTATTCCACTCATCAAAGGAAAGGTTTCTACAAAATTTTAGGATATTTTTGGAAAATTGAATTTTTGATGGAAATTTGACAGGCGCGACCCTTATAAAAATTGTGAAAATTTTGTACTATTTTAAATTGTGCTAAGAAACTACTTTCTACCTAAATTATTTATTCCACTCATCAAATAAAAGGTTTCTACAAAATTTGAGGACATTTTTGGAAAATTGAATTTTTGCGGAAATTCGACAGGCGCGGACCTTACAAAAATAGTGAAAATTTTGTACTATCTTAAATTGTGCTAAGAAACTATTTTTTGAGTAAATTCTTTATTCCACTCATCAAAGGAAAGGTTTCTACAAAATTTTAGGCAATTTTTGGAAAATTGAATTTTTGATGGAAATTTGACAGGCGCGACCCTTTCAAAAATAGTGAAAATTTTGTACTATCTTAAATTGTGCTAAGAAACTACTTTTTGGCTAAATTATTTATTCCACTCATCAAATAAAATGTTTCTACAAAATTTGAGGATATTTTAGAAAACTGAATTTTTGACGGAAATTCGAAAGGCGAGGACCTTACAAAAATAGTGAAAATTTTTTACTATCTTAAATTGTGCTATGAAACTATTTATTGAGTAAATTCTTTATTCCACTCATCAAAGGAAAGGTTTCTACAAAAGTTTAGGCAACTTTTGGAAAATTGAATTTTTTTGATGGAAATTCGACAGGCGCGGACCTACAAAATTAGTGAAAATTTTGTACTATCTTAAATTGTGCTAAGAAACTACTTTTGAGTAAATTCTTTATTCCACTCATCAAAGGAAAGGTTTCTACAAAATTTTAGGATATTTTTGGAAAATTGAATTTTTGACGGAAATTCGACAGGCGCGGACCTTACAAAAAAAGTGAAAATTTTGTACTATCTTAAATTGTGCTAAGAAACTATTTTTTGAGTAAATTCTTTATTCCACTCATCAAGGAAAGGTTTCTACAAAATTTTAGGATCTTTTTGGAAAATGGAATTTTTGACAGAAATTCGACAGGCAAGTACCTTACAAAAATAGTGAAAATTTTGTACTATCTTAAATTGTGCTAAGAAACTATGTATTGAGTAAATTCTTTATTCCACTCATCAAAGGAAAGGTTTCTACAAAATTTTTAGGCAATTTTTAGAAAATGGAATTTTTGATGGAAATTCGACAGGCGCGGACCTTACAAAAATAGTGAAAATTTTGTACTATCTTAAATTGTGCTAAGAAACTATTTATTGAGTAAATTCTTTATTCCACTCATCAAAGGAAAGGTTTCTACAAAAGTTTAGGCAACTTTTGGAAAATTGAATTTTTTTGACGGAAATTCGACAGGCGCGGACCTACAAAATTAGTGAAAATTTTGTACTATCTTAAATTGTGCTAAGAAACTATTGTTTGAGTAAATTCTTTATTCCACTCATCAAAGGAAAGGTTTCTACAAAATTTTAGGATATTTTTGGAAAATTGAATTTTTGACGGAAATTCGACAGGCGCGGACCTTACAAAAATAGTGAAAATTTTGTACTATCTTAAATAGAGCTAAGAAACTATTTTTTGAGTAAATTCTTTATTCCACTCATCAAAGGAAAGGTTTCTACAAAATTTTAGGCAATTTTTGGAAAATTGAATTTTGATGGAAATTCGACAGGCGCGACCTTACAAAAATAGTGAAAATTCTGTACTATCTTAAATTGTGCTAAGAAACTACTTTTTGGCTAAATTATTTATTCCACTCATCAAATAAAATGTTTCGACAAAATTTGAGGATATTTTCAGAAAATTGAATTTTTGACGGAAATTCGACAGGCGCGGACCTTACAAAAATAGTGAAAATTTTGTACTATCTTAAATTGTGCTAAGAAACTATTTATTGAGTAAATTCTTTATTCCACTCATCAAAGGAAAGGTTTCTACAAAAGTTTAGGTAACTTTTGGAAAATTGAATTTTTTTGACGGAAATTCGACAGGCGCGGACCTACAAAATTAGTGAAAATTGTGCTAAGAAACTATTTTTTGAGTAAATTCTTTATTCCACTCATCAAAGGAAAGGTTTCTACAAAATTTTAGGATATTTTTGGAAAATTATATTTTTGATGGAAATTTGACAGGGGCGACCCTTACAAAAATAGTGAAAATTTTGTACTATTTTAAATTGTGCTAAGAAACTACTTTCTACCTAAATTATTTATTCCACTCATCAAATAAAAGGTTTCTACAAAATTTAAGGACATTTTTGGAAAATTGAATTTTTGCGGAAATTCGACAGGCGCGGACCTTACAAAAATAGTGAAAATTTTGTACTATCTTAAATTGTGCTAAGAAACTATTTTTTGAGTAAATTCTTTATTCCACTCATCAAAGGAAAGGTTTCTACAAAATTTTAGGCAATTTTTAGAAAATGGAATATTTGATGGAAATTTGACAGGCGCGACCCTTTCAAAAAATAGTGAAAATTTTGTACTATTTTAAATTGTGCTAAGAAACTACTTTTTACCTAAATTATTTATTCCACTCATCAAATAAAAGGTTTCTACAAAATTTGAGGACATTTTTGGAAAATTTAATTTTTGCGGAAATTTGACAGGCGCGGACCTTAAAAAAATAGTAAAAATTTTGTACTATCTTAAATTGTGCTAAGAAACTATTTATTGAGTAAATTCTTTACTATCTTAAATTGTGCTAAGAAACTATTTATTGAGTAAATTCTTTATTCCACTCATCAAAGGAAAGGTTTCTACAAAATTTTGGTATATTTATGGAAAATTGAATTTTTGACGGAAATTCGACAGGCGCGGACCTTACAAAAATAGTGAAAATTTTGTACTATCTTAAATTGTGCTAAGAAACTATTGTTTGAGTAAATTCTTTATTCCACTCATCAAAGGAAAGGTTTCTACAAAATTTTAGGCAATTTTTTGAAAATTGAATTTTTGATGGAAATTCGACAGGCGCGACCCTAACAAAAATAGTGAAAATTTTGTACTATCTTAAATTGTGCTAAGAAACTATTTTTTGAGTAAATTCTTTATTCCACTCATCAAAGGAAAGGTTTCTACAAAATTTTAGGCAATTTTTAGAAAATGGAATTTTTGATGGAAATTTGACAGGCGCGACCCTTACAAAAATAGTGAAATTTTTTTACTATTTTAAATTGTGCTAAGAAACTACTTTCTACCTAAATTATTTATTCCACTCATCAAATAAAAGGTTTCTACAAAATTTAAGGACATTTTTGGAAAATTGAATTTTTGCGGAAATTTGACAGGCGCGGACCTTACAAAAATTGTAAAAATTTTGTTCTATCTTAAATTGTGCTAAGAAACTATTTATTGAGTAAATTCATTATTCCAGTTATCAAAGGAAAGGTTTCTACAAAAGTTTAGGCAACTTTTGGAAAATTGAATTTTTTTGACGGAAATTCGACAGGCGCGGACCTACAAAATTAGTGAAAATTGTGCTAAGAAACTATTTTTTGAGTAAATTCTTTATTCCACTCATCAAAGGAAAGGTTTCTACAAAATTTTAGGATATTTTTGGAAAATTGAATTTTTGATGGAAATTTGACAGGCGCGACCCTTATAAAAATAGTGAAAATTTTGTACTATTTTAAATTGTGCTAAGAAACTACTTTCTACCTAAATTATTTATTCCACTCATCAAATAAAAGGTTTCTACAAAATTTGAGGACATTTTTGGAAAATTGAATTTTTGCGGAAATTCGACAGGCGCGGACCTTACAAAAATAGTAAAAATTTTGTACTATCTTAAATTGTGCTAAGAAACTATTTATTGAGTAAATTCTTTATTCCACTCATCAAAGGAAAGGTTTCTACAAAATTTTGGTATATTTATGGAAAATTGAATTTTTGACGGAAATTCGACAGGCGCGGACCTTACAAAAATAGTGAAAATTTTGTACTATCTTAAATTGTGCTAAGAAACTATTGTTTGAGTAAATTCTTTATTCCACTCATCAAAGGAAAGGTTTCTACAAAATTTTAGGCAATTTTTTGAAAATTGAATTTTTGATGGAAATTCGACAGGCGCGACCCTAACAAAAATAGTGAAAATTTTGTACTATCTTAAATTGTGCTAAGAAACTATTTTTTGAGTAAATTCTTTATTCCACTCATCAAAGGAAAGGTTTCTACAAAATTTTAGGCAATTTTTAGAAAATGGAATTTTTGATGGAAATTTGACAGGCGCGACCTTTACAAAAATAGTGAAATTTTTTTACTATTTTAAATTGTGCTAAGAAACTACTTTCTACCTAAATTATTTATTCCACTCATCAAATAAAAGGTTTCTACAAAATTTAAGGACATTTTTGGAAAATTGAATTTTTGCGGAAATTTGACAGGCGCGGACCTTACAAAAATTGTAAAAATTTTGTTCTATCTTAAATTGTGCTAAGAAACTATTTATTGAGTAAATTCATTATTCCAGTTATCAAAGGAAAGGTTTCTACAAAAGTTTAGGCAACTTTTGGAAAATTGAATTTTTTTGACGGAAATTCGACAGGCGCGGACCTACAAAATTAGTGAAAATTGTGCTAAGAAACTATTTTTTGAGTAAATTCTTTATTCCACTCATCAAAGGAAAGGTTTCTACAAAATTTTAGGATATTTTTGGAAAATTGAATTTTTGATGGAAATTTGACAGGCGCGACCCTTATAAAAATTGTGAAAATTTTGTACTATTTTAAATTGTGCTAAGAAACTACTTTCTACCTAAATTATTTATTCCACTCATCAAATAAAAGGTTTCTACAAAATTTGAGGACATTTTTGGAAAATTGAATTTTTGCGGAAATTCGACAGGCGCGGACCTTACAAAAATAGTAAAAATTTTGTACTATCTTAAATTGTGCTAAGAAACTATTTATTGAGTAAATTCTTTATTCCACTCATCAAAGGAAAGGTTTCTACAAGATTTGAGGCAATTTTCGGAAAATTGAATTTTTGACGGAAATTCGACAGGCGCATCCCATACAAAAATAGTGAAAATTTTGTACTATCTTAAATAGAGCTAAGAAACTATTTTTTGAGTAAATTCTTTATTCCACTCATCAAAGGAAAGGTTTCTACAAAATTTTAGGCAATTTTGGAAAATTGAATTTTTGATGGAAATTCGACAGGCGCGACCCTTACAAAAATAGTGAAAATTCTGTACTATCTTAAATTGTGCTAAGAAACTACTTTTTGGCTAAATTATTTATTCCACTCATCAAATAAAATGTTTCTATAAAATTTGAGGATATTTTCAGAAAATTGAATTTTTGACGGAAATTCGACAGGCGCGGACCTTACAAAAATAGTGAAAATTTTGTACTATTTTAAATTGTGCTAAGAAACTATTTATTGAGTAAATTCTTTATTCCACTCATCAAAGGAAAGGTTTCTACAAAAGTTTAGGCAACTTTTGGAAAATTGAATTTTTTTGACGGAAATTCGACAGGCGCGGACCTACAAAATTAGTGAAAATTTTGTACTATCTTAAATTGTGCTAAGAAAGTATTTTTGGAGTAAATTCTTTATTCCACTCATCAAAGGAAAGGTTTCTACAAAATTTTAGGATCTTTTTGGAAAATGGAATTTTTGACAGAAATTCGACAGGCGCCGACCTTACAAAAATAGTGAAAATTTTGTACTATCTTAAATTGTGCTAAGAAACTATTTTTTGAGTAAATTCTTTATTCCACTCATCAAAGGAAAAGGTTTCTACAAAATTTTAGGCAATTTTTAGAAAATGGAATTTTTGATGGAAATTTGACAGGCGCGACCCTTACAAAAATAGTGAAAATTTTGTACTATTTTAAATTGTGCTAAGAAACTACTTTTTACCTAAATTATTTATTCCACTCATCAAATAAAAGGTTTCTACAAAATTTGGGGACATTTTTGGAAAATTGAATTTTTGCGGAAAATTGACAGGCGCTGACCTTACAAAAATAGTAAAAATTTTGTACTATCTTAAATTGTGCTAAGAAACTATTTATTGAGTAAATTCTTTATTCCACTCATCAAAGGAAAGGTTTCTACAAAATTTTGGTATATTTTTGGAAAATTGAATTTTTGACAGAAATTCGACAGGCGCGGACCTTACAAAAATAGTGAAAATTTTGTACTATCTTAAATTGTGCTAAGAAACTATTGTTTGAGTAAATTCTTTATTCCACTCATCAAAGGAAAGGTTTCTACAAAATTTTAGGCAATTTTTTGAAAATTGAATTTTTGATGGAAATTCAACAGGCGCGACCCTTACAAAAAAACTGAAAATTTTGTACTATCTTAAATTGTGCTAAGAAACTATTTATTGAGTAAATTCTTTATTCCACTCATCAAAGGAAAGGTTTCTACAAAATTTTAGGCAATATTTGGAAAATTGAATTTTTGATGGAAATTCGACAGGCGCGACCCTTACAAAAATAGTGAAAATTTTGTACTATCTTAAATTGTGCTAAGAAACTACTTTTTGGCTAAATTATTTATTCCACTCATCAAATAAAATGTTTCTACAAAATTTGAGGATATTTTCAGAAAATTGAATTTTTGACGGAAATTCGACAGGCGCGGACCTTACAAAAATAGTGAAAATTTTGTACTATCTTAAATTGTGCTAAGAAACTATTTATTGAGTAAATTCTTTATTCCACTCATCAAAGGAAAGGTTTCTACAAAAGTTTAGGCAACTTTTGGAAAATTGAATTTTTTTGACGGAAATTCGACAGGCGCGGACCTACAAAATTAGTGAAAATTTTGTACTATCTTAAATTGTGCTAAGAAACTATTTTTTGAGTAAATTCTTTATTCCACTCATCAAAGGAAAGGTTTCTACAAAATTTTAGGATATTTTTGGAAAATTGAATTTTTGACAGAAATTCGACAGGCGCCGACCTTACAAAAATAGTGAAAATTTTGTACTATCTTAAATTGTGCTAAGAAACTATTTTTTGAGTAAATTCTTTATTCCACTCATCAAAGGAAAGGTTTCTACAAAATTTTAGGCAATTTTTAGAAAATGGAATTTTTTATGGAAATTTGACAGGCGCGACCCTTACAAAAATAGTGAAAATTTTGTACTATTTTAAATTGTGCTAAGAAACTACTTTTTACCTAAATTATTTATTCCACTCATCAAATAAAAGGTTTCTACAAAATTTAGGGACATTTTTGGAAAATTGAATTTTTGCGGAAATTTGACAGGCGCGGACCTTACAAAAATAGTAAAAATTTTGTACTATCTTAAATTGTGCTAAGAAACTATTTATTGAGTAAATTCTTTATTCCACTCATCAAAGGAAAGGTTTCTACAAAATTTTGGTATATTTTTGGAAAATTGAATTTTTGACGGAATTTCGACAGGGGCGGACCTTACAAAAATAGTGAAAATTTTGTACTATCTTAAATTGTGCTAAGAAACTATTGTTTGAGTAAATTCTTTATTCCACTCATCAAAGGAAAGGTTTCTACAAAATTTTAGGCAATTTTTTGAAAATTGAATTTTTGATGGAAATTCAACAGGCGCGACCCTTACAAAAAAAGTGAAAATTTTGTACTATCTTAAATTGTGCTAAGAAACTATTTATTGAGTAAATTCTTTATTCCACTCATCAAAGGAAAGGTTTCTACAAAATTTTAGGCAATATTTGGAAAATTGAATTTTTGATGGAAATTGGACAGGCGCGACCCTTACAAAAATAGTGAAAATTTTGTACTATCTTAAATTGTGCTAAGAAACTACTTTTTGGCTAAATTATTTATTCCACTCATCAAATAAAATGTTTCTACAAAATTTGAGGATATTTTTAGAAAATTGAATTTTTGACGGAAATTCGACAGGCGCATCCCTTACAAAAATAGTGAAAATTTTGTACTATCTTAAATTGTGCTAAGAAACTATTTATTGAGTAAATTCTTTATTCCACTCATCAAAGGAAAGGTTTCTACAAAAGTTTAGGCAATTTTTGGAAAATTGAATTTTTTTGACGGAAATTCGACAGGCGCGGACCTACAAAATTAGTGAAAATTTTGTACTATCTTAAATTGTGCTAAGAAACTATTTTTTGAGTAAATTCTTTATTCCGCTCATCAAAGGAAAGGTTTCTACAAGATTTGAGGCAATTTTTGGGAAATGGAATTTTTGACAGAAATTCGACAGGCGCTGACCTTACAAAAAAAGTGAAAATTTTGTACTATCTTAAATTGTGCTAAGAAAATTTTGTACTATCTTAAATTGTGCTAAGAAACTATTTATTGAGTAAATTCTTTATTCCACTCATCAAAGGAAAGGTTTCTCAAAAATTTAGGCAACTTTTGGAAAATTGAATTTTTTTAATTGGAAATTCGACAGGCGCGGACCTACAAAATTAGTGAAAATTTTGTACTATCTTAAATTGTGCTAAGAAACTTCTTTTGAGTAAATTCTTTATTCCACTCATCAAAGGAAAGGTTTCTACAAAATTTTAGGATATTTTTGGAAAATTGAATTTTTGACGGAAATTCGACAGGCGCGGACCTTACAAATATAGTGAAAATTTTGTACTATCTTAAATTGTGCTAAGAAACTATTTTTTGAGTAAATTGTTTATTCCACTCATCAAGGAAAGGTTTCTACAAAATTTTAGGATCTTTTTGGAAAATGGAATTTTTGACAGAAATTCGACAGGCAAGTACCTTACAAAAATAGTGAAAATTTTGTACCATCTTAAATTGTGCTAAGAAACTATGTATTGAGTAAATTCTTTATTCCATTCATCAAAGGAAAGGTTTCTACAAAATTTTTAGGCAATTTTTAGAAAATGGAATTTTTGATGGAAATTCGACAGGCGCGGACCTTACAAAAATAGTGAAAATTTTATACTATCTTAAATTGTGCTAAGAAACTATTTATTGAGTAAATTCTTTATTCCACTCATCAAAGGAAAGGTTTCTACAAAAGTTTAGGTAACTTTTGGAAAATCGAATTTTTTTGACGGAAATTCGACAGGCGCGGACCTACAAAATTAGTGAAAATTTTGTACTATCTTAAATTGTGCTAAGAAACTATTTTTTGAGTAAATTCTTTATTCCGCTAATCAAAGGAAAGATTTCTACAAAATTTTAGGCAATTTTCGGAAAATTGAATTTTTGACGGAAATTCGCCAGGTGCGACCCTTACAAAAAAGGTGAAAATCAAAGGAAAGGTTTCTACAAAATTTTAGGCAATTTTCGGAAAATTGAATTTTTGACGGAAATTCGACAGGCGCGACCCTAACAAAAATAGTGAAAATTTTGTACTATCTTAAATTGTGCTAAGAAACTATTTATTGAGTAAATTCTTTTTTCCACTCATCAAAGGAAAGGTTTCTACAAAATTATAGGCAATTTTTGGAAAATTGAATTTTTTTGACGGAAATTCGACAGGCGCGGACCTACAAAATTAGTGAAAATTTTGTACTATCTTAAATTGTGCTAAGAAACTATTTTTGAGTAAATTCTTTATTCCACTCATCAAAGGAAAGGTTTCTACAAAATTTTAGGATATTTTTGGAAAATGGAATTTTTGACAGAAATTCGACAGGCAAGGACCTTACAAAAATAGTGAAAATTTTGTACTATCTTAAATTGTGCTAAGAAACTATTTTTTGGCTAAATTATTTATTCCACTCATCAAAGGAAAGGTTTCTAATAGATTTGAGGCAATTTTTGGAAAATTGAATTTTTGACGGAAATTCGACAGGTGCGAACCTTACAAAAAAGGTAAAAATTTTGTACTATCTTAAATTGTGCTAAGAAACTTATTTTTGAGTAAATTCTTTATTCCACTCATCAAAGGAAAGGTTTCTACAAAATTTTAGGCAATTTTCCGAAAATTGAATTTTTGATGGAAATTCGACAGGCGCGACCCTTACAAAAATATTGAAAATTTTGTACTATCTTAAATTGTGCTAAGAAACTATTTTTTGAGTAAATTCTTTATTCCACTCATCAAAGGAAAGGTTTCCACAAAATTTTAGGATATTTTTGGAAAATGGAATTTTTGACAGAAATTCGACAGGCGCTGACCTTACAAAAAAAGTGAAAATTTTGTACTATCTTAAATTTTGCTAAGAAACTTATTTTTGAGTAAATTCTTTATTCCACTCATCAAAGGAAAGGTTTCTACAAAATTTTAGGCAATTTTTGGAAAATTGAATTTTGACATAAATTCGACAGGCGCGGACCTTACAAAAATAGTGAAAATTTTGTACTATCTTAAATTGTGCTAAGAAACTATTTTTTGAGTAAATTCTTTATTCCACTCATCAAAGGAAAGGTTTCTACAAAATTTAAAGCAATTTTTGGTAAATGGAATTTTTGATGGAAATTCGACAGGCGCGACCCTTACAAAAATAATGAAAATTTTGTACCATCTTAAATTGTGCTAAGAAACTACTTTTTACCTAAATTATTTATTCCACTCATCAAATAAAAGGTTTCTACAAAATTTGAGGATATTTTTGGAAAATTGAATTTTTTGCGGAAATTCGACAGGCGCGAACCTTACAAAAATAGTGAAAATTTTGTACTATCTGAAATTGTGCTAAGAAACTATTTATTGAGTAAATTCATTATTCCTCTCAACAAAGGAAAGGTTTCTACAAAATTTTAGGCAATTTTTGGAAAATTGAATTTTTTTTGACGGCAATTAGACAGGCGCAGACCTACAAAATAAGTGAAAATTTTGTACTATCTTAAATTGTGCTAAGAAACTATTTTTTGAGATAATTCTTTATTCCAATCATCAAAGGAAAGGTTTCTACAAAATATTTGGTATATTTTTGGAAAATTGAATTTTTTACAGAAATTCGACAGGCACAGACCTTACAAAAATAGTGAAAATTTTGTACTATCTTAAATTGTGCTAAAAAACTATTGTTTGAGTAAATTCTTTATTCCACTCATCAAAGGAAAGATTTCTACAAAAGTTTGGTATATTTTTGGAAAATTGAATCTTTGACGGAAATTCGACCTTACAAAAATAGTGAAAATTTTGTACTATCTTAAATTGTGCTAATAAACTATTGTTTGAGTAAATTCTTTATTCCATTCATCAAAGGAAAGGTTTCTACAAGATTTGAGGCAATTTTTGGAAAATTGAATTATTGACGGAAATTCGACAGGCGCGACCCTCACAAAAAAGGTGAAAATTTTGTACTATCTTTAATTGTGCTAAGAAACTTATTTTTGAGTAAATTCTTTATTCCACTCATCAAAGGAAAGGTTTCTACAAAATTTTAGGCAATTTTCCGAAAATTGAATTTTTGACCGAAATTCGACAGGCGCGACCCTTACAAAAATAGCGAAAATTTTGTACTATCTTAAATTGTGCTAAGAAACCATTTTTTGAGTAAATTCTTTATTCCACTCATCAAAGGAAAGGTTTCTACAAAATTTTAGGATATTTTTGGAAAATGGAATTTTTGACAGAAATTCGACAGGCGCTGACCTTATAAAAAAGTGAAAATTTTGTACTATCTTAAATTGTGCTAAGAAACTTATTTTTGAGTAAATTCTTTGTTCCACTCATCAAAGGAAAGGTTTCTACAAAATTTTAGGCAATTTTTGGAAAATTGAATTTTGACATAAATTAGACAGGCGCAGACCTTACAAAAATAGTGAAAATTTTGTACTATCTTAAATTGTGCTAAGAAGCTACTTTTTGGCTAAATTATTTATTCCACTCATCAAATAAAATGTTTCTACAAAATTTGAGGATATTTTCAGAAAATTGAATTTTTAACGGAAATTCGACAGGCGCGGACCTTACAAAAATAGTGAAAATTTTGTACTATCTTAAATTGTGCTAAGAAACTATTTTTTGAGTAAATTCTTTATTCCACTCATCAAAGGAAAGGTTTCTACAAAATTTTAGGCAATTTTTGGAAAATAGAATTTTTGATTGAAATTCGACAGGCGCGACCCTTACAAAAATAGTGAAAATTTTGTACTATCTTTAATTGTGCTAAGAAACTACTTTTTACCTAAATTATTTATTCCACTCATCAAATAAAAGGTTTCTACAAAATTTGAGGATATTTTTGGAAAATTGAATTTTTTGCGGAAATTCGACAGGCGCGACCCTTACAAAAATAGCGAAAATTTTGCACTATCTTAAATTGTGCTAAGAAACTATTTTTTGAGTAAATTCTTTATTCCACTCATCAAAGGAAAGGTTTCTACAAAATTTTAGGATTTTTTTGGAAAATGGAATTTTTGACAGAAATTCGACAGGCGCTGACCTTACAAAAAAAGTGAAAATTTTGTACTATCTTAAATTGTGTTAAGAAGCTTATTTTTGAGTAAATTTTTTAATCCACTCATCAAAGGAAAGGTTTCTACAAAAGTTTAGGCAATTTTTGGAAAATTGAATTTTGACATAAATTCGACAGGCGCAGACCTTACAAAAATAGTGAAAATTTTGTACTATCTTAAATTGTGCTAAGAAACTATTTTTTGAGTAAATTCTTTATTCCACTCATCAAAGGAAAGATTTCTACAAAATATTAGGCAATTTTTGGAAAATGGAATTTTTGATGGAAATTCGACAGGCGCGACCCTTACAAAAATAGTGAAAATTTTGTACTATCTTAAATTGTGCTAAGAAACTTTTTATTGAGTAAATTCTTTTTCCACTCATCAAAGGAAAGGTTTCTACAAAATTTTAGGCAATTCTTGGAAAATTTAATTTTTTTGACCGAAATTAAACAGGCGCGGACCTACAAAATTAGTGAAAATTTTGTACTATCTTAAATTGTGCTAAGAAACTATTTTTTGAGTAAATTCTTTATTCCACTCATCAAGGGAAAGGTTTCTACAAAATTTGAGGATATTTTTGGAAAATGGAATTTTTGACAGAAATTCGACAGGCAAGGACCTTACAAAAATAGTGAAAATTTTGTATTATCTTAAATTGTGCTAAGAAACTATTGTTTGAGTAAATTCTTTATTCCACTCATCAAAGGAAAGGTTTCTACAAGATTTGAGGCAATTTTTGGAAAATTGAATTTTTGACGGAAATTCGACAGGCACGGACCTTACAAAAAAGGTGAAAATTTTGTACTATCTTAAATTGTGCTACGAAACTTATTTTTGAGTAAATTCTTTGTTCCACTCATCAATGGAAAGGTTTCTACAAGATTTGAGGCAATTTTCGGAAAATTGAATTATTGACGGAAATTCGACAGGCACGGACCTTACAAAAATAGTGAAAATTTTGTACTATCTTAAATTGTGCTAAGAAACTATTTATTGAGTTAATTCTTTTTTCCACTCATCAAAGGAAAGGTTTCTACAAAATTTTAGGCAATTTTTGGAAAATGGAATTTTTGATGGAAATTCGACAGGCGCGACCCTTACAAAAATAGTGAAAATTTTGTACTATCTTAAATTGTGCTAAGAAACTACTTTTTGGCTAAATTATTTATTCCACTCATCAAAGGAAAGGTTTCTACAAAATCTGAATCAATTTTTGGAAAATTGAATTTTTGACAGAAATTCGACAAGGGCGACCCTTACAAAAAAGGTGAAAATTTTGTACTATCTTAAATTGTGCTAAGAAACTTATTTTTGAGTAAATTCTTCATTCCACTCATCAAAGGAAAGGTTTCTACAAAATTTTAGGCAATTTTCAGAAAATTGAAATTTTGACGGAAATTCGACAGGTGCGACCCTTACAAAAAAGGTGAAAATCAAAGGAAAGGTTTCTACAAAATTTTAGGCAATTTTCGGAAAATTGAATTTTTGACGGAAATTCGACAGGTGCGACCCTTACAAAAATAGTGAAAATTTTGTACTATCTTAAATTGTGCTAAGAAACTATTTATTGAGTAAATTCTTTTTTCCACTCATCAAAGGAAAGGTTTCTACAAAATTATAGGCAATTTTTGGAAAATTGAAATTTTTTGACGGAAATTTGACAGGCGCGGACCTACAAAATTAGTGAAAATTTTGTACTATCTTAAATTGTGCTAAGAAACTATTTTTGAGTAAATTCTATATTCCACTCATCAAAGGAAAGGTTTCTACAAAATTTTAGGATATTTTTGGAAAATGGAATTTTTGACAGAAATTCGACAGGCAAGGACCTTACAAAAATAGTGAAAATTTTGTACTATCTTAAATTGTGCTAAGAAACTATTTTTTGGCTAAATTATTTATTCCACTCATCAAAGGAAAGGTTTCTACAAGATTTGAGGCAATTTTTGGAAAATTGAATTTTTGACGGAAATTCGACAGGCGCGACCCTTACAAAAAAGGTGAAAATTTTGTACTATCTTAAATTGTGCTAAGAAACTTATTTTTGAGTAAATTCTTTATTCCACTCATCAAAGGAAAGGTTTCTACAAAATTTTAGGCAATTTTTCGAAAATTGAATTTTTGATGGAAATTCGACAGGCGCGACCCTTACAAAAATATTGAAAATTTTGTACTATCTTAAATTGTGCTAAGAAACTATTTTTTGAGTAAATTCTTTATTCCACTCATCAAAGGAAAGGTTTCTACAAAATTTTAGGATATTTTTGGTAAATGGAATTTTTGACAGAAATTCGACAGGCGCTGACCTTACAAAAAAAGTGAAAATTTTGTACTATCTTAAATTGTGCTAAGAAACTTATTTTTGAGTAAATTCTTTATTCCACTCATCAAAGGAAAGGTTTCTACAAAATTTTAGGCAATTTTTGGTAAATTGAATTTTGACATAAATTCGACAGGCGCGGACCTTACAAAAATAGTGAAAATTTTGTACTATCTTAAATTGTGCTAAGAAACTATTTTTTGAGTAAATTCTTTATTCCACTCATCAAAGGAAAGGTTTCTACAAAATTTTAGGCAATTTTTGGTAAGTGGAATTTTTGATGGAAATTCGACAGGCGCGACCCTTACAAAAATAGTGAAAATTTTGTACTATCTTAAATTGTGCTAAGAAACTACTTTTTACCTAAATAATTTATTCCACTCATCAAATAAAAGGTTTACAAAATTTGAGGATATTTTTGGAAAATTGAATTTTTTGCGGAAATTCGACAGGCGCGAACCTTACAAAAATAGTGAAAATTTTGTACTATCTTAAATTGTGCTAAGAAACTATTTATTGAGTAAATTAATTATTCCACTCAACAAAGGAAAGGTTTCTACAAAATTTTAGGCAATTTTTGGAAAATTGAATTTTTTTGACGGAAATTCGACAGGCGCAGACCTACAAAATTAGTGAAAATTTTGTACTATCTTAAATTGTGCTAAGAAACTATTTTTTGAGTTAATTCTTTATTCCAATCATCAAAGGAAAGGTTTCTACAAAATATTTGGTATATTTTTGGAAAATTGAATTTTTTACAGAAATTCGACAGGCACAGACCTTACAAAAATAGTGAAAATTTTGTACTATCTTAAATTGTGCTAAGAAACTATTGTTTGAGTAAATTCTTTATTCCACTCATCAAAGGAAAGTTTTCTACAAAAGTTTGGTATATTTTTGGAAAATTGAATTTTTGACGGAAATTCGACCTTACAAAAATAGTGAAAATTTTGTACTATCTTAAATTGTGCTAACAAACTATTGTTTGAGTAAATTATTTATTCCACTCATCAAATAAAAGGTTTCTACAAAATTTGAGGATATTTTTGGAAAATTGAATTTTTTGCGGAAATTCGACAGGCGCGACCCTTACAAAAATAGCGAAAATTTTGTACTATCTTAAATTGTGCTAAGAAACTATTTTTTGAGTAAATTCTTTATTCCACTCATCAAAGGAAAGGTTTCTACAAAATTTTAGGATTTTTTTGGAAAATGGAATTTTTGACAGAAATTCGACAGGCGCTGACCTTACAAAAATAGTGAAAATTTTGTTCTATCCTAAATTGTGTTAAAAAACTTATTTTTGAGTAAAATTTTTAATCCACTCATCAAAGGAAAGGTTTCTACAAAAGTTTAGGCAATTTTTGGAAAATTGAATTTTGACATAAATTCGACAGGCGCACACCTTACAAAAATAGTGAAAATTTTGTACTATCTTAAATTGTGCTAAGAAACTATTTTTTGAGTAAATTCTTTATTCCACTCATCAAAGGAAAGATTTCTACAAAATATTAGGCAATTTTTGGAAAATGGAATTTTTGATGGAAATTCGACAGGCGCGACCCTTACAAAAATAGTGATATTTTGTACTATCTTCAATTATGCTAAGAAACTACTTTTTACCAAAATTATTTATTCCACTCATCAAATAAAAGGTTTCTACAAAACTTGAGGATATTTTTGGAAAATTGAATTTATTGCGGAAAATCGACAGGCGCGGACCTTACAAAAATAGTGAAAATTTTGTACTATCTTAAATTGTGCTAAGAAACTTATTTTTGAGTAAATTCTTTATTCCACTCATCAAAGGAAAGGTTTCTACAAGATTTGAGGCAATTTTTTGAAAATTGAATTTTTTACGGAATTCGACAGGCGCAGACCTTACAAAAATAGTGAAAATTTTGTACTATCTTAAATTGTGCTTAGAAACTATTTTTTGGCTAAATTATTTATTCCACTCATCAAAGGAAAGGTTTCTACAAAAATTTAGGCAATTTTTGGAAAATTGAATTTTTTTGACGGAAATTCGACAGGCGCGTCCCTTACAAAAATAGTGAAAATTTTGTACTATCTTAAATTGTGCTAAGAAACTTTTTATTGAGTAAATTCTTTATTCCACTCATCAAAGGAAAGGTTTCTACAAAATTTTAGGCAATTCTTGGAAAATTGAATTTTTTTGACCGAAATTCAACAGGCGCGGAAATTGTGCTAAGAAACTATTTTTTGAGTAAATTCTTTATTCCACTCATCAAGGGAAAGGTTTCTACAAAATTTTAGGATATTTTTGGAAAATGGAATTTTTGACAGAAATTCGACAGGCAAGGACCTTGCAAAAATAGTGAAAATTTTGTATTATCTTAAATTGTGCTAAGAAACTATTGTTTGAGTAAATTCTTTATACCACTCATCAAAGGAAAGGTTTCTACAAGATTTGAGGCAATTTTTGGAAAATTGAATTTTTGACGGAAATTCGACAGGCGCGACCCTTACAAAAAAGGTGAAAATTTTGTACTATCTAAAATTGTGCTACGAAACTTATTTTTGAGTAAATTCTTTATTCCACTCATCAAAGGAAAGGTTTCTACAAGATTTGAGGCAATTTTCGGAAAATTGAATTTTTTACGAAATTCGACAGGCACGGACCTTACAAAAATAGTGACATTTTTGTACTATCTTAAATTGTGCTAAGAAACTATTTATTGAGTTAATTCTTTTTTCCACTCATCAAAGGAAAGGTTTCTACAAAATTTTAGGCAATTTTTGGAAAATGGAATTGTTGATGGAAATTCGACAGGCGCGACCCTTACAAAAATAGTGAAAATTTTGTACTATTATAAATTGTGCTAAGAAACTACTTTTTGGCTAAATTATTTATTCCACTCATCAAATAAAAGGTTTCTACAAGATTTGAGGCAATTTTTGGAAAATTGAATTTTTTGACGAAAATTCGACAGGCGCGTCCCTTACAAAAATAGTGAAAATTTAGTACTATCTTAAATTGTGCTAAGAACTTATTTTTTGAGTAAATTCTTTATTCCACTCATCAAAGGAAAGGTTTCTACAAAATCTGAATCAATTTTTGGAAAATTGAATTTTTGACAGAAATTCGACAAGCGCGACCCTTACAAAAAAGGTGAAAATTTTGTACTATCTTAAATTGTGCTAAGAAACTTATTTTTGAGTAAATTCTTTATTCCACTCATCAAAGGAAAGGTTTCTACAAAACTTTAGGCAATTTTCGGAAAATTGAATTTTTGACGGAAATTCGACAGGCGCGACCCTTACAAAAATAGTGAAAATTTTGTACTATCTTAAATTGTGCTAAGAAACTATTTATTGAGTAAATTCTTTTTTCCACTCATCAAAGGAAAGGTTTCTACAAAATTATAGGCAATATTTGGAAAATTGAATTTTTTTGACGGAAAATCGACAGGCGCGGACCTACAAATTTAGTGGCAAGGACCTTACAAAAATAGTGAAAATTTTGTACTATCTTAAATTGTGCTAAGAAACTATTTTTTGGCTAAATTATTTATTCCACTCATCAAAGGAAAGGTTTCTACAAGATTTGAGGCAATTTTTGGAAAATTGAATTTTTGACGGAAATTCGACAGGCGCGACCCTTACAAAAAAGGTGAAAATTTTGTACTATCTTAAATTGTGCTAAGAAACTTAATTTTGAGTAAATTCTTTATTCCACTCATCAAAGGAAAGGTTTCTACAAAATTTTAGGCAATTTTTGGTAAATGGAATTTTTGATGGAAATTCGACAGGCGCGACCCTTACAAAAATAGTGAAAATTTTGTACTATCTTAAATTGTGCTAAGAAACTACTTTTTACCTAAATTATTTAATCCACTCATCAAATAAAAGGTTTCTACAAAATTTGAGGATATTTTTGGAAAATTGAATTTTTTGCGGAAATTCGACAGGCGCGAACCTTACAAAAATAGTGAAAATTTTGTACTATCTTAAATTGTGCTAAGAAACTATTTATTGAGTAAATTCATTATTCCACTCAACAAAGGAAAGGTTTCTACAAAATTTTAGGCAATTTTTGGAAAATTGAATTTTTTTGACGGAAATTCGACAGGCGCAGACCTACAAAATTAGTGAAAATTTTGTACTATCTTAAATTGTGCTAAGAAACTATTTTTTGAGTTAATTCTTTATTCCAATCATCAAAGGAAAGGTTTCTACAAAATATTTGGTATATTTTTGGAAAATTGAATTTTTTACAGAAATTCGACAGGCACAGACCTTACAAAAATAGTGAAAATTTTGTACTATCTTAAATTGTGCTAAGAAACTATTGTTTGAGTAAATTCTTTATTCCACTCATCAAAGGAAAGGTTTCTACAAAAGTTTGGTATATTTTTGGAAAATTGAATATTTGACGGAAATTCGACCTTACAAAAATAGTGAAAATTTTGTACTATCTTAAATTTTGCTAATAAACTTTTGTTTGAGTAAATTCTTTATTCCACTCATCAAAGGAAAGGTTTCTACAAAATTTTAGGCAATTTTTGGAAAATGGAATTTTTGATTGAAATTCGACAGGCGCGACCCTTACAAAAATAGTAAAAATTTTGTACTATCTTAAATTGTGCTTATAAACTATTGTTTGAGTAGATTCTTTATTCCACTCATCAAAGGAAAGGTTTCTACAAGATTTGAGGCAATTTTTGGAAAATTGAATTTTTGACGGAAATTCGACAGGCGCGACCCTCACAAAAAAGGTGAAAATTTTGTATTATCTTTAATTGTGCTAAGAAACTTATTTTTGAGTAAATTCTTTATTCCACTCATCAAAGGAAAGGTTTCTACAAAATTTTAGGCAATTTTTGGAAAATGGAATTTTTGATTGAAATTCGACAGGCGCGACCCTTACAAAAATAGTGAAAATTTTGTACTATCTTAAATTGTGCTAAGAAACTACTTTTTACCTAAATTATTTATTCCACTCATCAAATAAAAGGTTTCTACAAAATTTGAGGATATTTTTGGAAAATTGAATTTTTTGCGGAAATTCGACAGGCGCGACCCTTACAAAAATAGCGAAAATTTTGTACTATCTTAAATTGTGCTAAGAAACTATTTTTTGAGTAAATTCTTTATTCCACTCATCAAAGGAAAGGTTTCTACAAAATTTTAGGATTTTTTTGGAAAATGGAATTTTTGACAGAAATTCGACAGGCGCTGACCTTACACAAAAAGTGAAAATTTTGTTCTATCCTAAATTGTGTTAAAAAACTTATTTTTGAGTAAATTTTTTAATCCACTCATCAAAGGAAAGGTTTCTACAAAAGTTTAGGCAATTTTTGGAAAATTGAATTTTGACATAAATTCGACAGGCGCACACCTTACAAAAATAGTGAAAATTTTGTACTATCTTAAATTGTGCTAAGAAACTATTTTTTGAGTTAATTCTTTATTCCACTCATCAAAGGAAAGATTGCTACAAAATATTAGGCAATTTTTGGAAAATGGAATTTTTGATGGAAATTCGACAGGCGCGACCCTTACAAAAATAGTGAAAATTTTGTACTATCTTCAATTATGCTAAGAAACTACTTTTTACCAAAATTATTTATTCCACTCATCAAATAAAAGGTTTCTACAAAACTTGAGGATATTTTTGGAAAATTGAATTTATTGCGGAAAATCGACAGGCGCGGACCTTACAAAAATAGTGAAAATTTTGTACTATCTTAAATTGTGCTAAGAAACTTATTTTTGAGTAAATTCTTTATTCCACTCATCAAAGGAAAGGTTTCTACAAGATTTGAGGCAATTTTTTGAAAATTGAATTTTTTACGGAATTCGACAGACGCAGACCTTACAAAAATAGTGAAAATTTTGTACTATCTTAAATTGTGCTTAGAAACTATTTTTTGGCTAAATTATTTATTCCACTCATCAAAGGAAAGGTTTCTACAAAAATTTAGGCAATTTTTGGAAAATTGAATTTTTTTGACGCAAATTCGACAGGCGCGTCCCTTACAAAAATAGTGAAAATTTTGTACTATCTTAAATTGTGCTAAGAAACTTTTTATTGAGTAAATTCTTTATTCCACTCATCAAAGGAAAGGTTTCTACAAAATTTTAGGCAATTCTTGGAAAATTGAATTTTTTTGACCGAAATTCAACAGGCGCGGAAATTGTGCTAAGAAACTATTTTTTGAGTAAATTCTTTATTCCACTCATCAAGGGAAAGGTTTCTACAAAATTTTAGGATATTTTTGGAAAATGGAATTTTTGACAGAAATTCGACAGGCAAGGACCTTACAAAAATAGTGAAAATTTTGTATTATCTTAAATTGTGCTAAGAAACTATTGTTTGAGTAAATTCTTTATTCCACTCATCAAAGGAAAGGTTTCTACAAGATTTGAGGCAATTTTTGGAAAATTGAATTTTTGACGGAAATTCGACAGGCGCGACCCTTACAAAAAAGGTGAAAATTTTGTACTATCTAAAATTGTGCTACGAAACTTATTTTTGAGTAAATTCTTTATTCCACTCATCAAAGGAAAGGTTTCTACAAGATTTGAGGCAATTTTCGGAAAATTGAATTTTTTACGAAAATTCGACAGGCACGGACCTTACAAAAATAGTGACATTTTTGTACTATCTCAAATTGTGCTAAGAAACTATTTATTGAGTTAATTCTTTTTTCCACTCATCAAAGGAAAGGTTTCTACAAAATTTTAGGCAATTTTTGGAAAATGGAATTGTTGATGGAAATTCGACAGGCGCGACCCTTACAAAAATAGTGAAAATTTTGTACTATCTTAAATTGTGCTAAGAAACTACTTTTTGGCTAAATTATTTATTCCACTCATCAAATAAAAGGTTTCTACAAGATTTGAGGCAATTTTTGGAAAATTGAATTTTTTGACGAAAATTCGACAGGCGCGTCCCTTACAAAAATAGTGAAAATTTAGTACTATCTTAAATTGTGCTAAGAACTTATTTTTTGAGTAAATTCTTTATTCCACTCATCAAAGGAAAGGTTTCTACAAAATCTGAATCAATTTTTGGAAAATTGAATTTTTGACAGAAATTCGACAAGCGCGACCCTTACAAAAAAGGTGAAAATTTTGTACTATCTTAAATTGTGCTAAGAAACTTATTTTTTAGTAAATTCTTTATTCCACTCATCAAAGGAAAGGTTTCTACAAAATTTTAGGCAATTTTCGGAAAATTGAATTTTTGACGGAAATTCGACAGGTGCGACCCTTACAAAAAAGGTGAAAATCAAAGGAAAGGTTTCTACAAAATTTTAGGCAATTTTCGGAAAATTGAATTTTTGACGGAAATTCGACAGGCGTGACCCTTACAAAAATAGTGAAAATTTTGTACTATCTTAAATTGTGCTAAGAAACTATTTATTGAGTAAATTCTTTTTTCCACTCATCAAAGGAAAGGTTTCTACAAAATTATAGGCAATATTTGGAAAATTGATTTTTTTTGACGGAAAATCGACAGGCGCGGACCTACAAATTTAGTGAAAATTTTGTACTATCTTAAATTGTGCTAAGAAACTATTTTTGAGTAAATTCTTTATTCCACTCATCAAAGGAAAGGTTTCTACAAAATTTTAGGATATTTTTGGAAAATGGAATTTTTGACAGAAATTCGACAGGCAAGGACCTTACAAAAATAGTGAAAATTTTGTACTATCTTAAATTGTGCTAAGAAACTATTTTTTGGCTAAATTATTTATTCCACTCATCAAAGGAAAGGTTTCTACAAGATTTGAGGCAATTTTTGGAAAATTGAATTTTTGACGGAAATTCGACAGGCGCGACCCTTACAAAAAAGGTGAAAATTTTGTACTATCTTAAATTGTGCTAAGAAACTTAATTTTGAGTAAATTCTTTATTCCACTCATCAAAGGAAAGGTTTCTACAAAATTTTAGGCAATTTTTGGTAAATGGAATTTTTGATGGAAATTCGACAGGCGCGACCCTTACAAAAATAGTGAAAATTTTGTACTATCTTAAATTGTGCTAAGAAACTACTTTTTACCTAAATTATTTATTCCACTCATCAAATAAAAGGTTTCTACAAAATTTGAGGATATTTTTGGAAAATTGAATTTTTTGCGGAAATTCGACAGGCGCGATCCTTACAAAAATAGTGAAAATTTTGTACTATCTTAAATTGTGCTAAGAAACTATTTATTGAGTAAATTCATTATTCCAATCAACAAAGGAAAGGTTTCTACAAAATTTTAGGCAATTTTTGGAAAATTAAATTTTTTTGACAGAAATTCGACAGGCGCAGACCTACAAAATTAGTGAAAATTTTGTACTATCTTAAATTGTGCTAAGAAACTATTTTTTGAGTTAATTCTTTATTCCAATCATCAAAGGAAAGGTTTCTACAAAATATTTGGTATATTTTTGGAAAATTGAATTTTTTACAGAAATTCGACAGGCACAGACCTTACAAAAATAGTGAAAATTTTGTACTATCTTAAATTGTGCTAAGAAACTATTGTTTGAGTAAATTCTTTATTCCACTCATCAAAGGAAAGGTTTCTACAAAAGTTTGGTATATTTTTGGAAAATTGAATATTTGACGGAAATTCGACCTTACAAAAATAGTGAAAATTTTGTACTATCTTAAATTTTGCTAATAAACTATTGTTTGAGTAAATTCTTTATTCCACTCATCAAAGGAAAGGTTTCTACAAAATTTTAGGCAATTTTTGGAAAATGGAATTTTTGATTGAAATTCGACAGGCGCGACCTTACAAAAATAGTAAAAATTTTGTACTATCTTAAATTGTGCTAAGAAACTACTTTTTACCTAAATTATTTATTCCACTCATCAAATAAAAGGTTTCTACAAAATTTGAGGATATTTTTGGAAAATTGAATTTTTTGCGGAAATTCGACAGGCGCGACCCTTACAAAAATAGCGAAAATTTTGTACTATCTTAAATTTTGCTAAGAAACTATCTTTTGAGTAAATTCTTTATTCCACTCATCAAAGGAAAGGTTTCTACAAAATTTTAGGATTTTTTTGGAAAATGGAATTTTTGACAGAAATTCGACAGGCGCTGACCTTACAAAAAAAGTGAAAATTTTGTACTATCTTAAATTGTGTTAAGAAACTTATTATTGAGTAAATTTTTTTAATCCACTCATCAAAGGAAAGGTTCCTACAAAAGTTTAGGCAATTTTTGGAAAATTGAATTTTGACAGAAATTCGACAGGCGCGGACCTTACAAAAATAGTGAAAATTTTGTACTATCTTAAATTGTGCTAAGAAACTATTTTTTGAGTAAATTCTTTATTCCACTCATCAAAGGAAAGATTTCTACAAAATATTAGGCAATTTTTGGAAAATGGAATTTTTGATGGAAATTTGACAGGTGCGACCCTTACAAAAATAGTGAAAATTTTGTACTATCTTAAATTGTGCTAAGAAACTACATTTTACCAAAATTATTTATTCCACTCATCAAATAAAAGGTTTGTACAAAACTTGAGGATATTTTTGGAAAATTGAATTTATTGCGGAAATTCGACAGGCGCGGACCTTACAAAAATAGTGAAAATTTTGTACTATCTTAAATTGAGCTAAGAAACTATTTATTGAGTAAATTCATTATTCCACTCATCAAAGGAAAGGTTTCTACAAGATTTGAGGCAATTTTTGGAAAATTGAATTTTTGACGGAAATTCGACAGGCGTGACCCTTACAAAAAAGGTGAAAATTTTATACTATCTTAAATTGTGCTAAGAAACTTATTTTTGAGTAAATTCTTTATTCCACTCATCAAAGGAAAGGTTTCTACAAAATTTTAGGCAATTTTCCGAAAATTGAATTTTTGATGGAAATTCGACAGGCACGACCCTTACAAAAATAGTGAAAATTTTGTACTATCTTAAATTGTGCTAAGAAACTATTTTTTGAGTAAATTCTTTATTCCACTCATCAAAGGAAAGTTTTCTACAAAATTTTAGGATATTTTTTGGAAAATGGAATTTTTGATAGAAATTCGACAGGCGCTGACCTTACAAAAAAAGTAAAAATTTTGTACTATCTTAAATTGTGCTAAGAAACTTATTTTTGAGTAAATTCTTTATTCCACTCATCAAAGGAAAGGTTTCTACAAAATTTTAGGCCATTTTTGGAAAATTGAATTTTGACATATATTCGACAGGCGCGGACATTACAAAAATAGTGAAAATTTTGTACTATCTTAAATTGTGCTAAGAAACTATTTTTTGAGTAAATTCTTTATTCCACTCATCAAAGGAAAGGTTTCTACAAAATTTTAGGATATTTTTGGAAAACGGAATTTTTGACAGAAATTCGACAGGCGCTGACCTTACAAAAAAAGTAAAAATTTTGTACTATCTTAAATTGTGCTAAGAAACTTATTTTTGAGTAAATTCTTTATTCCACTCATCAAAGGAAAGGTTTCTACAAAATTTTAGAATATTTTTGGAAAATGGAATTTTTGACAGAAATTCGACAGGTACGGACCTTACAAAAATAGTGAAAATTTTGTACTATCTTAAATTGTGCTACGAGACTATTTTTTTAGTAAATTCTTTATTCCACTCATCAAAGGAAAGGTTTCTACAAAATTTTAGGCAATTTTTGGAAAATGGAGTTTTTGATGGAATTTCGACAGGGGCGACCCTTACAAAAATAGTGAAAATTTTGTACTATCTTAAATTGTGCCAAGAAACTACTTTTTGGCTAAATTATTTATTCCACTCATCTAATAAAATGTTTCTACAAAATTTTAGGATATTTTTGGAAAATTGAATTTTTGACGGAAATTCGACAGGCGCGGACCTTACAAAAATAGTGAAAATTTTATACAATCTTAAATTGTGCTAAGAAACTATTTTTTGAGTAAATTCTTTATTCCACTCATCAAAGGAAAGGTTTCTACAAGATTTGAGGCAATTTTTTGAAAATTGAATTTTTTACGGAATTAGACAGGCACAGACCTTACAAAAATAGTGAAAATTTTGTACTATCTTAAATTGTGCTAATAAACTATTTTTTGAGTAAATTCTTTATTCCACTCATGAAAGGAAAGGTTTCTACAAAATTTTAGGATATTTTTGGAAAATGGAATTTTTGACAGAAATTCGACAGGCAAGGACATTACAAAAATAGTGAAAATTTTGTACTATCTTAAATTGTGCTAAGAAACTATTTTTTGGCTAAATTATTTATTCCACTCATCAAAGGAAAGGTTTCTACAAAATATTAGGCAATTTTTTGAAAATTGAATTTTTTTGATGAAAATTCGACAGGCGCGTCCCTTACAAAAATAGTGAAAATTTAGTACTATCTTAAATTGTGCTAAGAAACTATTTTTTGAGTAAATTCTTTATTCCACTCATCAAAGGAAAGGTTTCTACAAAATCTGAATCAATTTTGGGAAAATTGAATTTTTAATGGAAATTCGACAAGCGCGACCCTTACAAAAAAGGTGAAAATTTTGTACTATCTTAAATTGTGCTAAGAAACTTAATTTTGAGTAAATTCTTTATTCCACTCATCAAAGGAAAGGTTTCTACAAAATTTTAGGCAATTTTCGGAAAATTGAATTTTTGACGGAAATTCGACAGGCGCGACCCTGACAAAAATAGTGAAAGTTTTGTACTATCTTAAATTGTGCTAAGAAACTATTTATTGAGTAAATTCTTTTTTCCACTCATCAAAGGAAAGGTTTCTACAAAATTTTAGGCAATTTTTGGAAAATTGATTTTTTTTGACGGAAATTCGACAGGCGCGGACCTACAAAATTAGTGAAAATTTTGTACTATCTTAAATTGTGCTAAGAAACTATTTTTTGAGTAATTTCTTTAGTCCACTCATCAAAGGAAAGGTTTCTACAAAATTTTAGGATATTTTTGGAAAATGGAATTTTTGACAGAAATTCGACAGGCATGGACCTTACAAAAATAGTGAAAATTTTGTACTATCTTAAATTGTGCTAAGAAACTATTTTTTGGGCTAAATTATTTATTCCACTCATCAAAGGAAAGGTTTCTACAAGATTTGAGGCAATTTTTGGAAAATTGAATTTTTGACGGAAATTCGACATGCGCGACCCTTACAAAAAAGGTGAAAATTTTGTACTATCTTAAATTGTGCTAAGAAACTTATTTTTGAGTAAATTCTTTATTCCACTCATCAAAGGAAAGGTTTCTACAAAATTTTAGGCAATTTTCCGTAAATTGAATTTTTGATGGAAATTCGACAGGGACGACCCTTACAAAAATAGTGAAAATTTTGTACTATCTTAAATTGTGCTAAGAAACTATTTTTTGAGTAAATTCTTTATTCCACTCATGAAAGGAAAAGTTTCTACAAAATTTTAGGATATTTTTGGAAAATGGAATTTTTGACAGAAATTCGACAGGCGCTGACCTTACAAAAAAAGTAAAAATTTTGTACTATCTTAAATTGTGCTAAGAAACTTATTTTTGAGTAAATTCTTTATTCCACTCATCAAAGGAAAGGTTTCTACAAAATTTTAGGCAATTTTTGGAAAATTGAATTTTGACATAAATTCGACAGGCGCGGACCTTACAAAAATAGTAAAATTTTGTACTATCTTAAATTGTGCTCCGAAACTATTTTTTGAGTAAATTCTTTATTCCACTCATCAAAGGAAAGGTTTCTACAAAATTTTAGGCAATTTTCGGAAAATTGAATTTTTGACCGAAATTCGACAGGCACGACCCTTACAAAAATAGAGAAAATTTTGTACTTTCTTAAATTGTGCTAAGAAACTACTTTTTACCTAAATTATTTATTCCACTCATTAAATAAAATGTTTCTACAAAATTTGAGGATATTTTTGGAAAATTGAATTTTTTGCGGAAATTCGACAGGCGCGACCCTGACAAAAATAGTGAAAATTTTGTACTATCTTAAATTGTGCTAACGAACTATTGTTTGAGTAAATTCTTTATTCCACTCATCAAAGGAAAGGTTTCTACAAAATTTTGGTATATTTTTGGAAAATTGATTTTTTGATGGAAATTCGACCTTACAAAAATAGTGAAAATTTTGTACCATCTTAAATTGTGCTAAGAAACTATTTTTTGAGTAAATTGTTTATTCCACTCATCAAAGGAAAGGTTTCTTCAAAAGTTTAGGCAATTTTTGGAAAATTGATTTTTTTTTGACGGAAATTCGACAGGCGCGGACCTACAAAATTAGTGAAAACTATTTTTTGAGTAAATTCTTTATTCCACTCATCAAAGGAAAGGTTTCTACAAAATTTAAGGATATTTTTGGAAAATGGAATTTTTGACAGAAATTCGACAGGTAAGGACCTTACAAAAATACTGAAAATTTTGTACTATCTTAAATTGTGCTAAGAAACTATTTTTTGGCTAAATTATTTATTCCACTCATCAAAGGAAAGGTTTCTACAAAATTTTAGGCAATTTTTGGAAAATTGAATTTTTTTGATGGAAATTCGACAGGCGTGTCCCTTACAAAAATAGTGAAAATTTAGTACTATCTTAAATTGTGCTAAAAAACTATTTTTTGAGTAAATTCTTTATTCCACTCATCAAAGGAAAGGTTTCTACAAAATCTGAATCAATTTTTGGAAAATTGAATTTTTGACGGAAATTCGACAGGCGCGACCCTTACAAAAAAGGTGAAAATTTTGTACTATCTTAAATTGTGCTTAGAAACTTATGTCACGTTTCAAAATATATGCTTCCGTAGCGCTTATATTTAGAAAACAAGCCACTCTGAATGTAGATAATGACCATATTTCTTTGTATGGTGGTTTTCTCAAAATAAATGAAAATAAATAATAATCAAAATCAGTTGTGTATAGCTTGTAGTAACTAAAATGTTATCATGTCGCTATGCCTCCGTAACATCTATTTTCCATAACAAGGCTTCAAATGCTCATTCAAATGTCACAAACGAGTACATTTAATGCTAATGATACTTTGATGCACAATGTTAATTGTGTTTTCGTAAAAATACGTCTGCTAGCAGGATAAAAAGCACGATTAATTTGGAAATTTTGTTTTGAAATATGTACTTGAATACACATGTCTCATCAATTTACCCCAAACGCTACATTTACATCAGATAAAGCTCTTATTATGGATGTTTCATCGCATTATATACAAGTTATTAAAATGCAAATGTATTTGCAGCAAATATCAGTGAAATTAGATTGTAATCTGCTGACATTTGGTCCGTTACGGATTATAGAGCTTTTTTAATGCCATGCTATTTGTCAATTTTATTTGATGAATTATGAAGAACAATTACTAAAATCATGTTTTTATGGTATAAATAGCATGCCTTTGACATAAGGTGCATACTGGACACTGATTAAATCAAATTACATTTAAAAATCGTTGGAAAATTGTTATGGAAGCATAGATTTTGATGTTTATAGTGATAACACATTTCCCTGTAATATGCATATGTTTATGGCTAAACCAAACGTAGTACCATGAAGTAACTATCTAGACAACTATTATTATTATCATTATCAGAAACATATTTACAATGATGAATCTACAAAGAATGCCCAAAGATGTTACGGAATATAGATATTGTGTTACAGAACATATATCAATGAAAACCTATAGACTATTTCCACTATTTGTTAAAATATGTTTTAAAAATGTTCAATCACCAATGACCAGTTTATGCAATAACTTAATAGTACTATTTGAATTCTTTCTGCAGCGTTTTATGGCTGATATCCATATAGTTTGGAAGAGTTCATAGCAGTAGGCTGAACAATGAGAAGGTACAGGCTTGAAGAGAAAATTAAACTGTTGATTAACCAACACTTTGATATATGGCTTTTTAAAATCCAAAATATACAGCAATTTGATGTTATTACAAGGATTAACTGTTAATTTTGCTATACACATTTTCACACATATGTCTATGTTCCCTAACAATGACAAATTCCTGTCACTTTATTAAGTTAAACTAAATTTGGTGGTGAAACACAATTTAAGATCATAATTGATGTTGGTAAAGCAGGATTCATGTAGATTAAACAACACTGGTTCATTTCTATACACTGTTTTTCGTAATGTTGACATTGTTGAGTGTATTATTTTTATTGGGAAAGAGATTCGGCCCAAAAAGCATGCTAATATATGTTTTTTATCATTGTTTTTTGCTTTAAATATTCATAGAGTTCATATACAAGTTTTTGTTAATGTTTTGTTACACTCATGTTTTGAAAAGGCACTTTTTAAATGATGATAACAGAAAAACAACAACCATGCATCTGTTTTCCGTAACAAATGAGAAATGTAAATAACCCAAAAAGGTTTCCATTTTGAAACACCAGATGCAGTGTTTTAGTGTACCATGTCTTACCACTAGCCAATATGATAATCAATTTTTTCTCTTGATAAACACTCGATGAAAAAATAATTAAGATATTCCATGGTCTATGCAGTTTCATTTAAACACAAACTGGTGATGATTTCATTGTTTAATCATTTGCAACACCGCTGATCCTAACAAAATGATATCTAGCTTGTTAGTACCTTGATTCCTTGTTTTATACAATCAACCATTAGTTCGACTCCATAGTATCAAGATAATTAAAGCATTGCATATGAAAATCTTACTAACCATGTCATATGCTCCATAACTCTCACAAACAGGTTCACTTTTGGAACTTCTGTTACTCATCAACGATACAAATGGTGTGGGTCATATTTATACATGTGCTTATAGAGGTAATTGACATTTTCCTGACATCAAAAGCATGCTTGTCAAGAGTTCATTTTTCACCATTTTTCATTTTGTAATTGTATCAATTTTGGTGGAATGGCTGATAAATTTATTGTCTTAAAACGTACAAGTATTGGCGTCCATAAAAAAGGTATCATTTATCAACACATCTGTATAACCAAATATACTTAAACCGTCTGGTCCAGTTTCACCCCTCAATGCGTTCCGAGTTATATTCTTTGACTTTTCGCTTACTGTAAAGGCGGCGCCTCATGAATGCGTAATTAGGACTGGTCAACCTTAGGTATAGGTAAAAGCTGAAAGTGAGGCGTGGTTTAATTCAAAAGTAACTGTATCAACTTGTGCCATTATCTCAGTATAGACGCAAAACACATTATTTAGTCCTTAAACGCCAGGACAATAATTACATCTGAAAATGTCTATTTAACATAAGCATAGCGGCAAACATTGTGGACCCAGATCAGACTGCTCCTACAGGAGCAGTCTGATCTGGGTCCGCACTGTTTGTCTTTGAGGCTTCACATATTTTAGTGGACAGCAAAAACATACATTTTGTGATTTTGCGCTTTAAGGGTAAATACATGTGAGTTCGGTGTGTATATGGTTAGGATTTTCATGAAATGCACGCATGTTTGCGCGGCCCAAGCAACTTAATAATTCTTCACCAAATTATAAATAGAATCTGATTTCTCTTGTTTAGCAGATGAAATAGCCGAACAACGCCCACACATGAATATTAAAGTTACCGCCTTTACAGTAAGCGAAAAGTCTATTAATACCTGGTCAGGCAATTCTGGTCAAAAAAGTTAAAATTCATACGTATTCAATGTATGTTCTATTAGCTAATAAAGTGTCTTGACCCATGACACAACACTATTACTCTGGTGACTCACAAATTAGTAATCCTTCGATCCCTAGTTTAACACTTTACGAACTGAGCCACTGTGCTTCTTAAGTCCATTATCTTTGTAAATATGACGACGTAGGCGGGAGGGCTCCATTGTTTTTTAATTTGGATGAAACCCAAACACAACATATTGGACACTGTGAGAGCGCTAGCCAAATGCTGGGGCGTGCCTCTGCGTTATTTTAGCTAGCCAGTGGGGAGTTTTTTGACTGAGGCTTATTTTGTATATATATGCGAGCTGTGAATAATCTAATATGGCCGTTCACATATGCATGCTTGTCTTAGCATCAACTAATTGCATTTATGAAAGGAACTAAACTTGTGTATCAACTCTTTTTTACCCATTGCCGCAGTGGTAGAATGCTCAACTTGAGACCAAGTAGTCCCCGGTTTGAGCCCTATTGCTTGTTTGTTTGTTCGTTTGTGTTTATCATGGGAGTGACATAACGACATGTACCACTAGTGGTTTACAAATTTTGGTAACGCTATGTTATAACGTCCGTAATGGTTTCTCATATAATTAGATGGCAACATCAAAGCATTGTTCCACGCAATTTCTAAACGCGATTTAAATGTAGTTTTAGGGTCATATAATAAATAGAACCTAACAGTCGTGCTCCTGTATTATCAAATTTATTAAGCTTGTCACGAATAGTTGACAAACTTCTTGGCAAGCCTCGTATTTCATCTCTTTTAACAGCTCGTTTAATAACTTCAATATTGAGATCAAACGTGATTTTCTATGCATCACCACCTGCTAGAATACCAGGGTGGTGTTGAAACCCAAACCAGAAAGGCGAGGGTTATGACTACCCCTGAGGGGTCTAGCAGATATAAGTGTATCAGAAAACCATTATTGCATAAGGTCAATTTCTTGCTTGAAAACTTGCAGCAACGTTTTTGAAATGGAACATTTTTCCAGATCAAAGACTTGCGTCATCCTGAAGACACTTCTATACGCGTTACTGCTGATGACGTCAATTTTGTAACGAATCCAGAATACGTATACTGTACGTAAAGTAAAGAAAAAAAAGAAAAGAATAAAAGCAACATTAAAAATGCTATGAATCTCCCTCCCTCCTCTCTCTCTCTCTCTCTTTCTTTCTCTCTCTCTCTCTCTCTCTCTCTCTCTCTCTCATACACTCTCCCTCATTTTTGCATACGCACAAGCGCGCGCGCACGAACGCACTTATAGAGGTCTTAAGGGGTCCTAGAACGTGCCAAATGAGAAATAGACAAATAACAGGCTTTTCGCACACGGACCCAAATTAAACAACATCAACTCAAACAATACAATGTTTACGCACACGGACCTAAATTAAACAATGAAGCAGGTATGGCCCTCCATTCCTGTTTTTATTTCAGAGGTAAAAAATGCACAAAAAGAAAA
This sequence comes from Loripinus fragilis, assembly GCA_964019695.1. Classification (NCBI taxonomy): domain Eukaryota; kingdom Metazoa; phylum Mollusca; class Bivalvia; order Lucinida; family Lucinidae; genus Loripinus; species Loripinus fragilis. The sequence goes on along the minus strand of CAXHUL010000045.1, from coordinate 1,699 downwards.
ACGAGCACGGTGACATATGCTTTTTAATTAATTAAAAGTTTCTATGCACAAAGTTCCTTCAAAAAAATGTTTTTTGTTTCTGTAGTTACATCATGTGACATTTTTTATTCTAGATTTAAACGATTTTGGCCTTAATTTTTTTTTCAAAATAGATTTTAGCTTTAAAATAAGCTAAGCGCCTTATTTTGCTGTTTTTGTGTTCTTTTATTAGCCAATAGCATGTAGCGTATTCCCAGGAAAAAATATGGCATTTTTCACTTCATTTTTTTAAAATATGAGAAACTGATATTTTGAAAATCTCATATTTTACAATTTTTAAAGTTTAATAACTTTTTTAAAAGCACAGTAAGGTCCTGTTATTTTTGTCAAAATAGATGAGTTTTGAGCTATTTTTTAACATATCAAAAGATGTTAACTTTTTGGACATATGCTGATGAGTCCGGTACTACCTTAACAAATACCGAATCGTATAATTATGAATCATAGGGTATCTTGGTTTATGAATATTTATAAATCGAGACACAGACCTAGCCATAGCAAACTCAGAACACTCAAACACCTTATACAAAGCCAAAGTAGGAAGGCCTATTAGGACTATGTGAAAGACCTGATTACACCTAAAAAGGAAAACTCCCCTGATGAAAATTTCTCGGTCTCAAAAAAATTCTTTTATCCTTTTATCAAACACAAGAAAACTGATTCCACAGGTATTAAAACACTGAAGAAAAATGGATCCACTATTACAGACTCAAAACAAAATGCTGATCTCTTGAAAAACCACTTCTTCTCTGTCTTCTCCCAGCAAATACCCATGAAACTCTCTGCTCAATGCAAATATTTCACAAATCTTTTCCCAAACCATGAAAATGACATGCCAGAAATCCAGGTAACAGAGAGGGTGTTCTGAAGCTCCTTCAGGCTCTCAACATCTCTAAAGCTGCGGGCCCAGACGGCATAAGACTCAAATAACTCTCTTCAAAACTGGCCCATATCTTTACTCAGCTTTTTCAGGCTTCTCTGCACCAACAATCTATCCCAGACATATGGATACATTTAAATGTGAGCCCTATTTACAAGAAGAGCGATAAGACAAACCCATCCAATTATCGGCCAATGCCCTTGACCTGTACTTCATGTAAGCTCCTTGAGCATGTTATCTGTAGCAGCCTCATGCAACATCTCACAAAGCACAATATTCTATACCAACTACAACATGACTTTCGTGATAAACGTATGAATCCCATTTTATAGAATTTGTCAAAGACATAGCCTTTAATATGCTGAAAGATCACCAAATGATGTCGTAGTTATAGATTTTGCTAAAGCATTCGATAAAGTTGCTCACAACAGATTGCTGTACAAATTTTCATCTTCTGGGGTTAAGGGAAATACCTTGGGTTGGATAAGTTCTTTTCTCTCAGAAAATTGCAGAACGTTGTCCTTGAACGGAAATCTTTCACTTCTGTCCCAGGGCTTTCAGGCGTCACACAGGACTCAGTTTTGGGCCCTGTACCCTTTCTCATTTTCATCAATGACCTTCCAGAATACGTCTCTAACAGAAGCATTGTACGACTCTTTGCAGATGATACCCTTCTGTACCTAACAATCAACAACTCTTAAGACTGCGCCAAACTACAGGATGACCTCAACAACTTAAAAAAAAGGAATCTGACTGGCAAATGTCTTTCCAAGCAGAGAA